>OZ038504.1:56100838-56148338 GCA_964036315.1 Acanthosepion esculentum
TAGTTTTTAGGCACGCTTTATTTATGGCTGAAGTGATGATTATCAAGAGTAGAGAGTATGCAAATATAAAAGTGGATATTGAAGTCCATGCGAAAGCCTATCATCAAGCCTGACGATTGCGTTTAGCATAAAACAGACTGTCCCCTCTGGGTGTTGACTTCAATGTCCACTACATAGATTCTACTTTTAGCAATAAGAATATATACTCTCCAACCTTAATGGAAGAATTGTGATGAAATCGATCATAAACGAAAATCACTTGTTCATCATTAATTAATCATAGCTAAGGAGTGGAAGCTTATGAAGGATTCAAATAACGTTCAGGGACACTCACTCACACACACACACACACACACACACACACATAGATACACACACACACACACACACACATATATATATATATATATATATATATATATATATATATTATTTCAGGATCATTTTCCAACTTATTCAAGATGGTCTTTGCCCTCTTTAACCTTCTTTCTGTCCTGGAGTAAAAGATGCCTCACAGATTTCACATACGATTTAATTTTCAAGTCTTTTTCACTGCTCTTTGGACTGTCATAACTGAAACTCCTGTCTCAAGAGCCAAACGGCTTATGAATTAAGTTGGCTCTTTTCTAACTGATCTCTTTAGCTCTAAGTTGAACCTACTGATCCAGTTGTGATCTCCTGACACAGTTTTACCCTCTACTGTTCCATCATTTTTAAACTTATTCTCCGTCCTCTTGATGGTTCATGATGGTTCATGAGTGGACATTGAAGATGGAAGCCAGAATGTGAATGTTGGTATCATTACTGAAGGCCTGAATGATCGTTTTCCTCTCACCATTGATTATTTGGGAAGTCAGCGAGGCTGACACAAAACAATTTTAACCTTTTCTCTTTGTAGCTAAATAACTCAAAAGATAGTGTCAAGATGGCGAAACATCTTATCTGAAAAGCTTAAAAAAAGAAACTCAATTAGTTTCGTGTTTTTTTCGATATTAAAAATTTTGTGGGATGGACAATTTTACTGTTACACTTGTCGGACAATTTTGTTGTTGCACACAGTATATACATATATACTTTTATCAGTATTAAAATATTCATGGATAGCCTTCTTGAATCAAAATTCTCCTATTATTGTGTCACCTTTTGAAAAAAAAAATTGGCTAAAAGCACCCAAGAAAGAAAAGTTACACCAAGTATGGAGAAAATATTTTCTTTTTAGCTAACGATAAAAAGAAATAAATGAACTTTAAACTACATTTGAAAAAATGAAAAAAAACAGTGTTTTAAAATTTACTTAAAAACTTAGCAAGAAAAGACAAAGAAAAAAGTCTTTCAAAGACGTTCTTCTAGAATCCAGTAAGAATCCATTCACAACTTCACTGTACACAAAATCCCCAAATAAAAACTCCTGCGATCTCAAGTATAATTGCGAATGCACACTTAGATACAAATTAACGTTCATAAAAAAACAACAACTTCCTAACAAGAGCACACGTGTTATCTTCTACACGCAAACGATTCCTTAAAGAACTTGGTGGCATAAAAGAAACGCTAGGTATCAACGCTTTTTCAAACATTAGAGATAGGCAAATAAATTTCTTCCTTTCAAAACTAAACATTTATAATATATTTTATGGTGAATATCGCTCCCGTTAGTTGCGGGACTGTTCACGCACTCCACACTTTAAACCGGCCTTGTGCCAGACCCCTTCACCGTTGATAGGGACGAATAAATATTAAGCGTAATATCTGACTTCAGACATGCAAACTAAATTTTATCTCTCAATTTTGTTTCTCTCTTCCAACAGATGAGGAATGCCTAGTCCTGGTGATTGCAAAACTGCTACAGTACCTCCCCCATTTCATTAAAGAGCGGATTTAGGGGAATATCGATGCTAGCGCAACGTTGGTTGCGGGTATCTCGACATTTGCCTTGGCCCATATTCACGCGCTTCTGCTCCGCACTTTATATCGCCTTGTGCCACACGCCGTCACCGTTGGTGGGGAGAATAATTATTAAGTGTCATACCTGACTTCTGATCAACAAACTAAATTTTATCTCTCAATTTTGTTTCTGTCTTCGAACAAATGTGGGATGACTAGTCCCGGTGATTCCAAAACTGCTACAGTACCTCCCTCATTTTACCAAAGAGAGGATTTAGCGGAATATCGATTCTAGCGCAACGTTGGTTGCGGGTTTCTCGACATTTACCTTGGCCCATGTTCACGTGCTTCGGTTCCCCCACTTTAAACCGACCTTGTGCCATATCCCGTCACCCTCAGGAAAACGAGTAAATACCAAGTGTAGTGTCCTTTCATTTCTAATGGTAATCATAACATGAACCGTTTTCATGTACAGAAATATTTGGCATTAATGCATCGAGTAGCCAGTGGCCCTGTCGGTAGCAAATTACAAAATATTTCTCTTACAATGAATTTTCGAATCGTTTTCTCAAGTCCACAAGATGTTATCGCTTTTTCCATTTCTGATGTGTGTTTCCTTTTTAACCTATTGCTTGAAGCATTTGGAAGCGTCAACATCTTCTTTATGTCAACATTTGTTCTTCGATTTACATGTGATATCCATTTTATTTGATACTGTTGTTGCAAGTCTTCGAATTATGTCGTTTCTCTCATCGGGTACAATTATTTGTTTGTGATTCTGTAGCGTCATTCAAAGAAAAATAGACTTCAATACGATCTGCAAAGGTTGGCCCTAGACGCGAAGGGATTAGGATTGTAGGAAAGTATCCCGTCGGGAAAGTATCCTACACAGCAGTATCTCTTGGGAATAAACTGTCCGAATGGAACTTACTCCTTACTAATGGAATACAAAGGGAATGACGATGAATGGGACCTGTATACATGGCATGGCGTGTCTTAGTTCTAAAAGTCTGAACCATTCCTGCCACTAAGGAATATAGTTTGTCAGAACGTTTTTCTATGGAAATAGCGATAGAGTAGCGACTGGCTTGTTGATGTTTTGTCTGCGAGAAAAGTGTTGTTGTAGGGTGAAAAATAATAGATTCTTAACATTTTTTGATACATTTTGCAATATATCTTTTGATTTCAATATTTGTCAAAATTTCCATCTTTTTCTTGTCAATCTCAATTCCGTCTTCTTAACCTTCTTTACGTTTCGTCTTGGCCTCGCATTTAAATATCTCTTTATGTTTCCTCCCGACATTGTAACATGAATCATTGTTATTCAGTAGAAAACGTGGTCCGAGTATAGCTGATTTATCAGAGATAAGCCTTTTATAAAATTGATAATATAGACATCTTATCTTGTTCCATTAAGAAGACGTCGCAAAAGTGATGACTTAAAATGACGCGAAGGAAAGCCATACCTATATAATGAAAACAATATCAACGAAAAGTTGGATGCCGATGTTTAGCAACAATGATGGCCTGACGTTGATAAGACTAGTGAATAAGTGGTTTTACAAACGGGCGAAGAAGAATAAATTCCTCGGCCTTTATATACAATGCTGACAAATTGTTGGCAAATTGTGCTTTATGAATAATAGAAATTATCCGTTTTGATTATCAATTGTCTTATACAAACAATTCCAACATTCAGTGACCTAACAATCAGATGGAAATAATATTCTTTCAGTTGATTGTGATTAAAATGATAATGTTAATGTTAAGGTTAAGATATATTTAGATAATTTCGCCTATCGTCTGGTTCACAGATGTCTCTGGTGATTTGAACAGGAGTAGAGATTAATCGCTTGTTTCCTGTTGAGGATGAGGTTTCCGGTTTCTGCTGAAGTTTTTCCTTACGGATCCATCTATCTCGATTGACTATTGCAGCTTGTAAAGGATGTTCAAATAAGTTGGATCGATTTTAAATGTGAATTAAATTTAAGGGCCTAATGAATGTTTTTCTTTTTCTTTCAGAATTGGCGGACATTTGGGCGATATTATTTTTCACACATAATTGCCATGACTTAAATAACATGATCCAATTGAGAAATAAATAATTTTGCACCAATAAAACCGATTTATTTACTGCTAAATTTGATCCGTCTTAATGAAACACCCTTATATTATAACAATTTACATCGTCCGGACTGTTGTCTTCATCTTTATTGCTATATTCACGATGTTTATATATATATATATATATATATATATATATATATATATATATATATATATATATATACTCAAAGGAAAAAAATTAGCATAACATCGAAGAATTCTGTAATAAATTAATTTCGACAGATAATTTTTTAATATCTTCCTCATCAGACCGAAATTACAAAATGGTTAACATTCATCCAGAATGTATATTATAAATTATTTAAAATCTTATGATTTAATTTTAAATTAATTATTAAAAATCTTATCTCTCTAAATAAATTTATTGCCGAACTCTTCGATGATGTGTTAAGCCTTTTTCTTTTGATTATATCATATTGCTCTGAATATAAATACATTCAGCTCTCTTTACGGATCCATCTTTTTAATATTTTATATTGAAAAGTCCTTCTTGGATTATACTTACCACTTACGGATTTTATATATATATATATATATATATATATATATATATATATATATATATATATATATATATATATATATATATATAAGGGTGTTCCACTAAGTTGGACAGATTTAAAAAATTAAGTTTAAGGGCCTAATGAATTTTTTCTTTTTCTTTCAGATTTGGCGGACATTTGGGCGATATTATTTTTTATATATACTTGCCATGACTTAAATAACATGATCAAATGGAGAAATAAATACATTTTCACCAATAACACTTATTTATTTACTGCTGATATATACAATGATATTCATTTTATAATATAAGGTGAATATCATTGTATATCGTTTGCCACATTCATATAATTTAATTCTCATTCTCTTTCAATCTCAGTTGATCCTTACGTTTTGATTGCGTTTTTGGCTTGTTTGGGGTGAATTTAGAAAAAATCCATCATTCAGGAACCGAACAGCCATGAGGCAATAATATTCTTTCTGATTGTGATTTCAATGCTAATGTTAAGATTAAAATATATGTAGATAATTTCACCTATCACCCGGTTCACAATTATTTCTGGTGATTTGAACAGGAATAGAAATTAATCCATTGTTTTCTGTTTAGGATAAAGTTTCCAGTTTCTGGTAAAGTTTTTCCTTCTTTCTCGCCTGGCAATTAGGCTTTCGTATAAGGTGAATATATAATTGTACAGGGCGTCCCAAAAATTTTGATATAATTTTAAAAGCAATTATCATTAAAACTACTAAGTCTAACTCAATGAAATTGAACAGTTTAGGTGTTGAACATCATAAGTTTATTATGGAACCGATTTCATACGTGTTCAATATGTGCACCGCCTGTGACACGGCACACGACAAGTCGGTAGTTAAGCTCTTGCCAAACACGCTGTAGCATGTCTACGGTAACATTATCCAGTGCGGAAGTGATTCTCTGCTTGTGTTCATCAATGCTAGCAGGAAGAGGGGGGGTATAGACCAGTCCCTACACATATCCCCATAGAAAGAAATCACACGGGGGCAATTCCAGTGACCGAGGCGGCCATTTCATCAAAAAACTGTTATCATTTCCATCACGCCCTATCCATCTCTCTGGCAGATTCTCAATGTGATAAGCACGTACTGCCCTTTTCCGTTAAATATAAAATCTTGATCTGTTTTTTACATTCTGTGAAAATTTGAGGTCATTTCAGCAAAAATTGCCAAAATTATTGGCCAGCGAAATGATGTCAGATTTTTGGGGACAACCTGTATTTTATTGTAACCAGCTCCCCAAAAATTACAAATAATTCACTTTAAGAAAAATTATTAAAAAAAAAATGTATCACACCTGTTGAATAAACTACACATGTCAAATTAATTATCCACTGAAAAAACATTCAAAACATATACGCTTACTATCAGATATAACATCTCGACATTTAAATCAAAACTGGACAAGACCAAGCATTCTGTTGAGGTTTCTTTCAGACTCAATGAATTACTTAATTATAATTATCAAATCCTCCTTACAATTTCTATCATATATATATATATATATATATATGATTTTTTATATGTAATATATATTTGGGTATGTTGTCTAGCCAAATTCATTCAGTTCTTTCTTTGATATTTTAACACTTTTGTTATTAAGTATGCCATGTCATGATAATAGATCTGCCAAAAAATGTGAAATATTGGAAGTAACTGGATGTAATTTTACTGTGTTGATCTACAGATAAAATGACTTTCTATAATTTTTCGTCTCAATAAATCGCTTTCTCTTTTAATTAAAGTAGCATTTTTAAATTGAAATTATGATCAGATCGAAATTACGATGAGCATCTAATGCCTTGTGTGTGTTCTTTTGTGTTCATATAATCTTTTATTTAAATTCCTCGTAGTTCTTTCTAAATATTCCTGGTAGCAATTATTACAAGTGATTAAATTCTTCCTCCAAGTTTTAGTTTATTCCTTTTTTGTTTTTTATTAGTCAAATCGTTTATTGTTTTAGAAATGGTTGTAATAGTTTTTATGTTAAGATTGGATAAATTATTTTAAATTATAGTTGTGATAGATTTGGTGAGTAGAATAATACATTTTGATTAGTTCGTTTTTCTCAGAATGGTATAATATAGCCTTTTTCCTCAAGTTAACTACGAAATAATTTGCTATTAGAGGTGCTTAAAATTATTTCCAATATATTTCTCCTCTTTATGTAAATACTGTGGGCTGCAAATTTTGAATGCTCCTAAATAGAACCCGACAATTATTCCGGACTTCATTTCATAATTTTAGCCTGGTCAAATTGTAAATAATTTAAGTTTTGAAACATCATTTTGACCACTATTTACATTATTCGGTCTATTGTCCTCATCTTTGTCGCCATGTTTATCACAACGTTTTGGCCGTTGTACGCTCCGGTCTTCTTCAGGTGGTTGGAATGTCGAACTGAACCCTTTATTTCGCTCACTGGGGTAGACTGTTCTAGTTCCACGTGCCATTTTTAATGAATGTCAGTTATCTGTTATCTCCTGTTAATTTTGTCTAATTAATGTCTTTTATTCACTGTGCCATGTGTCCTCAAGGACACAAGGCACAGTGGATGAAGGTGTTAGTTAGATCCAGTGACAGGACCCAAAGAGTATGAGTTCATTGCCTGGTTAAGGTGGTGGAGAACTTTGAGAGGGGAATTAACAAGAGATAACTGACATCCATTAGACATGGCACGTGGAACTAGAACAGTCTACCCCGGTGAGCGAAATAAAGGGTTCACTTCGACATTACAACCACCTGAAGAAGGCCGGAGCGTACAAAAGCCGAAACGTTGTGATAAACATGGCGACAAAGATGAAGACAATAGTCCGAATAATGTAAATAGTGTACATAATACCTCATCTCATAAATATAGACAGATACTCATTATGCCCATTTAGTTTTTACACTGACATGACAAAATTGATGGGGGTAACAGTATATAAAGGTAAGGGTGGTGCTACTGTTCCTTGAGAGTTATGGAAAGGCTCATCTCTATAACAGTTGTGAACAGAGATCTGGCGAGTGTTTGTGAAATGCAGTTAGGCTGCTTATAACAATTGCAAATGGTACATCAAAATCAGTGTCAAACATGCTATTTTATTTTTTAAATTTAGGGACATTTTGCCTCACTAGATACACTCATATACACGTACATGCATACACACATAGGCATATACACACTAGCGCGCACACATACATACATATATACACACAGAGACATATATATATATATATATGTTTGTGTGTGTGTATGTGTATGTGTGTTATAATGTGAATTGATGTGATTAAAAATATGCTTATCGCAAAATTTGTTAAATCTCTGGCTCAAAATGGCTACCATAGAGAGAGAAAAAAATAATGAAAGATGAACTTGTTTATTGCCTACTTCTAAAACATTTTAAAAATTTCATGCAAGACGTGAGAAGTGCTTAGGAACTTGATAGATGTCCAACAGATTAATACTGTCAAATTCCTTTTGGATGATATGTTTTACAGATAGATAGATAGATAGATAGATAGATAGATAGATAGATAGATAGATAGATAGATAGATAGATAGATAGAGTGGAACAGCTAGCTAGATAGGTAGCTCGATATGAACAATTATAATAAATATGAAGAGAGTGGGATAGATAGATAGATAGATAGATAGATAGACAGATAGATATGAATACTTATGGCGACAATGGAATAAATAGATAGATAGATAGATAGATAGATATATACATACCTATATATTGAGATTTTGAGATAGTCCTGTCTTTATGAACACACACACGCAAACACACACACACACACACACACACATATATATATATATATATATATATATATATATATATATATATATTTCCGACCTCGAGTTACTGGAAAACCTCTTAAGAGCCAGTGAGAATAAATTCAATGTGAAATATGATTTTTAAAAATTAATTTAAAATATTTTTTTCAAATAATCCTTTTTACTTTCACCATAGGTGTATTTTTTATTGTTTGTTTGTTATTTTATTTTTATGTTGTTGTTTTCGGTTTTATTTTATGCTTCCACACTTTGGTCTTTTTGAAATTCGCAATTTATTTCATTTCTTCATTACGTTATTTATTTCTTTATTTGTTTATTTATTTATTCTGATGGATTTCCTCTTCGTTATAAGATTGCGCTCGGCGCGTTGCATGACGGGAAAAAGATAATTCTCGAAAATATGTCGGCGCGCTGATAGGAAGTCGAATGAAAAGATTAATGGATTCCACCAATGTCGAAGTGAATAAGAAAAGCAGTCGGGCGTTCACGGAATCCGATTAAAGAACCTAATTCGCATATTCCTTCAATGCCAGCCATGCAATCATTTTACAAACTGATTGTTTAGTTTTTAATTCTTTCTAACGCACCCTTCATTATTTGCAACTTTTCCTTACTAATATTTATTCAGCTTGCTTTAGTGAGACACAAGACTGTGTATACGTAAAATTCAAGAAGGCTAACTCTTGTTTTGCTCTATCTTTACAGAAGACAGTTTAGATAAAAAAAAAAAAAAATAATGGCGTACTTCTGCTCTACCTGTAAATTGGAACTATCAAATCCTCTCTTTCCATATTTGACAGAGTTCAAAGTCGTTGACGGGTCTTTGTGAGAAGTTAATTATTTTCCACCCTACAAGCTGTTTGGCATAGACATAACTTTGACAGAATTTCGATAATCTATCGGTATTTTTATGGCAAAGATTTTTTGTAGCACCAGTTCATACCTTTACAAATAAGAAACACCATACCAGGTATACCGAATCGAATCGTACTCATTATCTTCATATCCCATTTGTAAGAAGAAAGCTTTTTCCCAAAACCTCTTAATTTGCAGAACAGACTCTCGATACGATATTTTTTTGATCAATGAAATCTTAAACTCTTTAAGACAAGAGTCAATCTTTATCTATCCTACACATCTTCATAACGTTATACTTCCCCCTTTTACATTCATACAAGAGCTTGATACAGTAGCCCTCTAGTTTGGGTGACTTTTGGGCATTGTATTTGGTGAACGATAAATACTTTCAAAGAATGGCACACATAAGCCAAGAATGTTAGCATTCCGAATTCAAACACTAATGATAATACGAACTTTTTTTTATGTACCGTATCCTGAAAAGCGATCATGACTCTTCACAACTTCCTACCCACTGTAACTCATAGCAAATATGTGCCTTTTTATTATTCCTTCCAGTCCCCCTTCTGCCATCCATTTGCAAAAAGTAGATTATTCGCTGTCTGTCTCTGTCCGTTTTCAGTATGTCTTGTGGGCGTTAAATTTTCCAGGCCCTCTTTCCTCATTAGGCATTGTAAAAAATTCAACTGTTTTTTTTTTCTGATTCTATGGAAGTGTCGTTTTGGTGTGTGTTTCCTTTAAAATTTCCTTCTTGTTCACGTGCCCTGTCCATTGTATTTTTAGTATTCTTCTGTGCAAAAACGCCTCCCCTGTCTGAAGTTTTTCTTTTTCTCTTCATCTGTGGGGCAATTGACAGAATTGAATGCAATGTAAAAGGGACTGACATCACGTAGCAGTTCAAGACTCTTTTCTTTGTTTCTAATGAAATTGTCCAGTTTCTCATTACTTTGCTTAGCCTTCGACGGCGTCTTTCGCTAATCCAATGTTACTTCGGATTTCGGTGTCACATTTTCTGCCATCTGTTAAACACTTAACAGATAATGAAATTTCTGTGTGTGCTTAATTTTGACATCGTCGATTTGTAGCTGGCAACTTGTCTCTTTCTCTTGCCGGGAGGTATGCAGTCCATCTTCTTACAATTGATGAATAGTCCTTTCTTTCACCTTTCCTTCACTATTTTACCTATGAGTTCCTAGAGATTTCTTTCAGCTTTTCCCGTTCAACGCAATGTCAGTTGCGTATCATATGTTGTTAAACTTGTGTCCACCAGTTATAAATCCTGGTAGGACTTCTAGTTCTCTTAGGACTGCCTGGCTGGAAAGATTAAATAAATCTGGTGAGAAGACACATCTTCATCGCTGTGTGTTTTTTCTGTATTTAATAATATTCTTGTTCTATTCGTAAGCAGACGGTTTGCCCCCAATATATCTTTTGGATTATTTCCCGGATTTTGTCAATAGTGCACGTGGATCCGGAACCGTTTGTTCGAAATGTGGAGCTTACATTTTCTTCTGCGACGTCTCTACCCTTCTCCTGCTTGTGTTTATACAACAGACTGGCAAAAGGTTTGTTCTCACGCGCGGCTAGGCCGATGAGGTTGCATGAACCCAATCCCCAGTTACGAAGTCATTTGCCTTCTCCGAAGTACCGAAGTATCATATATATATATATATATATATATATATATATATATATATATATATATATATGACCCTGAATATTCAACAAATCTTGTTAGAAAAATATGCGCCCACCGGCAAGATTCGACCCTTCGTCGCCTAGTGGAAACTGTCTTTAGATCTGACAAGCCTTGACCTCTCGGCATCCCGACTCAATAGATTCATAGACGGATCCTCCAGAAATCGCTCCATCCACTCGTCAGGTGATATCAGCAATTAAGTGTTTATTTTTCGTTTTCATTTTGCATTGATTTAAAAAATAATTCATGCTATTTTCATTAGTGAAAAGTTGATATTTTTCTTCTTTCATTGTGTGTGTCTGTGTGTTTGTATATATATATATATATATATATATATATATATATATATATATATATATATATATATATAATTTTTTGAAAGTAATGTATTTGGGTATGTAGTCTATCCAATTATAACGTTTAAACAAATAAATTAGAAATATATCGGATTAAATCCATTTCCTAAGAAATTCCCTTTGTTTACCTTAGGATACGAAACAGAGCAGGCACGTATATTTCAAGAACCGGGCTTTGTGTGATCCACAGATCCAACATGGCCGATAGGTCAATGTACATCAAAACTAATGACGGTTTCCATTGATGTACACAGATTCTAATCCTGCAGGAGACCTCATATTTTTCTAACAAGAATTATCATACATTCATGCATATATATATATATATATATATATATATATATATATATATATATATATATATATATATATATGGAGAGAGAGAGAGAGAGAGATATTAATGCATGTTTTCTTAAATAATATAGATAAGTTTTGTCTATTTATTTTAAGTAAGTTCCTTTTATATTGTCTGATAAGCTTAATCACATTATCGTTGAAATACGAAAAGAAATCACCATATTGATACATGTTTAAATCCAATCTAAGCTTTCGGCTTATATAAGCCATTATCAAAGATGACAATTTCAATAAATCAAACAACGCACAGACGAAACTACAATAATAGTCCGCCCCTGCTGCTTGAATAAGCTCAAAGTAACGACAAAACTCGTATTTATGAGTCAAGGAATTGAAAATTGCTTCGCAGCTCTTGACGTCACACATGACCACGCGTGAGTGAAAAACGAGAAGTATTAAGTATGGGAAGCCATTGGTATAAACCAATCTCTTTCGTTATAAATTATAGGCATTTAAGAATGTTTGTGGCGATTTCATAGTTTATTTTGTTCAGGTTAGGTTTCAATTGTTTTATGTATATAGCTTCAAGGATTTTTAATTTTTGTTTATTGTTTTCATGTTTAAGTATAGTTGTGTTGTCAACAAGGATTTTCCGGAATTGAGTACGCGGGCAGGCATGTTGTTTTAAATGTCTAAAAATGTTAGAGTTATCATTCAAATGTAGAGTTAAGCGCCGTGAATGCGATTTTGTGGTGTGACCAACGTAAATATATATATATGTCTATTTCAGAAATTGGACGATTATTTAATTTCATTCCACAACCTCTTGTCTTTTATTACTTTAAGCAATTCTTTATCATTCTGGGTCCATTACTCAAGCTACTCAAACAGTTATCCCTTTCTTTTACTTAATTCAATCTGTGTTATGGGCGTTAGACTCAAAAGCCTCCTTCCCTCAGTATGTGTCGCAGAACCTTTTTTTCCGATTCCTTACAAAAGTTTCGGTGTAGTTCTTTTTATTCTTAAACTGTCCCACTTTCTTTTATATATACCCCGTCGGTAGACTCATATCTCGGTCACTTCAAGTTTTTATTTTTATCTATCTGTAAATTTCCCAGCAGTCATTGTTATACATCAGATTAGATATTACATAAGACATTCATTGTTTCTAATGTCATTTTTCTTATCTCTTAATAATTTACTTGGTTTCAATGCGTAACATTATCAGACATGTGGAATACGCGTGGAACAATAAAAAAAAAGTGATTAAAAGCCACAGTGTAGAAAGGTTAGGATACGGCAACATCAATATGGAAAAACTTACCTGACGGCGTAAGGCTATATCACGGTAAGAATGTAAAATCATTATTAATAAACCCACTCCTTATAATGGTTAGCCTCTCGTCGCTCTGAAGCGTCCTGCCTGCCGATATCGTCAAAGTGCGTCTGAAAAACATTCAATTAATATTCAATATCCGCTATTAACATTATTCGGACCGTTGTCCACATCTTTACTGAAATATTCACGATGTTTCGGCCGTTGTACGTTCTGGCCTTCTTCAGGTCATATTTGTTGGAATTTCGAACCAAATCCTTTATTCAGTTCACGGATGTAATTCCACTTGTCATGCACTTGGTTATCTCAATTTTAGTTAATTCCCCTTGTTAATTCAATTCTCTAAGTTTTGTGTTTTTTGCGTTTGGCGGGGGCGGTGTTCTTTGCCGTGGCTATGAATTAAAGTCACAACTCTTTAGGTCGAGTCACTTTTGGCTCAGCCAACCACCGCTTACATCCACTTGGTCGTTTAAGGGAAAATAAGCTCCAGAATTCATATGAAAGTTGTTTAGACACGAGATGGATTTATAGGATGATAAAGATAAGTTTATTTGAGAATTTGAGTTTTTAAAATTGTCTGTTTTCGATTTTCGTTTTCCATCTACTCTGGAACTGATTTGCTGATTTCCTCACAAGTCATGGCGATCCACTTATTAGCAGGTCGCAGCACAATGAGGTGAATATGCAGGTAGTGTGATGATGCACGACTCGGATCGAAAAGTTGCATAACCGTATTCGAACTGCAGTCACTTCCGTTACATTCACTTTCGCCAAAAATATCTTTGGACAACGATTCTCATAACTGTCCCCACCAGCTACATCTTAAATAGCAGCTCAGACGGCTCTAATATAAATAGAAAAATACTAGTTTCAAACAGGAGCACGAGGACATAAACTATATATATATATATATATATATATATATATATATATATATATATATATATATATATATATATATATATATATTGGATTCTAAAGTGCTCAAGTTGTCGAGCTCCTTGACATTGCTTTGCTAAACAAACCACATGAGGATTCCGTCGTGGTCCAAATCGCGGTAGTGTTCGCGTCTGCATTCATTGTTTCTAAACATTAAAAAGCTTCTTCAGAATATATATATATATATATATATATATATATATATATATATATATATATATATATATATATATATGTATTCTCGAAGCTATATATATAAAACAGTTAAAGCATAACCTGAACAAAATAAACTACGAAATCTCCAGAAATATTCTTAAATGACTATAATTGATAACAGAAGCCATTGGTTTATACTAACGGCTTCCCATACTTAATACGTCTCGTTTTCACTCTCGTGTGGTCATGTGTGACGTCACGAGCTACAACGAGATTTTCGCTTCTGCGTCTCGTATACACGAGTTTGTTGTTGCCTTGAAATTGAGAGGGCGAGATCATATTGAATAAGTTGGAAAATGATCCCGGAATAATATATATATATATATATATATATATATATATATATATATATATATATATATATATATATATGTTTGAACTTTGTTTCGATCTTTCATGAGCTCCAGATCTTTAGGTATGATTAATTAATGATGAAAATGTAATTTTCGTTTATGATCGATTTCATCACAGTACTTCTGTTAAGCTTGGGGACAATTATATATTCTTATAGCTAAACGTAAATTCCATTAGTGTTATAAAAACCTCGGAGAATTCCAGTAAGATATCTTTAATCACTTCTAATATGCAACAGTTCACAGCTTAATCTAACAATTGGACAATTTTGCTGTTACAATCGGTGTATATATATATATATATGTATATATATATATATATATATATATATATATATATATATATATATGTGTGTGTGTGTGTGTGTGTGTGTGTGTATGTGTATGTGCGTGCATATGTTTGTTTGTGTCTGTATACGTGTGTTTGTATATATATATATATGGAGAAATATAGTCTTAAGATGTGCTATATTTATGGGTTAAAGTGCTCAATATCAGAGATTGGGCGTGTGTAAATATAAAAGTGAACAAAGAAGTCAACACTTAGAGGCGACAGTCTGGTGGTTGGAAGATGTGTGTATATAGAGTGGTTTATCATTGGGTTTTCTATATGGTTTGTATGTGGCTTTTCTTAGGTTGAAGATAAAATCCAGAAAATCTACTTCGTTTAGGTTAGTTTTTATATCTATGTCGAATCCGTTATTTTTGAAAATCTTTATTATTGCTTTTCTAGTTTTGTCTGTGTTTTGTTTGTTACAATTTCTTAAGATTATGAGACCGTTGTCCCTGCAGAGTCCTGTGTAATTTCTATCTATTATTTTGCTTTGTTTGTGTAGTAAGTGAATACCTACGATTTTGCATACTGCACCGTCAAAGCTTCCCATTGTAGTGTCAAATATCCCATCTTTCCTTATCCATGCTTCTACATGGTGAAATAGTATGATTTACGAGAGTGCTTAATGATGTCGATTTCGTTTGGTTTTATTATTATTTGTTCCTGAGCTAATTTGATGGCCTTAGCTAACATGCGTTCTGTTATGGATGGGTAAAATTCTTTTATGTCTAATTGTAGGAATTGGCAATTTTGTTTGTTATTTATACTGTGGAACCATTCAATAGTTGATTTTGTGTTTTTCCACTAGTTTACTCCTAACTTCTTCCTAAGTTCAGAATTAATTCTTTCTAGTATCGTTTTACTTATTTTACCTAGTTCGCTTTTGGCTGGGTTTATGAGTCTGCATACAATGTTGGTTTTGAAATTTTCTTTGTGGTCTTTTAGTGTGACAAAGGCTTGCGCCTTGCTGATGCAACTTATTCGGTCATCTCGGTCTAATTTTTGAGCGATTGCTTTAGCTTCTTTATTGATATCGTGTTCTATTGTTTTAGGTGCCTTTTTTATGTTTTGGTTATGTTTTGGTTATGTTCAACATAACCATCTTAGTAATGAAGGCTTTGTGCAGAAGCAACCGCACTTTTTGTAGGGCCGAATACAGAGACCTAGTGCACTACGTGCCACAAGGTCCCCAAACCGCAGGTTTTGAATTCAGAGTTGTCCTAGTCCAGTTGCCATGCAAGGGTATAGAACTGAATCTGTGCTGTTATTTATCCATAGCTGGAAGGAGAAGAAGATTGAGACTACTACTCATCATCATCATCATAATATATATATATATATATATATATATATATATATATATATATATATATCTATTAAATAAAAACAGACCACTTTAAGGTTCCATATAATAAATTATTTCACCACAGCCCTTTTAAAGGACAGCGGATCATCGGATTTTATTTCCAAATCTGATGATCCGCTGTCCTTTAAAAGGGCTGTGGTGAAATAATTTATTATATGGAACCTTAAAGTGGTCTGTTTTTAATTAAATTATTAGCTCTGATTTACATTGAGGTCTCTGGATTTTATCCTCGTTGGGTCTACCCATACGGATTACCTAGTTTTTCGTAAACTATATATATATATATATATATATATATATATATATAGATTATGAAATTGACTATGTTTGACAATTATTTTAATGTATTTTATTGCTATCGTTATTTATATAGACACAAATATTTACGTAAATATTGTTAATACTGTTTATTATAAACAGAACATTTACTTAAATATTTGTGTCTATATAAAACATTACGCTTAGAAAATCATCATATTTGTGTATTTCGACGTGCTGTAAGGATTAAGAACTTGTCTTGACAGATCAATTACTACTGAGTAGTGAGTTCGGATGTCACTAGGTGCTCCAAGCTTTCGGCCTTGTGCCACATTTAAGTTACCATTTCCTTCTGCTTATTTGTTCGTTAACAGTGATTATTATTATTATTACTGATATCATTATTAGTGCAGTAGTAGTAGCATTCCATTTTATTAATGTTATCCTCGCAATTTTTATCGTTTCATTTCGTCTGCTTTCGTTCCATTTCGTTTTCGACGTTTGGTTGGAAGATTTTATTTATTGTTGCATATCAACTTCACCGTCGGTTTTTATTTAATTTTATTCGGAAAATATTTCCCACCATATTTCTTCAATTCAAATGTCACATTATTTTTTTTCTTTTCCTTTTATATTTCTCTCGTCTTCTTTTTTTGCTCACCCTCACCCATCTTGCTATTCAACCACGCTCAGATGGTCGAATTGAAAAATGGTGCTTGGTTGAGTAGAAACCAGACATTGGAATATAGCTGCTTAAACTTAATATGCCCGAAACCTGATGCCTTTTTGAATGTATTTTGGAAAATATTGCCCATAAGAGAGAAGTTTATTCCCGCCAAAATGGACATTATAAAACGATGTTATTGCTTTAGAAAATGAACTATAATTCTTTATTCATGCCATTAAGCATGTATGTATGTATATATATATATATATATATATATATATATATATATATATATATATATAAAATAAAAATTATTATTATTATTATTATTATTATTATTTCATTTCCTTTGGTTTTTGGCATGTACTCATTTCTTTCCGGGTCCAGACCAGAAACATAAGATCAAAAATGGCGTCATGACGAATATATATATATATATATATATATATATATATATATATATATATATATATATATATATGTATATATGACGTTGGCTTCATGGCGTATATATATATATATATATATATATATGAAGAAATATAGTCTTAAAGTGTGCTATATTTATGGGATAAAGTGCTCAATATCAGAGATAGAGCGTGTGTAAATATAAAAGTGGACATGGAAGTCAGCACTTAAAGGCGACAGTCTGTTTCATGCTAGTGCAATCGTCAGGCATTAGCATGAAACAGACTGTCGCCTCTAAGTGCTGACTTCCATGTCCACTTTTATATTTATATAAGAGTCGTTCGTAGGAAGAGTCGTTCGTAGCGTGCGGCACCTTTGGAAAGTGCCCGAAAATCATACACACTTGGGTCTACATCCAAGTGAGTGGAATTAGGGGTCGTCGATACATGTCATACCACGAAGTAACAAGTCATCGTAGCCGAGGGCTTAAGCGCGATGGCCTTGTTCAAATTGTTGAACACGCTAGATAATACGCTCTTTCTCAGAAACTGTAACTAAGGTCAACACCCACAGAGCCCACATGTAGGTTCTGTGGGTGTTGAATAAACACAAATGCGCCTGAGCAAGAGTTTGCAACAGAGATTGGCTAGCCGCCCTATTAAATGCGAGTGACCAGCTATATATATATATATATATATATATATATATATATATAGCTGGTCACTCGCATTTAATATATATATATATATATATATATATATATATATATATATATATATATATATATATATATATATATGTTCATTCAAACATGTTTCAGTGAATTAGATAGATATATTGTGTCTATTTATTTTCATGATTATGCTTTCTGGTTCTCTAATTATCCTCTTGGTGTAAAGCCGAAATTCATCAAGGAAGTCCCGGCAAGCGGGAGGTCTCTGTTAGCGCGGTAGACCACCGTAGACTCGACTCCCGACCGTCACCTCGCGTCCGCGACGTGCATCGCCAACCCACCTGACTCGCCATGGAGTCCTGGCCGTTCGCGAGTCGTAGGGGCCGGAGTTTTTGTTAACCCAAGTATTTTCGATCTCCTCCACCATCATCCTCAGGTGTGTATTGCAAGGGAGAACTTCTAACAGTGATCACTAACTTTTGAGAAAAACACGTGTAAACACGCTCTGTTAAATTTATCTGTTGTAGCGCCCCCCAGTGTACGGGGGTAGCCTGCGAATGGTATGAATGCAAAATAGATTGGAATGTTGGTCAGTTATCAAGAAGTCTTACAATGCATTTGTCGGATACAAGTTCTATCGCGCAATATTTAAAGACACTTTCCTGTCCACCGTTACAATACAGGAAAATACTTGTTGATAACACGAATATACTACACCATCAAAAGAATAAAAAAGAATTAAATTCTCGAGGCCTCTTTATCAAAAGCAACCAACTAACACTGAACAAATTAATTACGAGTGTAGCAACAACGGTTTGACATGTATTTAACGGCGACTTTTGTTTAATTTCAACTTAACCCGACGTTAATTAGAAAACTAGAAAGGATTATTATTTAAAATAATATATATAATAAATAATTAAAATAATATTTAAAATAATATATATAATATGTATATATTATTCAGTGAAACATGTTTGAACGAAAAATATGCTGCCTATATATATATATATATATATATATATATATATATATATGTAAAAGTGAACTTTGAAGTCAACACTCAAAGGCGACAGGCTGTTTCATGCTAGACGCAATCATTGCGTCCAGAATGAAACAGCCTGTATACCTTGTTTCAACGTTAAAAAAAGAGACTTTTTTATCGTTTCATCAGGTGGGGAATCACGATATCGTGATTCCCTACCTGATGAAACATTAAAAAAATGTTTTTTTTAACGGTGAAACGAGATATACAGTTTTGTAGTGGGTATGTGCATGATCTAATGTAACGCTGCATTATATATATATATATATATATATATATATATATATATATATCATGAAGTGCCGAAATTCTGTTCTAGTCTCCAAGGAGGAACAGTGGACTAAAAAGTCTTGTAACGAAAATTTTGACATTTCAATGGGTTCTTTTGATTCTGCAGAAGCTTCTGACCTGGTCGGGTTATTTCTTTTGTACAATTTAAGTGCCTTTGTCTAGATTCTGATAATGTAGGATTATATAGGGATGATAGATTATTATTTGTTAAAAACTCCACTAAAATTAAGGTAGACCGTATTAGGAAAATGATTCATAAGGTATTTATATATATATATATATATATATATATATATATATATGCGTATGTATGTGTATATATGTATATGTGGGTCTGTATATACGTATATATGTTTATATAGTTTTAATTTACGTTTGTTTGATTTTTCATGTATATGCGTGTATTTGTAAATGTATGTTTATGTGTCTAGTTTATATACCTATATGTATACGTGCGTATGTATGTATATGTAAATATATATGTGTATGTGTATGAATGTATGTATTTGTATATATGTGCATCTTTGTGTATATATATTTTTACTTGCTTTATTTACTTTTTTACGTTGCTGTATGTGTGGTTATATTTATACGTGCTTATATGTATGTTTATGTGCGTATGTGTGTATATGCGTATCTGTATGCGTATATATATATATGTAGGTACATGTAGCCTTGTATATGTACATATATATATATGTGTGTGTGTGTAGGTCTGTATGTATGTATGTGTGAATGTACGATTATATATGCAGGTAGTTATTTATTTTTTCATGTAGTGTGTGGAAAACTATATGGTAAAAATATATATATATTTATATATATTTATTTGTTTAAATTTTTTTTTTACTAATTTTATCTATGTATATTTGCCCAGATTAGTTATATTCCAATAAGTAGTTAGAATTCGTTTAATAACATATTAAGCCCCGAATATGTTTTGGCTATTGCGTCTGATTGTCTAGGTCAATGTGCATGTGGATGTAAGGGCATGTATTTATCGATGTCTATGTGTAAGGAAAGTGCATGCACGTTTGGTTGTGTGTGTGTGTGTGTTCGTTTTTTTTATCAAGAGTCGTACATTTTTAAACAACATATTATCAGTGATATATTTAAAAAAATATTACCAGCAATACATTTAAAAAATATTACCAGCATAATATTTAAAAAATATTACCGGCAATACATATTTAAACAACATATTACCAGTAATATATATAAACAATTATTAGTAATCAGCAATACATTTTTAAACAACATTGTACCAGTAATATATTTAAAAAAAAATATTACCATCATTAAATTTAAAAAAATATTACCAGCAATACATTTTTAAACAACATATTACCAGTAATATATTTAAAAAAAATATTACCAGCAATACATTTAAAAAAAATATTACCATCATTAAATTTAAAAAAATATTACCAACAATACATTTTTAAACAACATATTACCAGTAATATATTTTAAAAAATATTACCAGCAATACATTTAAAAAAAATATTACCATCATTAAATTTAAAAAAATATTACCAGCAATACATTTTTAAACAACATATTACCAGTAATATATTTAAAAAAATATTACCAGCAATACATTTTAAAAAAATATTACCATCATTAAATGTAAAAAAATATTACCAGTAATACATTTAAAAAAATATTACCATCAGTAAATTTAAAAAAATATTACCAGCAATGCATTTAAAAAAAATATTACCATCAGTAAATTTAAAAATATATTACCAGCAATACATTTTTAAACAACATATTACCAGTAATATATTTAAAAAAATATTACCAGCAATACATTTAAAAAAAATATTACCATCATTAAATTTAAAAAAATATTACCAGCAATACATTTTTAAACAACATATTACCAGTAATATATTTAAAAAAATATTACGAGCAATACATTTAAAAAAAATATTACCATCATTAAATTTAAAAAAATATTACCAGCAATACATTTTTAAACAACATATTACCAGTAATATATTTAAAAAAATATTACCAGCAATACATTTAAAAAAAATATTACCATCATTAAATGTAAAAAAATATTACCAGTAATACATTTAAAAAAATATTACCATCAGTAAATTTAAAAAAATATTACCAGCAATGCATTTAAAAAAAATATTACCATCAGTAAATTTAAAAATATATTACCAGCAATACATTTTTAAACAACATATTACCAGTAATATATTTAAAAAAATATTACCAGCAATACATTTAAAAAAAATATTACCATCATTAAATTTAAAAAAATATTACCAGCAATACATTTTTAAACAACATATTACCAGTAATATATTTAAAAAAATATTACGAGCAATACATTTAAAAAAAATATTACCATCATTAAATTTAAAAAAATATTACCAGCAATACATTTTTAAACAACATATTACCAGTAATATATTTAAAAAAATATTACCAGCAATACATTTAAAAAAAATATTACCATCATTAAATGTAAAAAAATATTACCAGTAATACATTTAAAAAAATATTACCATCAGTAAATTTAAAAAAATATTACCAGCAATACATTTAAAAAAAATATTACCATCAGTAAATTTAAAAATATATTACCAGCAATACATTTTTAAACAACATATTACCAGTAATATATTTAAAAAAATATTACCAGCAATACATTTAAAAAAAATATTACCATCATTAAATTTAAAAAAATATTACCAGCAATACATTTTTAAACAACATATTACCAGTAATATATTTAAAAAAATATTACCAGCAATACATTTAAAAAAAATATTACCATCATTAAATTTAAAAAAATATTACCAGCAATACATTTTTAAACAACATATTACCAGTAATATATTTAAAAAAATATTACCAGCAATACATTTAAAAAAAATATTACCATCATTAAATGTAAAAAAATATTACCAGTAATACATTTAAAAAAATATTACCATCAGTAAATTTAAAAAAATATTACCAGCAATACATTTAAAAAAAATATTACCATCAGTAAATTTAAAAAAATATTACCAGCAATACATTTTTAAACAACATATTACCAGTAATATATTTAAAAAAATATTACCAGCAATACATTTAAAAAAAATATTACCATCATTAAATTTAAAAAAATATTACCAGCAATACATTTTTAAACAACATATTACCAGTAATATATTTAAAAAAATATTACCAGCAATACATTTAAAAAAAATATTATCATCATTAAATGTAAAAAAATATTACCAGTAATACATTTAAAAAAATATTACCATCAGTAAATTTAAAAAAATATTACCAGCAATACATTTAAATAAAATATTACCATCAGTAAATTTAAAAAAATATTACCAGCAATACATTTTTAAACAACATATTACCAGTAATATATTTAAAAAAATATTACCATCAGTAAATTTAAAAAAATATTACCAGCAATACATTTAAAAAAAATATTACCATCATTAAATTTTAAAAAAATATTACCAGCAATACATTTTTAAACAACATATTACCAGTAATATATTTAAAAAAATATTACCAGCAATATATTTTAAAAAAATATTACCATCATTAAATTTTAAAAAATATTACCAGTAATACATTTTTAAAAATTACTACCAGCAATACATTTTGAAAAAATATTACCAGCAATAAAAATCTAGCGTATATTAAATAACACATTGAGATTGATATGCCGTAAAACAAACCAAACCAAACCAATATGTACTTAGATAGATAGATAGAAATTATAACCAGCTATACAAATCTTGTCTACTTTAAATAACACATTGAGGTTGATATGCCGTGATATATTACTTTGATTCAGCGACTGTAATTGGTAAAATTCTTATTATAACTCACAATTAATGACAATTAACTGTTCTACACTATTCACTATTTTACTTCGATAAAATCTTTTATACACCGAACTTTTTCAACAAAGGTTACAGACAGAAAACTCGTAGTTCAACAAGTTTATCCTTATCTTTTTTACCCCAAAGATATTTTCATTACAGAAGTATATCATAATAATACCTACCTTTTTTATAGCCGTTTCCACGTTGCCTGTTATATAAGTTGTTTCCTGTTTATTTATTTATTTTGATAATTTCGATTTTACATCCAGAGGCTATTTTTCACTTTATCACTCAGAATCTTGGAATTAGCTGACTATTAATTGACTCCACTACAAAGTCATGAAAATGTTTATTCACACTCATGATAACATATGCAAAAATATGACAAATATTAAAAGTGCACATCGAAAGAAACATAAATTATTTATAAGCTATTTTCTATTTGTCTTGTTTGGTCCATGATCAGATTTCTTAAAGAAAAACATTAAAAACTTTCACTCACCCTAATGACTGCATATCTAAAGGCATGGCAATTTAAAAAAGCACGTAATTAGATTTGTTGAAAATTATTTTTATTATTGGAATGCATTACAAATTATTTACTATCCATTTATGTTATGTAACTTGTCTTATGAAGATAGATATGTCTGTATGATCATATGAAGTGACCAAAGGATATGAAAATAAAAGACAAAACAAATAAAAAAAGAAGAAAGGGAAAGAAAACATAAAATCAAAGACAGACATCTGCCTCAACTGTAAAACTGTTCTCTGTCTAATGTGTGATGAGAAACAGTTGCAAAAGTTGTTTCGGTGAGAAGTTGAATGTAAAACCTGGCTCTCCAAACGAAATATGCATTTTTTGACAGCTTTTATTCAATCCATCATTTTAACTCGATATAAGCACCCATCTGCCAAAATATCACGTTTTTCTTTTGTTTAAATAAAAAAAAAACTTCTTACTGAAATTATACTCATCCACTTCAATTCAGTCGTCCATAAAACTCACCTCATCAGTTCAACCCTGATTAAACGTTTTTTTCACACGGCTGAAGGGTGAAATACTGCTACCATATATGGTCTGGAGCCCCGCTGTCCGTCTTAAGGTTCCCGACAAAATCCAGAGATGGATATGCAATCTGATTGGCCCTGATGTGGCATCTCGTTTGCAGTCGCTCTCTTTCACAGACGTGCCGTCGCTTCTCTCTGTCTATTCTACAAATGCTTTCACGGTGACTGCCCCGACGAGCTACTTTCGCTGGTACTCAAACAGCATGAATTTAAGCGTGCTAATAGGTTGGCTTCTCAGTCCCAACCTTTCACTGTCGAAACGGTTAAATGTAGCCATCTCTTCTCCTCCAATAGAACCAGTAATAAGGAGTACCAGAGAAAAAGCGATAATAATAGCAAAAAATTGCAATATGAGCACTGGTAAAATGGTTGCTGAAGACTTTAGATTTATAATACCCAGAAATTCATACACAGATGTCCTCAAGGACACATGGCACAGTGGATAAAGGCGTTGGTTTGATCCAGTGACAGGACCCAAAGAGTGTGAGTTCAATACCCAGTTAAGGCAGGAGATAACTGATAACTGACATCCATTAAAATATAACACAAGGAACTAGAACATTTCGACATCCCAACTACCTGAAGAAGACTAGAGCATGCAACAGCCGAAACGTTGTAATAAATATGGCGACAAAGATGAGGACAATAGTCCGAATAATGTACATTAGTTTCATCTCTCGCACTTTCTCTCTGTAAAACATTCCACTGATAGCTATGATCATCAAATGATCATCAAATATTCAAATGTAATGTCAATCGACATCTTCTTCATCCTTTCCTCTATCACGACTCTCGATACCTTGCTCTGTGTTAGTGGAACTCAAGCCTTGTTTGTGGTGAAAAAAATCACCCATTGAGGCAAAAAAGAAGAGAAATAAATAGAATATTCCGGAAGAAGTGTTTGAAATCAGAAAGAAGATAAGGAAACAGAAAGAAAAAATGATTGATTGATTCGCTTTCTCCACCTTATAAACTCCTTGCAGGTTATTTAAAGCCAGATAGTTTTTCGTGGGGGTAGATAATAATGATTTTTCTAACAGGCCTATTTGTTTTATCGTCAGTTTATGTCGCTTTTATCTAAAACATGTTAAAACCGTCCAAAAATACACAAACATGTTGTTTTTCTCTTTTTAAACAGAAACGTAATAATAAAAGATTGAAAACAGACAAAAAAGTTATTAAAGAATTAAGCAGTAATACAAAAAATACAGGTAAAAAAATTACCAACAGTTTCTCTATAAATCAGTTTTCTTTTGACCTTTGCCTTTTTTTGTAAAACAGTCTACAATATTTTTGTTTGTTGTTTTAAAATATATTCAAAACAATTTTTCAGTGTGCTGTTGACAAGTAAAAACATATTCTGAAGAATAAGTTTCCAAAATTCTTTCAGCAGACTATCTTGTAGTGTATTCATTGTTTTAAAATAAACTTACCTGCGTATTCAACTATAGCAAAACAAGCACAAACGAACTCTTCCATTTGGCTAGATGGAACCGTACGACCTCCTCGTGTAAGTAAGTCAAAGCACTGCTGCTCTGTAGCATCATCCCTATCATTGCCTACCATGGCCAGAGAACACATTTAACACCGAAAACGTTTAATTATTTTTTTCTAATTTTCTCTAATAAAGAAAAAGATGAAATAGAAATTTCTCCAGAAGTAATTTGTAGGTTTATTGAGACGTATAGTTCAGTAGTAAGGCATAACGTATTAGTTCGGCAAAAAATGAAAGGCGACCTCTTGGATGGTAATGTTTTTTTTTTTTGTAATTCCCTTAGAATTGGATATGGTCGTTCTTCCACCACGTATTGTATGTAGTTTGGAAATTTTTTTAACATGCTAAATTATTTGAGTTTAGTATTATGTCCATGTATAAACCAATATGGTACCCGGTAGAGGGGTTCCATTGCACTGGAACTGGACGTTACGGTTTTGGTCAATGCGAATACATTCTTTTATAGATGGAAAATATGTTTCAGGGTCAAAAACTATTCTATAAATATAATCTTTCTTTTTAAAATTCAAAACCGTTAGGACAACAATTTTCTTCTTCCAACTGAGTAAAATCCTTTATCGTATCAGTTGAAATAAAATCATGTAATTCATCAATTTGGACCAGTCATTGTTTTGGAGGCGTTCTGAATTCCCTTGTATTCAGCAAAAAGACGGTTTTCTTCTTTTTTTTTGTTGATGTATTGGATGTAAATCCCAATTCAGTTTGTTTCGTTTTAGTTTGTAATTAAATTTCTCTTCAAAATTTTTCATCGGAAACCAGTTTTTACATTATTTACGGAAACCAGTTTTTACATTATTTACGGAAACCAGTTTTTACATTATTTACATTGTTCGGACTGTTGTCCTCATCTTTATTGACATATTCACGACGTTTGTAACTCTTTATTTTGTCCATCGTGGTAGATTGTTCTAGTTCCACGTGCCATTCCTCTTCCGGATATCTCAGTTATTTCCACTTAACTCAATTCTCCGAGTTTTTTTCACCACTGCAGTAGCCAGGTATTGAACACCCAACTCTTTCGGTCAGATCACTGGATGCAAACAACGCTCTTATCCAGCAGACCATGTTTTTCCGATTAACAATTCTGGGCCATTATCGATTACACCACCGGCACATCCAATCTTACAGCACCTGGTATTACTAAGCGGTCACTCATCTAGGTACTGACCAGGTTCGACGTTGTTTAGCTTCGAAGATCTTACCGGAACCGGTGTTTTACGTGATGTGGCCGTAAGCCCTGATGCATTTTTAATTTTTCTATTATAAATACGATTTAAGAAGCTAGAACAAAACCAATAAAAAGTAAGCCTTTTCTCTGCAGCGGAATGCGCAACTTACACGACTGTAGAATTTCAGACAGTGTGCGTTTTCATGGGGTGATTTATCTTCCTCCTCCACCGGTGGCCATGGTGTGCTGGAAGTGGAGTGATTTGATCGAGAGACCCTCTCTAGAATGTTTTCCAATCAAGACTATATAATCCAGGCTGTCCTGCTATTGAACTTATAGCTGATGGAGAAGCTACGGTTTCATACTTTGCGCATGGGTATTTGCGCTTAAGTGAATGTAACAGACTCTGCTGGAATTCGAACTCTGTTCTCCAATTTCTGATTCCGAACTGCTATGGCCACCACATTCACATCCAAAAAAATAAAACAAATCAAATTTCATTATAAAATAATCATTGAAATCTGTTAAAAGTATGTTACCCCTGCAGTTTAATGAGGTGAATTTACAATTCGTATGAGCATGTTGCATACCGAGATTGATATAATTCCATACTGGTGTAAATATGTTCGCATGGAGCTATGGTCAGAGAAATGTAGTGTCACTCGTCTTGACAAGCAATTGCTGATGTATCCAGTTCTTGAACCTTTTTCGTTTTTTAGCCTTCCACCAATCCTCTCCATTATCAGTCTTCTCATTCTCTTTCACCTTCATTCCTTGTAACCCCGTGCGTTCTAGTAGATTTTATTGCCTTGTTTGGGACGAAACGATTAAAAAAAACTCATTTTTAACACTTGTACGCATACAAGAAAAATATGATAAAATCTAAACAAACGTATTACTACCTAAATACACAAATATGTATAATAGAACTACTTCTCACTTAACAACCTCATTCCGTACCAACGAGCTGGTCGCTAAATGAGGTGGGCGCTAAATAAAGAGTGTCGCTAAAAGAAAACATTGCCAAACCAAAAATTGTACGGTTTGGTTTGGTTTGTTTTGTTTTACGGCATATTAACATCAATGGGTTATTTAATGCGACAAAATTTTTATTGCTGGTAATATTTTTTTTTTAATGTATTGCTGTAATATTTTTCTTCATTAAATCTATTGCTGGCAATATTTTTTTTCAAATAATCTATTGCTGGTAATACTTTTATTTTTAAAAGAACATATTGCTGGTAATATTTTTTTTAGAAATGAATTGCTGGTAAAATTTTATTTTTCAATGAATGTATTGCTGGTAATATTTTTCCTTCAAAAATGAATTGCTGATAATATTTTTTTCAAAAATTTATTGCTATAATATTTTATCTTTAAAAATGTATTGCTGGTAATATTTTTTACTTTAAAAATGTATTGTGGTACACTTTTTTCATTAAAAAATGTATTGCTGGTAATATGTTTTGACTTTAAAAATGTATTGCTGGTAATATTGGTTCCAAAAAGGTATTGGTGGTTATATTTTTTTTTACAAAAAAAAACAAAACAAACGTATTTCTGCTTTTAAAACCTATTTTCACACTTTCATACTGTTTTGACTCCAGTTTAGGGCCTAACTATTTGCCCATACTTCGGACCCTAACAGAAGGACCTGGGAACACCAGCAATTAAGAGGTGGTTCCAAACTTGTCAAGACCGCCTGATCAGAAACTTTGCTGTTGGATATTGTTTATCGTCTTACCCAGCATGCGGATGTATCAGGTCATCCCATAAGTTCTGTCCGAATTTTGAATAAGGAAAACAAGTGACCAAATGTTACATTTAATTACAGGTTCAATCAACAACGTATTTTCTCTGATTATCTATGACTTCCTTCCATCTATTAACAAGCTTACTAATTCCATTACTGTAAAATTCTTTTGGCTTTCATTCGAAGAACTCACAAATGTCAGTTTTAACCTCTTCCTGTGTTACAAAAACTGTTTCTTCCAAATGATTCTGTAAGCTACGAAACAAATGGTGGTCTGAAGGAGCAAGGTCGGGAGAATAAGGTGGATGAGGAATTTTTGCCCAACCAAGTTCTTCGATCTTTTGTGACGTGATTCTTGCTGTGTGTGGTCGCGCATTGTCCTGATGAAACATCACCCGTTTTCGATTCACTAGAGCAGGTTTTTCTTTCCTCAAAGCTTGGTTCAAACGCTCTAATTGCTGGCAGTATATTTGAGCATTAATTGTTGCATTAGGTGGTAAGAATTCAAAGTGGATTATTCCTTGGCAATCCTACCAGATTGAAAGAAGAACCTTTTGCCCATGAATTTCCTTTTTCGGCTGCGGATGGGGTCCTTCCCCTTTACCAAGCCACTGTCTACAACGCTTAACATTTCGATAAAAGATCCATTTTTCGTCGCCAGTCACAAGTCTATCCAAAAAAGGTGAAACAATTTGGCGAGAATGGAGAGAAGAGCAGATTTCAACTCGGGATTTGAGGTTGTTTCCAGACAATTCATGAGGCACCCATTTTCCAAGTTTGGGAACTTTTCCAAGTTGTTGAAGATGACGATGAACAGTTGTATGGTTTGAACTGAGAACCACTGCCAATTCCTCAACTGATAAAGCAATATTTACTTCAAGGGCTGCTTCAAGAAGCTTTTCATCAAACTCAAATGGACATCCGGTTCGATTTTCACCTTCAAAGCTGAAATCTCTACCTCTGTATTTTGCAAACCATCCTCTGCAAGTTCTTTCATTCACACATTCCTCTCCATAAACTGAGTGAATTTTTCTAGCCGCTTCGGCTGCTGAGTTTCCTTTCTTGAACTCATAAAGCATTATGTGTTTCAAATGATTCTTGGGTACTTCCATGTTAGCAGGATTTTTAATTAAAAATTTAATTTTATTTTTCTCTGAAATAAAATTTGATCAGTTTAAATGCATCTAAACATAAAAATAATGTTCAGCTCCATTAGACATTATAAAATACTCTTTAAATTTCGTTCATTTTAACAAAAAGTTAAAATTCGGACAGAACTTATGCGATGTCCTAATAGTTTATCGTCTTACCCAGGACGGGGATGTAGTTTTTCTTCTTACCCAGGACGGGGATGTAGTTTTTCTTCTTACCCAGGACGTGAAATTGTACGTACGTGACTACTATTTCAGGTATACTATGCGCCGAATGAGTCCGTGTTAATCCGTTTCAAGATGACTTTTGCACCCTATTGTAACATTTCCAATGTATTTCTAAATCTTTATACATTAACGTAAGAAGCAAATTAAAGATCAGATTTGTATTTTGTACATTCCTTTTGTCCGCATACACTAAGTAAATTACAAGTAATTTTATTAATTCATTTTTCATTTTATTTATTTTTTATTTGCCTTGATTCATTTTAATGAAAGAGAAAACAATCCCGATCAATGTTTTCGTACGACGTAAGATAAGATAAAAATTATTTGATTCCATTTTTTTTATTTTATTCGATTTTATAGTTTGTCGTAAGTCTTTAAAAGAGTAGTGTATATATATATACAGGGTGTTCCAGAAATCTTGGACACATTTCAAGTCCTCATATCTGCTGAACTATGAATGGTACTAAGATGAAACTGGTATCATTTTAAAGCTAAATTAATTAAGTTTTTTTTGTAATGCTAATGATTTTTGCATATTTTTCAGATCCAGTAATGGCGTTCACTCAACCAGAAAAGGCGTTTTGTGTCCTTGAATTCCAGTTCGAACTGCCTTCGAGTCGAACCCCCGTAAATCGACCAGAAGAGCCAGTAAGGAACTTCAGCTTCCTACAACAACTGTTTGACGTGTCTTAAAAAGACGACTGCACATGACACCTTACAAGCTACAGTTAACCCAACAGTTGCAGGACACTGACAAACCAGCTTCTCGTGACTTTTGCAATGCTGGAACGCATTTGTCATGAATTGGACTATCGGCTTGATGTGTGCCGTGTGACCAACGGTGCTCGTATTGAACATCTTTGAACATTCCATGTAAAACTTGAGATTAAATTCTTTCAGAATATGTCAGTGGCGTTTTTATATATTGAATAATTTTCGCGATATTCAATGTCAAAATGTGACCAAGACTTTTGGAACACCCTGTATATATATATATATATATATATATATATATATATATATATATGTGTGTGTGTGTGTGTGTGTGTGTGTGTGTGTGTATATATATGTATGTATGTATTGACAGTTAATATAAAGGAATGTACGAGGGAGTAACACAAACAAGAGTTAAACACATGGAAGACAGTGGTAGAGTATTCAGCATTAAATAGAACAGGGGAGAGATACACAAGAAGGCAAGGAGTGCAAAAAAACTGGTGGAGGGGGAGAAATTGCGAAAGGGAAAAGCAGAGAAAGAAAGTTCTACATAGGGTGAAAGGAAGAGAAAGAAAGAGAGAGAGGGAGGGAGATAGATTGATAGATAGATAGATAGATAGATAGATAGATAGATAGATAGAGAGAGAGAGAGAGAGAGTGGAGTAAAGGCAAACATCAACGATTTTATCCGTGAAGACAGATCAATCTCGTTAAACTAAATTCGATGCCATCCTATTCTACTGAGTGCATTATTCGACGGATTTCAGAATTTACATCGAGGGAGATGACCATTAAATTATACTTCGCAACTCCAAAAGATAGTTAGTAAAAATATAAATTTGCACTAAAAAGATAAATGCACGTATGTGTGCGCGTGTATATGTGCTTAAAAAAAAAATGTCGGCCTATAAAAAAAATCAATAGGAATATATATTTGTCGGCATTGCGTGATGCAGAAGGCTATGATATTTGAAAGTTTTAAAATCAAAATGAATGACGAAATGTAACAAATACGAAAAAATAACGTGTGAAATGTTTTGAATAGAACAAAAAAAAAGCCAAGCCTATGGAATTGAATACTTGCTATGGGAACATGCAATAATTAAATGGAAAGAAAATAGAAGAAAAAGAGGGAGGAAAGGGAGAAGGAATATGAGAAGGAGAGAGAACAAATGAATAAAAAGAAGTCGAGAAAAAAGAAAGAAAGAATAGAAAATGAGGATAACGAAAAGAAATAGGAATAAAATGAAAGAATTAGACTAAGGGAAATAAAGAACTGACTAAAAAGAAAGAAGAAAGAAAGAAAGAAAGAAAGAAAGAAAGAAAGAAAGAAGGAACAATGAAAAAAACAAATTAATAAAAAGATGAATAAAATGTAGATTAGAAAAAAAGAAAGAAAGAAAGAAAGAAAGAAATACCGTTAAGAAAAGATATGACAATGGATAGAAAGAAAGAAAGAGAGGAATAGTAAATGCGTAAAGGGCGATCCAGAAGAAAGAAAGAAAGAAAGAAATAAAGAAAGAAGGAAGGAAGGAAGGAAGGAAAGAAAGAAATAGCGTCTAGAAAGGAAATGGCAATGAATGAAGGAAGGAAGAGAGAAAAAAGTAAATGCTAGAAAGGCGATCTAGATGAAAGAACGAAAGAAGGGAAGAAAGAAAGAAACACGAAATTTTGCTTAGACTGAAAGAAAGAAAGATTAAACGTAATAAATAAAGAAAGAAAGAAAGAAAAAAGAAAGAAAGAAAAAGAAAGAAAGAAAAAGAAAGAAAGATTAAATGAAAGAAAGAGGGAATAAATATAAAAAATAAAAAAAGAAAGAAAGAAATAGAAAGAAAGATTAAATATAATGAAGAAAGAAAGAAAACTAGAATGTCTGTAAATGCAAAAGTACCTTTGATACAACCGAAACTATTAGACATTCCACAATCGGCCACTGCCAATTTTGACACCTCGACAACACATTTTCAAGACGTTAGAAGCAGTTATGTACCAAAATTCACGCTCACCCTCTCTCAATCTTCGTTAACCACTGTACCATGACGTTTTATCTGCTCTTTCCCAACAGGGAAAGTCTCTCTCAGCATAATTTTTCTTTGTTTTCATTGGCCTTAACCCTCTGAAGCTTGCGTTCCCGAAGAATTTTAACCCTTCTGCTTGAGCTCTTGATTCAAAATTCGTAAATAATTGGTACGTTTCACGGTAGATATAAAAATAGTCACAAGTGTTTACCCCCCCCCCCCATTTAACCGTTGAGCATTAAGTCATTTTTCTCTATCACCGTTCAACCGGTGGCTGGGCATTAAGTCATTCTCTACCGCCGGTAAAGCTGTGGTCAGGGCTCAGAGGGTTAAGATTTCGACCAGCAGTATACACACACACACACACACACACACACACACACACACCCACACACACACACATCCCGGCTTGAATCAATTGGACGTCTAGCCACACTGAGGAGCTGTGATACAGCGAAACAGTTTGTCTATGGATGACTATGTATGATCCCGGAAACCGAGTTGAGATCTCTAGGGAAAGGGGGCGGCTCCTACAGCTATTAAGCATTACTCTTCAAGTATGAATTGAGTTCTCCGAGTCGTTAGCGTATTTCGTGTAGAGAAAAACGTTAAATTATCTACCTCCCTGCCGTTCGACGATGGCTTAGATGTAAGATATCTGACTGATGTTAAATCAGTCGGTTTTCGATCCCGGCTTGAAGCAGTCGACGTCTTCCGAAACAGTCTGTCTATGGCTATAGGTAGTGATGCTGCATTTTTTGAAGATTTGTCTTTTAATAACATTTTTTTCTAAATTTTCCGATTATCATTTCTTTTCCGATAAATGATGACAAACAACATTCTAGCTCAGCAAATGAAAAGGCACGCCGCAATCGTCGCCTTAAAGGGAGGGCATAGGGATATAGAGATTTTTCTCTTCCTGAAAGTTGCACGATCGTTTGTTATCAAAGTTCGGAAAGAGCTGGAAAGCCACTGACGGGGATGATACAACTGTAGCCAAACGTAGAATGCCTGATAAGGGCCCGAATACCCTCAAAACGCCCACATTTGTACGGAAGGTACAGATAAAAAAACTATCGATAAGAAATCCTAATGGTCAGTTAATGCCATTGCTAACGAAGAATTGTGTATGATGACCGTCGATTCAAGTCATATATGATGCGAAGAGGCCAGTTCATGTCTGGAAAGTTAAAAGGTAAACGTCTGAGGAAAGGTAAAAGGTAAACGTCTGAGGAAAGCATTCCAAGCTCGAGGATCTCGACTTTGGAATGCTTTGTTTCTTATGAGAAAGATAATGATTCGGACTAAAATGTCAACCGAATGAATTATGCAGAGACTCTGAGGACGTTCCAACGGTCATGCACACAAACCTTTCGGCGGCTGTGATCGTTCTGGCAGTTGGGAGCAAGAATGGAGATATCATGCCTCCTCGCTTTCTTCCTCAGTGCTTAAGGGCCACTGTTGCCAACTATAAGAAGTTGTTAGGAGAGGTCTGTAAAGTTTTGGAACGAGAGAATGAGCAAAGAAAGAACGTACAGCTACTAACAAGACTTTGTGCCGTCGCATAAGACCAGGACGAACCAGGAATTGATGAGGTACAACATTCACGACCACGTCACGCCAAACATATAGCCTCCTTACTCTCCACACTTGAAAAACATTCGGACAGCGAGATGTAGTCGAGAAGTGAGTCAGTCAACGCTCATATAACACTATAAAAAAAATCCGAAGTTCGCTAAACAAATAGCAAAAGAATATAATCTGATTCGGGCATGCCAACGTTTCAGACAATGTATCGAAGTAGTCGTCGATGCTAATAATAGATTCATTAAGTAAATGCGTCTAGAAGGGTCTTAAGGTTATTCCTGCCAATCTTTTCTTAAATAAAGATTTTCTGTCATGAGTTATGCGTCATTTACTAAATTCCTGTAAATGTTCTCAAACAAAGGAGCAACCCTGTATATCAGATTGAACGAACAGGGAGTTTAATAGTTCGTTCTTTTTTACAATGCTTTTCATCCGGTACAAGGCCCCGGATCTACTCAATGAAGAGGGGTGCAGATTAAGAAACTTGGTTCTTGCAGATATGTGGGAAGATAACGGTTAATCCTAAACTTAAACAGGTTAAGATTGTAGTTTGTCGGGGAAGTATTTGAGAGTCGGTTCCACAGAGTCGGCTCCACGGAAGGAGAAATTAGCATGCTGAGTTCAAATTCAGGTCAAGTTAGTTAAATTCACTTTTGTACAAATACCCATGCTGAAGTGTCCATCTTTTATCATATTTAACCCATGAAATGGGTTAAAAATCATGGGAGAGTGGACTCTTCAGTCTAGGACAGTTTAATTTAAAACATCAGGAGAGCTGTTTGGAGACTGTTTCTAGCACAGTTTTCCGTTAAGAGTTCTTCCAAAACTATGGCTGGTTCGACACAACTATTCATTCTTTTTTCAAAATGTATGTGTATTTAGTTTGCTAGTTCCACTGTGTGTTGTAATCCCCTAGAGACCTGTAAAAATTGCTATACATAAAACTTAACATTAACTAAGGCATTATCTAATGCAGCCAAAAAATTTTAAATGAAAAGACAATATAATTAGTTCTGGCGACAAAAAAATCAACGATGTCAAATGAAATAAAAAACAAAACTACAGAGAAACACTAATAACAATCTTCAGAAACATAAACAAGCTCATTACCTCTAATAATCTCGAAATAGGATAAAATTAGTTGTGAATACAAACTAAGATTTATCGAAAATCAAAACTTATAAAACTGGAACTCCGTTAAAACCACTAATTTCAAATATTTTACAAAAATGTACAATATATCCAAACGACTTAACTAGATTAATCATCCACGCTTACATTCTAAATATAGCTGGCCAAATTTGCTTAATTTAGGAGCCACATACGATAAATTCAGATGAACCGCAAGACATTAACAAAATTCACACGTTTTTGTTACATACAAATGTGATCAAACCCACTCCCCCGACACACCCAAAATATTTGGAGAGTGGAGTTGAAGTGAAATAACTGGGTTATCCAGGAGAAGCATGGCACGTGGAACTAGAAAATAAAGGGTTCTGTTCGAAATTCTAACCTGAAGAAGGCCGGAGCGTACAGCGGCAGAAACGTTGTGAATATGTCAATGAATGAAGATGAGGATAACAGTCTGGTAACAATGAAGATGATAACAGTCCGAATAATGTAAATAGTTTAAATAATCATCGACAGATAAGCCAGGAGCCTACCAGAAATAAGTTTTGTCTAGTCAAAAGCGAAAAAGCAGTGAGCGAAATAAAGTGTTCACTTCGACATTCCAAACACCTGAAGAAGGCCGGAGCGTACAACGGCCGAAACGTTGAAATAAATATGGCGACAAAGATGAAGACAATAGTCCGACTCATGTAAATAGAGTGCAATTGACGTCTACCGGCCTGTGCTTTCGAGAGGCTTTTAACAAATGAATTGTGCTTATTCACTCATATATGAGTACCCACCATAGCGTCCGCCGTGCTTTTCGACCTCTCAGCCACGAATGAGTTTGACAATGCAGCTAGCGTCAATAAACCTTTAAATGAAAGCAAAGCAATCGTTAAGATCTTTCTAAAAGCAAACCGGGCAAAACGGTAGATTCACCTTTCATAAAGGGGAACCAGGTTCGAAACCTGCCAAAAGGCATATAATCTTCATTTCAAACACTTGAAAACCCAGGCTGAGATGAGGACAATAGTCCGAATAATGTAAATAATGTAAAGTATGTATATGTGTGTGGTGGAAGTTGGTATAAATATTAAAATGGTGCAGATATTCGATAGTATAATTATTTATTAATGTTTATATGGGTATCGTTAACACCGGGCGGATTATAAATTTTAGCCAGCGACCAGAGGAGGCGGGAACATTTTTTCCGATATTCATAATCTAATGGCGAGAATCGAAACATTACAAACAGAATAATTGAGATGAATAAGTAGATAGGACTGTTGGTCCGGACAATTATCAGCTCCATTGAGGATTGTCTGAATCAATGCAACGAAGCGGAAACATAGCAAAGATGAAAGTAACGATCGATAACGGGGGAGGAAAAGTAAGGTTAATGTTTAGAAAAATGGAGATATATAGAAACATACAGAGATATAGAGGAATATATATATATATATATATATATATATATATATATATATATATATATATATGTATACATGTATATATATGTAGAGAGAGAGAGATAGATAGATATATATATAGATATAGATATATAGATATAGATATATAGATAGATATCAAAGAAAATATAGATAGATAGGAACAGGCGGATAGATATATAGACAGACAGATAGATAGATAGATAGATAGATATCAAGAAATATATAAATATAATTCTAGAGAGATATAAAACAAAATGTAGATAGATTCATAGATAGATAGATAGATATCAAGGAATAAATAGATAGAATGGTAGATAGATATCAAACAAAATATAGATAGATATAAAAAATATAGATACATATCAAGCAAAATATATATAGATAGGAACAGTCGGATAGATAGATAGATAGATAGATAAATAGATAGATAGATATTACAGAATATATCGATAGAATGACAGTTATGAATCAAAAGATAGATATATAAATAGATAGATAGATAGATAGATATAGATAGAAAGATAGGTATCAAACAAAATATAGATAGAAAAAGGCTAATAGATAGAAAAGTAGATAGATAGATAGATAGATAGATAGAGATAGAAAGATAGGTATCAAACAAAATATTGACAGAAAAAGGCTAATATATATATATATATATATATATATATATATATATATATATATATATATAGATAGATATATATATATATATAGATAGATAGATAGATAGATAGATAGAAAGATAGGTATCAAACAAAATATAGATAGAAAAAGGCTAATAGATAGATAGATAGATAGATAGATAGATAGATAATTCGTTTCTTTGTAAGTAAAGCTTAAGTAAAATTATCACAATATGCGAACTGAAATCCTCTCAGCCTTCATTGAATTAGAAGCGCCCTTTTTAAAAATATGATTTGATTATGGCGATCACTTTTTTCTTCCCTTGTTATTTTAATGCATTTACAAGTGGTGCATACTGGGCGCTTGGTGCAGTGCAACCAAATTCCACAATTCTGTTTCCAGTAGGCATGACATACAAGTTTCTATAATGTTTGCAACAGATCTACATACTGTTGTGCCCACATCAGGTGTCCTTTGTTTTAAATCTGATTATATCTGTGGATAAAACGCCATGGAAATTACAGATCTTGCTTGAATATTGCTTGGTGTTTTTCAATTCAATACGTACGTACATATATATATATATATATATATATATATATATATATATATATATATATATATATATATACATATATATATATATATGTGTGTTTGTGTGTGTGTGTGTATGTGTGTGTGTGTGTGTGCAAATGTATAGACAAATAGGAAAGTACACGTTAGGTTAATAATCCGAAGTTCTTCAGTATTTTTGTTTTTATTTTAAAAACAAAAACAGTGCTCGATACACAAGTAGAGCTTAAATTATAATTATTAAAAAAAAAGATTCCTTCGCTACGTAAGAGATCTCATGTTTCAAAAACAAGAGCCAAAAGCTCTGTTTCATCTTCAAGCGAAATTTCTTTGAATAACTGTTGTGGTGGGATCCACCTAATCTGCATAGGTGACTACCAACTATATAAATAATGGTTGATACCGGAAGACGAGGAGGAGGAATCACGAGATCCAACTAGAGATTCTGATCGACTGCGACTAGTCAACACATTCTCCAGGAACGTCTTCCCAGAAATATACAGAAATACTATATGTACTTATTGTGTACACTTTCTTGTTATAATACATTCTTGTTCCAAGTACATTTTGTGTTGCATTATTATTCCATGCAATAGGCGAGATTCAACAATGAGTCAAGACTCAACAATAACTAACCTTGAAGCATATTCATTCGTAGAATTAATTACTATTAAAACGGCTGAAACTACCAGTCCAGTAGGAGGCGTAAGGGTAAACAATTTGTATCAACAAATCAGTCACCCTCGGAAAGAAGCCAAGCCAAGGCAGGGCCGGGGTGTCCATTTCAAAGCGAATGATGGCATTCCTATACGCACATCGCCTAGTCCATCTTAGCGACAGATAGTTATTGGCACCGTGGTACGCCGTTAAGTGTCTGAAGATTTTTTTCTTTTTCTTAAAGAGCTGTTCGTACATCAACGCGTCGCACCCAACTACAATTTGTTTTTTTGACGACTTCATAAAGGGATTTTTTTTATCTTGTGATTGGGTTAAACCCTTTATTAGACCTTAAAATTTGAAATATTTTTATGTTAAATTTGTTGATGTCGGCAAAAAACCGTTAACTCATGTCTATGGTTTAAAAAATTTTCATTATTTAGAAACTTAAGTTTTTTCTAAGTTTCTATTTAGAAACTTAAGTTTCTAAGTTTCTAATTAATGAACATCGGCCATGTAGCACAAGCAAATGTATTTTTTTTACTGAATAAACTGACATTTTTATTTTGGTATATACGAGTTTCCACTTGAGGTCAGGTGTGAGTTTGAGGCCCAATATTCTCTCAAGGCGCGGTGCCTGCTCGAGAGGACATCCATTCATTTTGATTGGCGATCGTTTGGGGTCCGATCGGTGGTGATGGAACGTAACAAGTTTGGTTTTCGAGGTATTCGTCTAGAGGACCATTGTCACTCAGGAACAATCCCACTCAAGATTTTTGCCAGTAGCTTGATTGCTGAGAATGTCAAGAGGAGAATGGATGAGAAGATAAAATGATTACTTAATTTAGACAAAAAATTCTTGTCACTATAGACTTTATATTTATTGGATACAAGTTTTTGATTAAATATTTGTTTCTAAACAGTACAATTGAGAGTCTCTGTCTATATTTCTGAGATAATGTATTATGTACACTATTTACATTATTCGGACTATTGTCTTCATTTTTGTCGCCATATTTATTACAACGTTTCGGCCTTTCAGTATCTGTCTATATTTTTGAGATGAGGTATTATGTACACTATTTACATTATTCGGACTATTGTCCTCATCTTTGTCGCCATATTTATGTTTCGGCTGTTATAAACTCGGGCATTCTTCCGGTGGTTGGAATGTCGAAATGAACCCTTTATTTTACACACTGGAATAGACTGTTCTAGTTCCACGTGTCATGTCTAATGGATGTCAGTTATCAATTATCTCCTGCTTAATTCCCTCAAGGACGCATGGCACCGTGGATAAAGGCGTTAGTTAGATCCAGTGACAGGACCCGAAAAGTGTGAGTTCAATACCCGGTTAAGGCAGTGAAGAACTTGGAGAGGGCAATTAGCAGGAGATAACTGATAACTGACATCCATTATAGATGGCACGTGGAACTAGAACAGTCTACCGCAGTGAGCGAAATAAAGGGTTCAGTTTCGACATTCCAACCACCTGAAGAAGACCGGAGCGTATAACGGCCGAAACGTTGTAATAAGAAATATGGCGACAAAGATGGGCACAATAATTCGAATAATGTAAACAGTGTGAATAATAATGATAATGGTTGATCGCTTGGGAATGCTAAGTGCTGTAACTTTGGATGTGTGGATAACGGCATGGAATTATTAATCGGAGAGCAAAATTCCGATTCCTGTGGGGTTGGTTATATTCGATTACGCTCAAGTGCCCCTGGGAAAGTTATGAATTCACTTCTTCTCCTTCCCCATGTATGGGTTAATTAGTTTTTATCACTAAATCATTATTATCTCCCCATCAAAATTTTTTCTGGGTGTTAATATAATTCATGGGGTTCAAAAGCCGTAGAAAACGAATAAATCAATCAATACAAAGATGTCCTCAAGGACAGTTGGCTTAGTGGATAAAAGCGTTAGTTAGATCCAGTGACAGGACCCAAAGTGTGTATGTTCAATACCCGGTTAAGGCGTTGGAGAACTTAGAAAGGGCAATTAACAGGAGATAACTGATAACAGACATCCATTAGACATGGCAAGTGGGACTAGAACAGTCTAAGCCAGTGAGCGAAATAAATGGTCCAGTTCGACATTCCAACCACCTGAAGAAGGCCGGAGCGCAAAACGACCGAGATGTTGTAATAAATATGGCGACAAAGATGAGGACAATAGTCCGACTCATGTAAATAGAGTGCAATTGACGTCTACCGGCTTGTGCTTTCGAGAGGCTTTAACAAATGAATTGTGCTTTTTTCAGCGAGGCTCGAACATGCGTCCTCATATATGAGTACCCACCATAGCGTTCGCCGTGCTTTTCGACCTCTCAGCCGCAAATGAGTTTGACAATGCAGCTAGCATCAATTAACCTTTAAATGAAAGCAAAGCAATCGTTAAGATCTTTCTAAAAGCACACCGGGCTATACGGTGGATTCACCTTTCATGAAGGGGAACCAGGTTCGAAACCTACCAAAAGGCATATAATCTTCATTTAAGACTCTTGGAAACCCAGACCGGTAGAGAAAGAATTATACAGTGTAAAAACAGGTATGTCTACTAAACACATGCATCCAATAAATCAAATATACAATCTAAAAGCAGCGCAAGAAACATGGAAAAAAACCTGAAACAGCACAATAACCTGAAAATCTCACTACTTTGTTATATTTGCCTTAAGAAAGAATAGCAAGGATGCTATTTCCAGAAAAATAACAAAAACTCTTAAGCAAAACATTAAAGCTCATTTCCAAACGCAGACAAGAAATTGATTTCCTTCTAAGTTACCTACAACCACAGCACGACTCCAAATTCTAAGCAACTATTAAGTCATAAAATAAAACCAAATAACTTTCTTTTAAAGGAAAACTAAAATTTAGAACGAAAGGGAATAAACAAAAAATATAAAATAAAATAAGAAATAAATAAAATTAAAAATAAAATATACATAAAAAAATAAAAAATTTCTAAATAATGATGACAGAGTAGTGAGTTCGATCCTCAGTGTGCCACATCTAAGCTTCACTTAGTAAATTACAATATTTAATTTAGTTCGCACAATACAATGCGTAAGAGCCACTCAATATATATATATATATATATATATATATATATATATATATATATATATATATATATATATATATATATATATATATATATATATATATATATATATATATATATATATATATATAGTCTTAGGATGTGCTATATTTATGGGATAAAGTGCTCAATATCAGAGATAGAGCGTGTGCAAATATAAAAGTGAACATAGAAGTCAACACAGAGGCGAAAGTCTGTTTCATGCTTGACGCAATCGTCGGGCCATATATATATATATTGTTTATACGTTATTTTTATAGATACAAATATTTAAGTGGATGCTCTGTTTATAATAAATAGTATTAACAGCGTTTACCGACCTGAATGTCAGAGAAATCCCAAAGAAAATATATGTCCTCCGACAGGAATCGAACCTAAATCCTAGACGGAACCGTCATATATCCTGACGTGCTATACCATTTAGCTACAGAGGAAGTGTTTGGTAGCATGGTTAAATTACTGTTTTTAAACTACAAATTTCCCAAGATTTCTCTCGAACGCTCATATCTGCTCGAAGCGTATTTTAATGTAAACAAATGACGTCATATATTATGAAAGGGACTAAGCCTGAACGTCCGAGAATATTCAATTCCTGTCGTAGGGCGCATATTTTCTTTGAGATCTCGGACATTCAGGCCGTTAAATTTTGTTAATAATGTTTATTATAAACAGAGAATTTACTTAAATATTTTTATCTATAAAAAGAATGTATAAACATAAAAATGTCTTAAAATAATTGTCAGACTTTGTCCATTTCAGAATGTGTGACGTCATTTTTTTACTTTTGGATACGCCATGAACAGATATGAATGTACGTGAGAGATTCATGGAAGATCGAAGTTTAAAAGCAGTAAAATCGACCTTGCTAACCGAACGCTCCTCTCTGGCCAAATCGGTAAAAGGCACGTCAGGTTATATGACGGTTCCGTATAGGATACAGGTTCGATTCCTGTCGGAGGACGTATATTTTCTATGAAAATTTCTCGGACATTCAGGCCGGTAAATGTTGTTTAATACTGTTTATTATAAACAGAGCATTTACTTAAATATTTGCATGTATAAAAAGAACGTATGAACATAAAAAATGTCTTAAAATAATTGTCGGACTTTGTCCATTTGGAGATCCGCCATTAAAAAACACATTTGGTGTGGGATGTAATTAAAGATGACTAATATCATCAAAATTCTTTGTATTTATATGGTTTATCTGCTAGGACGCCAAAGAAAATGTGGTGGTTGCCCTATTATCATTCTATCTGTGAACATTAAATGGATCTTGGTAAATTGCTGGAAATCAATTGCTCGACAGTAAATTGCTCGAAATCAATGGCTCGAAAAATAATTTATCGAACTATCAATTGCTCGAAAGGCAGATTGCTCAAAGTAATTTCGAAGCTCGAAGCACCACGTGAACTGCGCCGTCTCACGACACGTCAACGGAGCTGCATATTTCCTACTAATAGAATAAATATTAGCAACAATTTTTCTTATTTTTTTAAATCACGAAGAATAACAGTAATAATAAAAATGTACCCTCTATTTTAAACTATGACAAAAAAGCAATGTAGAAAAAAAATAAGACCTTCTATATAAATGTACTCGTTCTTCAATTTTTAACTGTTCAGTGAACAATAATAAAGTTGTATTATTTTATATCATAGTAAATCTTAGAAACAATGTAGTTTTATTTTATTTTAACCACAGGTTTCGAGCAAACTGTCTTTCGATCAATTGATAGTTCGAGAAATTATTTTACGAGCAATTGATTTCGAGCAATTTACCGGATACCACATTCAACACCACTCCGACAACGCGGGACAACGATATAAGCAATCTGCCGTCTAAAAATCTATAACATATGAATCGTTTAGTGTGAGATGTATTTAAAGAGGATTAAAATAATCTAAATTTGGTGTTATTCTTTGGTTTCACTTCCGCAATATACTTTTATTTGTGAACACTAAACATCGCCCGACTACGTCCACTACGCGATACTACAACTTAAACATTATTTCATCTACTTATGCATATCATGTCAATCCTTTCGTGTTATATTTAATTAAATGTGATTAATTCATCTCAATACGGAGTTTCTGTTTGGTTTGTCTGCTATGACACTGAAGACAGCACTGCAGCTGTCCTAATATCCTTATATCTGTGATCGCTAAAGACCGCCTTACAACGCACTCTACCGGGGACCATGAGTTAAGCATTCTGCTATTTAAAAATATATAACATATCTAGCGATGAGTTTAATTAAAAATTATTAAAATAACCTAAATTCGGCGTTTTTAATTGTTTTTTTTTACCATGACACCAAAGAAAGCATGACCGTTGCGATATCGTTTCATCTGTGAACACTAAACATCGCCTCACTACGCCCACTATATGCGACTACAACGTAAGCATTCGGCCATTTATAAATCTATGACATCAACCATTTTGTGTTTGATGTAATCACATATGCTTAAAGTGGTCTAAATTCGGTGTTTTTATTTGGCTTATCTGCTATGGCACCAGAAAAAGCACTGCTGTTGCCTTAAATCATTCTATCTTTGAACCCTAAACCTCGCCCGACTACGCCTTCTACAAGTCACTATGACTATAGCATTCTAACATCTACACATCTATAAAATATCAATCATTCTGCATTAGATGTAATTAAAGATGGTTAAAATCATCTACATTCGGTGTTCTTTGGTTTCGTTACTATGACACCAAAGAAATCACAGCAGTTACCCTAATATATTTTTATCTGTGTAAACTGAACACCGCCCGACTACGCCCACTATGCGTTACTACAAGTTAAGCATTCTATCATCTACATATGTATACCATGTCATTGATTTTGTATTATATTTGATTTGATATGATTAAAATCAGCTAAATTCGATGTTTTTGTCTCGTTTCTCCAATAAGACAAAACAGAAAACAGAGAAGTTGGATTAATATCCAGCTGTCAATGAACACTAACCTGCGTCCAACTGCGCACACAACGCGGGACTACGACTTTAGCATTCTGCTATCTACACATCTATAATATAACAATAATTTCTTGTTAGATGTAAATAAATATGATTAATTCATCTAAATTTACAGTTTCTATTTGGTATAGCTGCTATGGCATCGAAGGCAGCACTGCTTATATCTGTGAACACTAAACACCCCCGACTACGTCCTCTATCTGGGATCACGACGTAAGCATTGTGCCATCTACAAATTTATAACATTTCAATCACTTAGTCTTAGATGTAATTAAGTATAATTAAAATAAACCCAATTCGTTATTTTTATTTGAATTATCTACGATAACACCAAACAAAGCTCAGAAAATGCCCAAATATGCTTCTATCTGTGAACACTAAACACCGTCCGACTATTCCAACTACGCGGGCCTATGACGTAAGCATTGTGCCATCTACAAATTTATAACATTTCAATCACTTAGTCTTAGATGTAATTAAGTATAATTAAAATAAACCCAATTCGTTATTTTTATTTGAATTATCTACAATAACACCAAACAAAGCTCAGAAAATGCCCAAATATGCTTCTATCTGTGAACACTAAACACCGTCCGAAATTAAATATAATTTAATGCATCTAAATTCGTTGTTTTAATTTGGTTTATCTGCTATGACACCGAAGAACGCGCTGTATTTGCCATATCCTCCTATCTCTGAACTGTAAACAGCGCATAAGTACGCCCACTACTCGGGATTAGGACATTTTACCATATTCGAATCTATAACATATCAATCATTTATTGTTAGATACAGATTGGAATCATGTAAATCCGTTGTTTTAATTTAGGTTATCTGGTACGTCACCACAGAAAGCAATGCAGTATATAACACTTCGTCATGCCGCCTACAGGTAGTGATGTAACCATGTTTAATGGTACGGTCCTAAGGGACTTAGGACAATGTTTTAACCAGCCTGCGCTGGTCAATGCTGACGCTGTTCCAAGTTGGTTGTTGGTCGCTCCCTGCTCCGAATCACATTTTCTGCCCACGTTGTGTTCTTGATCTCAGACCATTGGTAGATTGAATGTCTTAGTAATCGCAGCGCTGTTTCGAACCGTGACGGGTGCTATATTAAGGAAGAAAAATATCTTCATGACTAAGAAATAAAATGAAAGATTCATGAGGTTATTCTTCAATTGCTTTATATAGGTCTTGATATAACAAAACTTAATCCTTCCCGTGTGAATCTTTATTGTGATACTGTACCTCGCCTAATAATTTGGGTTCAAAGTTCTGAATCAAAAAATCTGGTGGCAACTGACGTGGATTCAAGAGACACACGATGCGGTTCTCAATTCAAGTTTCTAGACTCTGAATGCCATCTACTTATGTGCATTTCGGCCCAAATATGCGTGGGGCCAAATGGTTTTTGCATTCGCTGATTCTTTAATTTTCACATTGACTCCAACAAGTATTATTTGTCCCCTATTTCTGCTTTCTTATTCAATTTTTTAAACTTGCAGAATCATTCACAATCTCAGGAATAGTTCCATGGATTGCTTCTCACTTAACTCCTACATGCTTCACTTCACATCTCAATCCACAACTCCATAGAGGCGGTGCCAAATCTCCTTCTTCCTCCTACACTCCTAGCATCGAACCTCAGCCCACTTTCCAGGGCATGCATAACTTTCTTAGTGACAAATTTAATTTAAAGCACGAAAGGGCGGAATTTTTCTCGTCATTAATTTTAATTCTCTGATTCTTTTTTATTTTCCTGGAATTATCTTTGTCCAGAGAAAATATAAACCAGACCGCTGATGATAGAACTTGTTTTCATAACTCCGCCTTTAATCTTACATCCAACCCACTAAGAGTAATTCGTTCTCATTTAAACTTCCGTGCGAAAGATAAAATTATCTCTCCACTTGTTTTCCTCAACGAAAATATATTTGTTTGTCTAAATTCCCAAAGAATAGATGAAATTGTTCTCCATCCGTGTAATGATCGCTGTCTTGACCGAAAACTCAAACTAGAAGATGTGCTTCTCACGACTTTTCATTTTCATGACCTCAACCGGGTCCATTGCTTTGTTTTCATTTCTCGATTCGTTTTAGTTAACGTAAACGTATTTGTTTGCCTAAATTCTCAAAGAAGAGATAAAATTGTTTTCTAAATCTGTTTTCCTTCGCATGTCAGACTTTCGATAGATAGAAAGAAGCATTAGAAGAGTAAACATCCAGACGGTCTAATTTTCACCAAGAAAAAATGTCTACGTTACGTTAAGGTGTCCTTAACTTTACCTACGAAAAGTAAACTCCCATTCTGTTATGGTCCAGGTTAGAACCAAGGAAGAACAACACGAACACAAGAGTAGAAATAGCGAAGATATATTATACGGAATAATAATACAAGATGTGGAAGTTGTTAGTATGACTGTCAGTCTGGTTTGGAGTGAACTACTATCGGCTCGACTCGATACGTTCCTCTCTC
>OZ038504.1:56158338-56188338 GCA_964036315.1 Acanthosepion esculentum
CAGATATACGAGAATACAGCGAGTCATTTACCTGACGACATTATGTGAATGAATGGTAGCAAAGTCTTAAGATGGAGTCTTAGCAAAGGAAGGAAGATGTGGCGAAACATAATCGCCTATGTCCCGCAGAAGATATTATTGATGTGCTATTACTCTTATGAATATTACTTAAGAGTGTCTGTGTCAATGAATGAATCTGTGAATGTAAAAATGTAGAGATGAGGCAGTTATTGACAAAAATGCCGACGAAAATGTTTTCTTTGTGTTAATTTAACGCCCGGGTGGATATAATTAAGATGAAATAAGATTTCAATTCAAAGATAGATGTTTATTCAAGTATGGAAATCGGGTGTTAGGAATAAATCGACAAGTTTTTTTTTCTTCTTGAGTGTGTAGTGGTGTGAGGGAGCGCATTCGTCCGTCTGGGTTTCTGGATGAGTGTTTGCGTGTGATTATAATGATATAATTGGTGATAGATTTAAGATAGATATGAATAAAATAGGATAGATAGATAGATGGATAGATAGTTAGATATAAACATACAAAAATAGATATGGACAGACTAAGATAGATAGATATATAGATAGATAGATAGATAGACAGATAGATAGATATGAACAGACTAGGATAGATATATATGAAAAACTACCATAGATAGATAGATAGATAAATAGATAGATAGATATGACCGACTACAATATATATATATATATATATATATATATATATATATATATATATAAAGATAGACAGATAGATAGATAGATAGATAGATAGATAGATAATGAACAAACTAAGATAGATAGATACATAGATAGATAGATATGAAGACTACGATAGATAAATAGATAGCAAATGAATGAGAGATAGATAGATATGAGTCGACTACAATATATATATATATATATATATATATATATATATATATATATATATATATATATATATATAATGAACAGACTAAGATAGATAGATAGATAGATAGATAGATAGATATGAACAGACTAGGATAGATAGATATGAAAAACTACCATAGATAGATAGATAGATAAATAGATAGATAGATATGACCGACAACAATATATATATATATATATTAAGATAGATAATGAAAAAACTAAGATAGATAGATAGATAGATTGATAGATATGAACAGACTAAAATAGATAGATAGCAAATGAATGAGATAGAGAGATAGATATGAGTCGACTACAATATATATATATATATATATATATATATATATATATATATATATATATATAGATAGATAGATAGATAGATACATAGATCCGAGTTCCACATCCCATTATATTCACTTACCCGCGAATACATTTGGGAATGACTTGGCTTCACTCCCCAAAATATAGGTTAATTAGCAAGGAAAAATTCTTACAATCTAAAAATATTTTCTGGCTTTAAAACAGTGCTTCTCAAGCTTTTTTAGCCGATGGACCATTTTGTTCTTAAAAAATTAAAATGAACCACTCCTACTATTAATTTTAGGCTGTTCAATTTTCACACTAAAATACTCAATTAAAAGACAGAGTAGACTACATTTAAAAATTATTTTAACAAGCTACTATAAACACAGGATATCAAAATCAATTTTGATGGTGTAATTCATTATAAATCCATTCATCTAGTGACTACATGAATCTTGGTGTGTCTGACAGAAGATATAATCAATTTTAATGGTGTCAGTCTTAATCCATTCAGCTAGTGACTACATGAATCTTGGTGTGTCTGACAGAAGATATAATCTATTTTGATGGTGTAATTCAGTCTAAATCCATTCAGCTAGTGACTACATGAATCTTGGTGTGTCTGACAGAAGATATAATCAATTTTAATGGTGTCATTCAGTCTTAATCCATTCAGCTAGTGACTACATGAATCTTGGTGTGTCTGACAGAAGATATAATCTATTTTGATGGTGTAATTCAGTCTATTACAATATTGTGTAGTGATCTATAAACATAGGAATAATTTTCTATATGAATAAAAAATTATATTATGTATAGTATATATAACATTTATATATATAATAAATATATATGATAAAAATAAAATGAATATCGCAGTGCATAACACTTCGAAATTTTCAAATATAATGTGTGTAATTAAACAGACTTTATATTTTTAATTCTTCAAAATATGAACAATTTAGACACATTTTTTTGAAATGGCTACAATTTCTTTATGGCTACGAATTCTCTGTGGACCACTAGAAACCCTATGTGGACCACCGGTAGTCCACCTGGACCTCGTTGAGAATCACTTTAAATAGCCTGCAAAGGGTTGATAAACTGTAAAAAACAAATCAATTTATTGTTATGTAATTTTGCCAAAGGGCGAAGGAATATTGAGGATTGTGTGTTAATCTTGGAAGGACGAAGATTCTGTTTTTTTTAATAATGATGTAAAAAGCTCGGGCGTCACTGGGGGTACAGTGTTACTGAGTAAGAGAGATAGTTTATGCAAATATATGGGGAAGATAACGATTAACCCTAGACTTGAACAGGTTAAGATTGTAGCTATTAGGGAAGTATCTTCTTGCGAGTCGGTTCTGTAGAACACTGGTTCACAAGAAAATCGAATGCAACTTCTCACCGATGCAATACGAAGGGAATGGGGGTTGTTCACTACAATTTGCATCGCATGGTGGGTCCTATTCGTAAAGCTTAGAGCAGATAGAACTAAGGAATGTCTTTCGTCTGAATACGTTGCATGGAAATAGCAACAGAGTAGCGAGAGTCTTGCAATATCTTGCTTATGAGAGATGGGGAGCAGGGTGGAAAATAGGTCATCACACACACGGACGCGGAGATGCTTTTGGACTCTATCGAGACTATAAAGTGTGAACTGGGCAGCACCGGTCCAGATAGTACTCCATTTTCGGCCTGATCTGTTTCTTGTAAAAGTAGACATTAATGTTATGGTCCAGGTTAGGACCAAGGAAGAACAACACGAACACAAGAGTAGAAATAACGAAGATATATTACACGGAATAATAATACAAGATGTGAAAGGTGTTAGTATGACTGTCAGTCTGGTTTGGAGTGAAATACTATCGGCTCGACTCGATTCCACTGTTATGGTCCAGGTTAGGACCAAGGAAGAACAACACGAACACAAGAGTAGACATAACGAAGATATATTACACGAAATAATAATACAAGGTGAGGAAGGTGTTAGTATGACTGTCAGCCTGGTTTGGAGTGAACTACTATCGGCTCGACTCGATTCGTCCCTCTCTCTTGAGAGTTGTAGTATACATAGTGTTAGGAAGAGTTCATTCTGTAGTTATAGGTAAGGACCCATAACCCTTAATTAGTTATGTTAATTTACAATAATAATTTTAAAATTTAATTACTTCATAAAATCTAACCAAGTATGAGTAAATATTCCAATAAAATAATTGTTTGTTTCAGATGGAGCGAGCCACCAAAGAAGAGATTAACAACAATTGCATTCGTCAACTCTGAAGCGACACACTGGTCAAATATGATTAACCTCCCACAAAACAGAGTGTGTGAACTTGTGCTTGCAGAGAGATTTTTCAAATAATTAATTACAAGAGGTTCTAATGAATGGAAACACGTTGGAGATGGCGAATTTGCCTGCATACTAGCAAGGTGGGGAAATAGCAGCTAAATTAAATACGGAAGCTTCACAAATAGTATATGCACAAGCAACGACCCACAAGCACATCATTACTAAATCACTGCGCCAGCAAATAAAACTATCATTTACTTCAAAGGGAATTCATTGGTTTCGTTTGTTTTGTTTTACGGCATATCAACCTCAATGGGTTATTTAATGCCGACAACATCTTTAGGATAGATTCGTATGAATAGAATATGTATTCTTTGGTTTAGACAGGTTTGCTTTGTTTTTTTTTACGGCATATCAACCTCAATGGGTTATTTAATGCCGACAACATATTTAGGATAGTTTCGTATGAATAGAATATGTATTCTTTGGTTTAGATTGGATTGGTTTGTTTTGTTTTACGGCATATCAACCTCAGTGGGTTATTTAATGCCGACAACATCTTTAGGATAGATTCGTATGAATAGAATATTTATTCTTTGGTTTAGATTGGATTGGTTTGTTTTGTTTTACGGCATATCAAACTCAATGGGTTATTTAATGCCGACAACATCTTTAGGATAGATTCGTATGAATAGAATATATATTCTTTGGTTTAGATTGGATTGGTTTGTTTTGTTTTACTGCATATCAACCTCAGTGGGTTATTTAATGCCGACAACATCTTTAGGATAGATTCGTATGAATAGAATATGTATTCTTTGGTTTAGATTGGATTGGTTTGTTTTGTTTTACGGCATATCAACCTCAGTGGGTTATTTAATGCCGACAACATCTTTAGGATAGATTCGTATGAATAGAATATGTATTCTTTGGTTTAGATTGGATTGGTTTGTTTTGTTTTACGGCATAACAACCTCAATGGGTTATTTAATGCCGACAACATCTTTAGGATAGATTCGTATGAATAGATTATGTATTCTTTGGTTTAGATTGGATTGGTTTGTTTTGTTTTACGGCATATCAACCTCAATGGGTTATTTAATGCCGACAACATCTTTAGGATAGATTCGTATGAATAGAATATGTATTCTTTGGTTTAGATTGGATTGGTTTGTTTTGTTTTACGGCATATCAACCTCAATGGGTTATTTAATGCCGACAACATCTTTAGGATAGATTCGTATGAATAGAATATGTATTCTTTGGTTTAGATTGGATTGGTTTGTTTTGTTTTACGGCATAACAACCTCAGTGGGTTATTTAATGCCGACAACATCTTTAGGATAGATTCGTATGAATAGAATATGTATTCTTTGGTTTAGATTGGATTGGTTTGTTTTGTTTTACGGCATATCAACCTTAATGGGTATTTAATGCCGACAACTTTTTTTCCTGGTAATATTTTTGTTTTGTCAAAAATATATTTCTGGTAATATTGTTTCATACAAAATTTTTAACTAGTAATATAATGTTAAAAATGTATTGTTGGTAATTTTTTTTTTAAACGTATTGCTGGTAAAAGTTTTTCTTCAAAAAATTCTTTCTTTCTTTCTTTATTTTTTACAAAGTATTTCTGGTATTAAAACCTAGTATTACCCTTTCATAATGCTTTTTACCTTAGTTTCGAGGTTAGCTATTTTCCCATAGCTGGGACCCTAACAGGTGCTACCACCCCGGGTCAGGATGGACCTGGGAACACCAGCAATTATGAGGTGGTTCCACGCTCTTAAAAGTCTCCTGATCAGACGCCTTGCTGTTGGACCTAGTTTATCGTCTTACCCTGGACGCGGAAGTAGTTTATCGTCATACACAGGACGGGGGAATTAATTCTGAACAATTTAGACATATTATTATGTAATCTTATATATAAAGTACAGTGTATATGTGTCTGTTTATGCGTGTGTGTGTCCAAGCAACTCCTCCGCTCCTTCTGGTCCGATTTGAACGATTTATAGTTCATTCAAAAACCCCAGAAAAGTTAGGCGCAGAGAACGATTTTCAGATTCAGGGTGGCCAGATTATGAGAGGTTAAAAATATATATTAATATATTATACTAGCCATTATCGTTGCTTTCATGGTTCAAGGAGTGCAACTCTTACTTTCCTTTTGTATCCAAAATTGCAGATAGCTTAAAATTTTAAGATAGCTTATAAGCTGCCCTAACGGGCGACGTTTAAGCTAGCTCCTGTGGAGGACTCTTGGTTTGTCCATCATCACAACAGCTTGGGATGAGTAGATACGATAGGCATCAATAATCTACAGAAGAAATCAAAATTGATCGCTGCATTTAAGTATTGAATTAATGTTTATCTTAACTTTCATTAAGTTCAACGATAATTCTTCTGCTGCCACTTAATCTGATGTGTGTAGATACTTATTTTCCGTACAATCATTCTTATTTAAAGGGTGTCAGAACATGGGAAAATTTAGAAGATAAAATTGATATAGTTTAAAGATGGGAAAATAGATATTAGGTATACATTCACCATTTGAAGAGATAGAGAAACATACTAGCTAATTAAGTAAAACATATATTATGGAATCTATATGAATAAATGCGAAATTGGAGCTCAATTCTCCAACGAGAATGAGATGTGACACAAGCTCTTTTTAATGTGGGGTCCCGAGCGCGTGCACCTGGATGGGGACAAAAATTGCCCACAGCCCCCGCAACCGTCGCTTGCGCTGGCCTCGGTGCGAGCACCGATCCCTCCCTCTTGTGCAATGGGAGGGAGCGGCCTCGGGCAGCTGTTCCCCAGGGCTGGGCACCTCTCAGTATTATTTTCTCAGTTGCCCCTCTGCCCTTCGACAGAGAATCCTCTGAGCCCACTCTGTCCAAGGACAGAGACTCAACTGAGAGATGATAAATAATGCGCCAATTACTTAATAGTAATTTGCACAGTGTTTACTCATTCCCCCACGAGAATTAGATGTGACACAAGGTTTTTTAAAGCGGGAAACAGAGCATGTGCACTCGAGCCGAGACAAAAATTGACCACATCCCCCGCAACCGTCGGTTGCGCTAGCCAAGGACAGTGACGCAACTGAGATATGATAAATAATGAGCAAATTATTAATAGTAATTTACATGGGAATGGCTCAATATCTGTGTTATATAATATCTACTGCTAGGCAATATCATTGTTCAGCTTTATCTAATTTGCATATTGATTTTTTAAAAGTATATTTCATTAATTAACTGTTCTTCATTAATTTTCTTTTATTCGAGGATTGTTTTGATTTTCATATCAAAAATTGTTCTGTTTAGGACTATCGTCTTATATAGTCCAGAAAATTGTTTGAAATTTGCATTTTATTTGACCTTCAACAAGTTGGCATCTATTTGTAGAACTTGCCTTAATTATAACAAGCCAATTTATGAATGAAATTGCTATTTAAAATTTTTGTTTAAAATATTTCAAGTAGTGAATATATCTTGCTTTGCAAAGCGATAGCGAGCGGGTGAAACCTTCTGGTATGTTATAAAGAACAGTTTTAGTGTGATTTTCAATAAACAATGCAAATTTAATACATTTGTCTAATACAAAAATATCACATTTATTTGGATTTATTGTTGCATTAGTAAAGTTTGTATTTCTGTACCTGTTTTCGGGGAATTTTTAAAACTGGATACTAAACGTTTGGTCAAAGCTACTGCTCTATTTGTTGGTGTCAATACATATCACATCAAACCATATCTGTTGCATCGAGTGCAATGGTGATTATCTAGAATAAAGTGAAAGGTCAAGTGGCTCTATTAAATATACACAAGGTTGAGTTGAAAATTTCCACAAAAATATAAACTAGTAGTAATATTATCTCATATTAATATTAGATTTAGACGTTCTAAAATTTAGACGTTGTTAACTGCGGCAAGAAATGGCTTGTTAATTTTAACGTCTCCAAAGTGAAATTACTTTGTTTTGTCTGAGAACATTTTCACCTTCCATCAGCCTGACTGAGGCTCACCTACGGGAAATTAACTCAATGCGACGTCTCAGTGTAACTTTTCCCACTGAAATGATGTGGAAAGATTATATTGAATCAATTGCTAGGGCTACTGCAAGGAATCTTGTTTGCCAGCGTCGTGCGAGACAATTTTTCTCACTACAATTTTTTTTTATACATTTATAAGTTTACCATTCATACTTGTTTTGAACATTACTACCATATCTGGTCTTGTGCCCCTGCTATATATTTAAAGATTCTTGAAAAAATCCAAAGAAGAATCTGCAATATTATTCGTCATGACCTGTCATCTCGATTTCAGTCAATTTCCCACCGCTATAACGTAGCTTTCCTGTGCCTTTTCTCTTAATGTATTTCTGGAAATTCTTCTGATGAAGTTTTTTTCTGTCGTACCCTGATTTATGAATTTAAGCGCGGTGTTACATTGGCGGCATTGACTGATCATTTTACAGTTGAAATGTCTAGATGTAACCGTAAGTTTTATGCTAGCGGTTTCTTCTCTGACGCATCTCGCTTGTGGAACTCTCTTCATTCATTCCAGGCCTTTGAACTTCAAACATTTAAATTCACACTCAGTAACCACCGTTCTAGCATCTTAGTAGCTTTATCGCCTTGTTTGAGATAGATAGATAGATATGACCAGACGTAGATAGATATTAGCAAACTAAGATAGATAGATATGAACAAAATTAGATAGATAGATAAATAGATATGAACAGAATGAGATAGATAGATAGATAGATAGATATGACTAGACATAGATAGATAGCAAACTAAGATTGATAGATGTGAACAAAATTAGATAGATAGATAGATAGATGGATAGATATGAATAAACGTAGATAGATATTAGCAAACAAAGATATATAGATATGAAGAAAATTAGATAGATAGATATGAACAGAATGAGATAGATAGATAGATAGATATGACAAGACGTAGATAGATAGCAAACTAAGATAGATAGATGAACAAAATTAGATAGATAGATAGATAGATAGATAGATAGATAGATAGATAGATAGATAGATATGAGGGAACTAAGATAGATTTTGTAAGCCGAATGGACGAACTGAGGAGTGTATGACGTTGTGGGCAGGAAGACTGTTGTTCGCATCTTTCCGATGTGGACGTTTACCCGTCACCGGAATTCAGTATTCGGAATAATGGTTTTTACTAGATCCACGGTCTGCTTGTTAAGTTCGCAAATAGAAGTTGATAGGTGGCGCCACAGATTTTATCTTAAACTTAAGTCTACACGACCTTTTGATTCGGGAAAGACAAAATAAAAGATATAAATTTGAATTCTTATGGATTTTCCGAAACGCAACAATCGTGAATATATGATTAACTTCACAGAATCCGATTAGAAACCTCGGGCATTTAATTTATGACCAGCGCTTGTAAACTTTCGCATTTAAACAGAAATTTCCAATTCTGATACAAGAACAGTTTTTTTTTTTTTTTATAGAAAATTAGTAATAGTCGACATCCCGGTCTCCAAGACTGGCTCTGCTTGAAATGACATTATGATCTTATGCCCGTTGTTACATATTTTGTTAATAGCCATTTGTTGAACTAATAGTTTTATTTCTAAACCAATGTGCAATAAAATAGATTCTTTACCACGTCACAGTGTAGTTGTAGTAATAGAAAGAAAGAAAAAACACATCTATATTTAAAAGTAGCGTAATGGTTATTCTCGCGAAAAATGCAATCGGCGAGTCGTGTTCAAATCCCTGCCTTGTCTGTTGCGTTCACTTTCACACAGACGCCTTTGAGAATGTCATGAATCTATTTGTTATAAGCCAAGCTATGAGTTAAATAGCAATATGGGCTCTTTATCTTTGAATAGACGCCAATGTCGGATGAAGATACAAACTTTAAAATCGTTGAGAAGACAACATACGATAGACTTCATTCCCAAGAATTTCTAGCAATTAGCAGTAAAAAAAAAAAGAAAAATCTGAAGAACGTTTTGACAAGACGTAGCATTAAGAAATATTCAGTGTTTGGTATTCGGACTTAGAATGTAGAGAGAAATTGAGATCGAACAAGGGACACTGCTTCATTGTTTCAAATCGTCTGACCAATTCGTCACAAAAGAAGATACACTCGACATTCGCAAAATGAGGCAAAAACTGACTGGAGTCTGTTTAAAAAGATTTTCATCTTGTTTGAACACAATGGATTGAAAGTTAATATGCGATGGTTGAAAATTAAATCCGACGACAACCAGTATGCACACACACCGACCGTCGTTCGTTACGTACGAAAGCAGAGGCTAGAGTTGGCTTTCGAATCGGAATTGCGGTAAAACGCAACCAAGTGCACATCTTCATTGTCGGGGACGGCCAGCCACCCGCTACAGATCGGCCCGAACGCTTGGTTATGCGTGTACGCAGAATAATCATTGTCATCATCAAACGAAAATAATTCTACGAAAAGCCATTCAGGGATCCTTATTTTTAATCACGGCAAATTGTATCTTCTGGTCTTCCGTATTTGTCGATCTGGTTGACCTTCAGGAAATCTCAAATTGAATTGGACGATTTCTTCAAAGATAAAGAAAAGACAGGAGGCGGCAAAGATGTGGTTCTACAGAAGAATGCTAAGGATGTCATGGACCGAGCGTGTGATCAAGAATGAGATAGAGATGTTGCAAACAAAGAGGAGGATTATACGGAATATCAGAAAAAAATGTGTGACTGTGGAAGACAGAACGGGTTCTGGGTGAGGTGGCATAGGGAAGAAACATGTTGAGAGCTACAACGGATAAGGGGAAGCGGAGAGCCATGGTCGTCTACGTCATGAATGGACACGACACATAAAGGTAGAATAGGGAGAAAGAGAAACAAGGGCTTAAGTGAGTGGTTGACAGAACGTGTTATCAGGGAGGTGACAGAGGGAAGAAACTTGTTGAGAGCTGCAAGGGATAGAGGGAGGTGGAGAGCAAGGATCGCTCACGTCCTGAAAGGACATGGCACATGAAAAGATTTAATGTAGAGGCTGAGGGGATAGATTGTTCTTGTTCCACTGTTCATGTCTAGTCATTTAACGTTTTGTTGAGAATAGTTGACAGAAAAGCAAGAAGCAAGAAATTAGTTCCATATATGAGAAGTGTAAGAGAAAAAAACTGTTAGCCTTAAAAATTAAAAACTCTTATAATTATTGCTCAGTTATTATCTTGTTTTCATCTATTTATTTACCTGATGATTAACTTCTGTAGAGACAACATCTTAGCCCTGACTTACAGATGTTGCCATAGTTTAATAAAAATAAAAATAAATTTCAATCATAAATTAAGCAAACAAAAATGTTTGAGTTTTACCAATACAATTACATTGAGAAATTCAAATCTTTCATTCAATGACTTTTCTGGTTTTTAACATTGTTAAATCAATCAAGACTTATTTAATCAAGTCATATTCAGACTAGCCAATTCAAGGGTAAAATGATGTCATATCTAACAGACTTGAGGAAGTGGATGACAGAACGGTGACAGGGGGAGGTAGCAGAGGGAAGTAACTTGAGAGCTGATAGGGATAAGGAGAAGTGGAGAGCCATGACCGTGTACGTCCTGAAGGGACACGGCACATAAAACTCGAATAGAGACAAAGTGAGACAAGGGAAATCAACGCATGACATACCTGAATGGCTTAAGTAAGTGAATGAGAGAACGTGGTCTGGGGGAACTGGCAAAGGGATGAAACTTATTGAGGGCCACAAGGGATAGGGAGAAGTGGAGAGCCATGGTAGTCTAAGTCCTAAAGGAATACGGCATATAAAAGTCGAATAGAGAGAAAGAGAGACAAGGGAATGCAACGCATGACATACCTGACTGGTTAAGAAAGTGGATGACAAAAACGTGTTCATGGGGAGGTGGTAGTGGGACGAAACTTATTGAGGGATTCAAGGGGTAGGGGGAAGTGGAGAGCCATGATCGTCTACGTCATGAAGGGACACGGCACGTAAAATTCGAATAGAGAGAAAGAGAATCAAGGGAAACAACTTATAACATAGCTGACTGGCTTAAGCAAGTGGATGACAGAACGTGTTTTGGGGGTGGTGGCAGAGGGACGTAAACTTATTGAGAGCTACAAGGGATAAGGTGAATTGGATATCCATGATCTTCTACGCCCTGAATGTACACGGCACATAAAAAGTAAATAAATAAATAAAGTTGAGGGAATAACTTTTTCTTGTTCCCCTGTTCATATCTAATGATTTAACTTTTTGTTGAGTATAGCTGACAGGAATGCAAGAAGACAGAAATTAATGTCATATATGACAAATGCAAGGAATGACAGCTGTTAGCATTAAAACTTAAAAAAACTATTAAAAGTATTACTCAGTTATTATCTTGTTTTCATCTATTTATTTACCTCGTGCAGAACCGGGAATGTACTTTCGGGGGGAAACAACCGCATCTTCAACGTTTGTTAACGGTAACAGTATTTTGTGTCGTAAAGCAAAAATATTCGCCGGTGTACTTCTTTCAAACGTGTGTGATTTCCGGTTTGTTTACTGTCATCTATCTCTGATCATTCAGTCAGTTATTTGCCATGCGTGATAAAAACTTAGAAAGAGAGAAAAAATATGCAATGAAAGAAAAAATCATTGAGAAAGAAAAATAAGCGAAGAAAGACAGAAGGAAAGAAGGAAATACGGGCAGACAAAAACGAAAAAAATAAGAAAAATACAGAAAGAAAATATGGCCAAAGAATGAAACAAACAAAAAGAAGGAAAAATAAGAAAGACAGTAGCCGAGAAAGAAACATAGACAAACAGAAAGAAAGAAAGAAAGGAATAAAGAAAACTAAGCAAAGAAAGAAAAATAAGGAAACGAAAGAAAAATAAAAATATATTAATATTTTTTTCGTCAAAAATATATTGCTGGTAATAATTTTTCTTTTAAAAAAATGTATTGCTACCAATATTTTTTTCCAAAATTATATTGCTGGTAATAATTTTTTCTTCAAAAATTCATTGCTAGTAATAAGTTTTTACAAAAATGTATTGCTGGTATTAAAACCTATTTTTACACTTTCATAGCGTTTTGACGCCAGTTTGGTGACTAACTATTTGCCGATAGCTTGGACCCTAACAGTTGCTGCTACCACACCGGGTGAAGATGGACCAGCAAGAAATAAAGAAACACAGAAAAAGAAAAGGAAAAAGAAAACAAAAAAAAAGGAAAATTATGAAAAAAGAAACACGCAAAGAAAATATTAAAACGGAAGGAAAAAAACAACATCAGACAAAATGGAATAAAAGGAAAAAAAAAGAAAAATTCGATCGTGACTCAGTCAGTTATGTGCCATATGTGGTACACGCGTAGGCGATCATGTATCTTTTGATACATGACTGACGAGGCAGATTTTTTTTCTCACAGTAGGCTGCCATTTCTTTCTGCGGTAGACCAGTTGACATCCGAGGCTATAGAACTAGGTCTGTCCTGCTATTAACCCATACCTGGGAGCTTGGGGAGAAGCCGTTTCATACCTTTCCCAAGAGTATTAGCACATAAGCGAATATAATAGATTCGCCTGCAATTAGAGTTGAATTTTACCCAATCCTCCTTACGTAATGCCCTCACATATTGATCTAACATTAAACATGTTTTAAGAAATCTTTATATATTACTGAATAATAAGATAAAAACAAATAGTAAACGTTTCTGTGTCTAACATGTTTCACATGCTTATATGTCCTTTAGCTTATCATTCTCTCAGATTCTCATCGATATTTGATCTCAACTTATAAGACTGAATGGAATACACTATTACCGACGCCAGGCAGTAGTGGAATTTTACTAATCAATCAACCTGCATAAACATATTGATTCATTAAAAGTATTTTTTTATACAGACTTATGCAGTTTTCAATGGTAATTTTTCTATAAAAATGATGCACTAGGTTAACAAAATGACTTCTTCGTACATTGAGCGCGATATAACTTTCGAAAGTATTTGTAAAGAATACTAAATGAAATGACTTCAGGTGTTTTAATCTAAGGTGCTGACTCTATGGCGTCTACATTTGCTGTCTGCCATGATTTACTAAAACGAACTTGTATAAAAATAGAAGAAGATTCATTACGATTATAGATAGATAGATAGATATGAACCTACTGGAATATATATATATATATATATATATATATATATATATATATATATATATATATATATATATATATATATATATATATGTATGTATGTATAGATAGATAGATAGATAGATAGATAGATAGATAGATAGATAGATAGATATGAACCTACTGGGATAGATAGATAGATAGATAGATAGATATGAACCTACTGGGATATATATATATATATATATATATATATATATATATATATATATATATATAGAGAGAGAGAGAGAGAGAGAGAGAGAGAGATAGATAGATATGAACCTACTGGGATAGATAGATAGATAGATAGATAGATAGACAGATATGAACCTACTGGGATATATATATATATATATATATATATATATATATATATATATATATATAGAGAGAGAGAGAGAGAGATAGATAGATAGATAGATATGAACCTACTGGGATAGATAGATAGATAGATAGATAGATATATATATAGATAGATAGATAGATAAAAAGAAAGAAAGAAAGAAAGAAAGAAAGAAAGAAATGAGCAGAATTAAGTATAATTAAGTTTGGTTTGGTTTGTTTTGCTTTACGGCAATTCAACCTCAATGGTTTTAATGCCGACAAGATCTTTATTGTTGGTAATATTTTTCTTCAAAAATATATCGCTGCTAATATTTTTTTCGTCAAAAATATATTGCTGGTAATAATTTTTCTTTTAAAAAAATGTATTGCTACCAATATCTTTTTCAAAAAATATATTGCTGGTAATAATTTTTTCTTCAAAAATTCATTGCTGGTAATAAGTTTTTACAAAATTGTATTGCTGGTATTAAAACCTATTTTTACACTTTCATAGCGTTTTGACGCCAGTTTGGTGAATAACTATTTGCCGATAGCTTGGACCCTAACAGTTGCTGCTACCACACCGGTTCAAGATGGACCAGCAATTAAGAGTTGGTACACATTCCTCAAAGCCTTCTGATCAGAGACTTTGCAGTTGCATTTAGTTTATCATCTTACCCAGAACGCGTATGTAGTATATCGTCATAACCAGAACGTAAGTAAATTAGTAAAAAGAAAGAACGAGAAAAAAGAATCTAATAAAGAGAGAAATAAATACAGAAAAATAAATAGGGAAGTACTTAGTTGTAGTTCAATCCCTGGACCGGGCCGTATGTACTTGGATTCAGTGGAAACAGGACGAGTAATAAGTGAGCAGTACTAAAAATAAGAACCAGACGAGATGTTACGAGACACGGTAGTAGAACGAGAACAGTCTATCCCCGTAGATTAAATAAAGGGTTCAGTTCGGAAGTAGTTGGAGGTTATCCGGATCGACATACACCTGATGAAGGCCGAAAGATACAACAATCGAAACGCTGTAATACCAACAACAAAGATGAAGACAATAGTTCGCCTGTAAATTGTGTAAATAATGATAACTCTCCATCGCAGTAATTCAAACAGAGAAAGAAATATAGAAAACGTATGAAATAAGAAAAACGTAAAAAAAATGAATGACAGAAGAAAGAAATACAAACCGATTGAAATAAAAAAGAAAGAAAGAAAAATAAGCAAAGAAAGACAGATGGAAAAAAGAAACACAGGCAGAAAGAAAGAAAGAACAATGAGTAAAGAGAGAAAAAATAAGCAAAGAAAGGAAGAAAAAAGAGAGAAAGAAAATGAGCAAAGAAAAACAAAAGGAAAGAAAGAAACATGGGCAGACAGAAAGAAAAAAAGAAAGAAAGAAAAATATGTAAAGAAAGAAATATAGAAAACGTATGAAAGAAAGAAAAGTAAAAAAAAGAATGACAGAAGAGAAAAATACAAGCTGACTGAAATAAAGAAGAAACAAGGAAAAACAAGCAAAAGAAAGAAAGACTAACGAGTAAAGAAAGAAAGAAAAGCAAAGAAAGGGAGAAAAAAGAGAGAAAGAAAATGAGCAAAGAAAAACAGAAGCAAAGAAAAAAACACAGGCAGACAGAAAGAAAGAAAGAAAAATAAGTAAGGAAAGAAAGAAAAAAGAAAAAATGAAAGAAAAAAGAGAGAAAGAAAAATAAGCAAATAAAAGAGAGAAGGGAAGTAAGAAACACAGACAGACAGAAAGAAAAAATAAGACTAAGAAAGGAAAGAAAATATGAGCAAAGAAAGAAACAAAGAAAAAAAAAGAGAAAGAAAAATAAGCAAAGAAAGACTGAAGCCAAGAAAGAAACATTGACAAACAGAAAGAAAGAAAAAAAGAAATAAGGAAAAGTAAGCAAAAAAAAGAAAAATAAGGAACGAAAGAAAAATTAAAAAAAGCAAGCAAGAAATAAAGAAAAACAGAAAAAGCAAAAAACGAAAAGAGAAAAAAAAAACGGAAAAATATGAAAGAAAGAAACGCGCAAAGAAAGAATAAAAAAAAGAAAAAAGAACAATTTTAGAAATATGGAAAAAAGAAAGAAAGAAAAAACGACCGCTACTCAGTCAGTTATGTGTCATGCGTGATACACGCTTAAGCAATCGTGTTTCTTTCGACATATGACTGACGAGGCATACTGTTCCCCGCAGTAGGTTACCATTTTTTCAGCGGTAGACTAATTATCATCCAAGTGTATAGAGCCCGATATGTCCATCGACTTACTCATAGCTAGGAGGTGAAAAAGAAGAATCATACTTTTCCCAAGGGTGTTAGCACGTAAGTGAATGCAATAGATTCGACTGGAATTCGAACTCGGCTCTCTAATTCCTCAATCCGAGCCGCTATACATTACTCCACGCGGTTCTTAATTGATATAGATAAATATAAATCAAAGGGAAAAGGCGATCTCAAAACACTGAGCTGCGATGAATCTAACTATATTGATCGAAATCGATGAAATAGATATCCAGATATTTGGCTGGATACTAAAATGTCCGGAGCCATGATCGATCAAAACCTTTTATCGCTCACTGACATAATTATCACTCTTTCCCTGCTCTATAAAACACGTGATTGGTTTCAACATTATTGCCACCGCGTCCTCGTTATCCCCCCCCCCATCTCGCGTTTCAGAAATTAGTGGCACCTAATTTGGTAAAAATAACTTATGGAATAATGGCCAAACATTTCAGAAATTATGAAAACAACAAAGACAATAGAATAGTGCAAATATTTGATCGAAAATATGAGAAAGCCCAAAATAACAACATTTTCACTATTTATATTCGGACAATTGTTGTCGTCTTTGTTAGCACGACGTTTCGGCTGTTGTGCCCTTCATCAGTGAATTCAGAACTGAACCTTTTACTTAATCTACATACTATTCTCGTTCCACTGTTCATATTTAGGGATGTCATGTCTAGCTCCTATTTTTTAGAACAGGTCAGTTATTATTCGCCCGTTTCCATTGAAACCAAAGGCACACTACCCGACTAAGGAATTGAACTGAGACCTTTAATTAATCTTTTTGAAGGTAGACTATTTTTGTTCCACTGCTTGTATCGCGGGATATCTCGTCTAATTCTTATTTTTAGTACTGCTCACTTAATTCTCGTTCTGTTTCTACAGAATCCAAGTACACACTTCCCGGTCCAGTGATTGAATTGAGCCCATTAGTTAATCTACAGAAAGTAGACTGTTTTTCTTCCACTGCCTGTATCTAGGGATATCTCGTCTAGTTATTATATTTGGGCTGCTTACTTATTTCTTGTTTTGTTTCTGCACATCGCACGGTTCAGGGATTGAACTGAACACTTTAAATAATCTATGGAGGTAGACTGTTCTCGTTCCACTGCACAACTCTCGGGATATCTCGTCTAGTTCTTATGTTTAGTACTGCTCACTTATTTCTCGTTCTATTTTTACTGAATCCAAGTACACACTTCCCGGTCCAGGGATTGAATTGGGCCCTTCATTTAATCTATGGAAAGTAGACTGTTTTTGTTCCACTGCCTTTATCTCGGGATATTTCGTCTAGTCACCGGCTCAGGGATTGAACGCACAATTATTATATCATCAAATTCACGAACGCAACGCTTTATTCCACTCGACACGCTGTAAGGAATTTAAACCTAACCTACCTGCTGATTAGTGTTGCTACTGCTACTGCTGTCTGTCATGTTTTGACTGCTGCTGGAATTGAAGACTTGCTGTCATATGTATTTCTTTCTTCATTGGCGGAGCAGATTTTGTATTAATTTCTATGCTAGGCCTAATAAGGGGGCCCTCATAGCCTAGCCTATTGGATACGAAATCCTCATATCATAGCATATATGTTATGAGGACCTCCTTATTAGACCTAGCAGGATGGGTCTCAGGTAAAGGTAAACTAGTTTAACGAGGGATTGTAAGTCGGCATAATATTTTCCATGCAAATATCGACATATTATTGATAGGCTAGCAACCATTCGTCAGCGATAAGTGTTGTAGTATAGTATATACTGGTATAGTTAGCATAAACACAGGATTCAATACGACAGGTATTTACCGCACCCCCCCCCCCCAACTGCGGACTGAATTCGACCAAAGATTAAGATTTATGTGGAGGAGCCGAACGTTTTCACTGGGGACACTGGTCAAAATTTATCCAGTGCTCGCTCGGGTACATTAATTGTCTTGTATTTTCTCAGCCGAGTCTCTATCCGAATACAGAACCACGACTGAGTTACTCTTCGCCCGAAGAGGTAGGTCTTGTCAGGCGGAAGCCATTCAGCGAACTGTCCGATTCCAACTTGTCATTTTCTCTCAGCTGTGTCTGTATCCGAAGACAGAACCACGACTGAGGTCTTGTATGGCGAAAGCCAGTCAGCGAACTGTCCGATTCCAACTTGTCAGTTTTTCTCAGCCGAGTCACTATCCGAAGACAGAGCCCCGACTGAATCACTCTCTGTCCGAAGATATGTTTTTATCACCATCCTCCCAACGACTAGGGATCTTGTTGAGAGCCTGGGGCTGGCCAGATCTGACTGTTATGTACCGGTCGCCCTTACCGTTGACCAGATGCGACGCAAGGTCATGTTTCATGTGGGTAATCCGAACGTTTTGACCCGGGATTCTGGTCAAAATTTACCCAGCCCCCACAAAATGACGCTTGTGTACAATATTTCTCTGTTTTTCTCAGATGAGTCTCGGTCTCAATACAGAGCCCCTACTGAATCACCCTCTGTCCAAAGACAGAGAAATACCTTAGTCCAACATCTGTTTTTCTTCGAGAGCCTGTGGCTGGCTCCGATTAGATTAGTATTTATTACTGACTGATGACAGAAATTGTGGCACAAAGCCTTAAACGGGGAGATGGGTTTCGGCCGGTAGACCCTATATTTTACCGAACCAATCAGATTCACAACCCATTCATTCGTTACAATTTACTCATTCACCACAAAAACTCATCCGTCATCATTGACTCCAACATATGCCACAATAGCACAAGTTCACAGGGAACCTACAACACACAACTTGACATCGAAATTTCAGTGTGTACACAATTTCAGTATCTATATGTATATAAGAATATATAAAAATGTTATGAACTGAGGGAAAGGCGATGAACCCGAAAACAAAACAAAATATAACAAATGACAAACGGAAAAGAACAGATCTTAGTAGAGCCCTTCAACTCCACAAAGAATAAGAGTGGCCGCTGTATTCTGTCCAAAGACAAAATCAAGAAGGTCACTCACTAACGTAGAGAAAAAGATAAAATAAATATGGCCGTGGGGAAATCAAAGACTGATCCAACCGAAATGAAAAAAGAGCCCCAAAACAAACAGGGAAAGTTGGGGATTTCGATTTGGATCATAACAAAAAAAAATCGAAAAGAAAGAGAAGCCGGCAAGAGGCTGTGAACTACACTTACATTAACTAGTTACACAAGAAGGGTCTATTTCAACCATGGGAGAGGCTCACCAGAAACCTACACATTGTGACTTAGAGGGACTTTAAAAAGGATATCCCGGTTCACCTGAACCAGGGTCACCACGGTTACCCACCTTTCGCTGACATCTTTCGATTACAAACGCAATCTGTCAGTTCTGATTTTTATGGTGAGCTGATGCTCAAAGAATCTGATCAGAAAATAGTGTTCACTTCGCAAGATTTCCTCCGTCCGCGTCGTCCAAATCACCATTCTAGCCACGGCTAGCAGCACCAGAAACACTATCTGCTTTTCCCCATGATACAGGGGCAACACATTATCACACACTTAAGTGAGATCAGTGATTTTTTGGGAGCGATACGAGCCATCAAATTGCCGACATAGTCCCAGAAGCGGCGCACACGAGGACAATGGTAGGCATCCGAAACCGTTTCCTCTAAGCCAAGGTCACAACGCTGACAGTCAGGGAAATCCGCCAAGCCTCATCTGAAAGCTGAGTCATTGAGAGGTAACATATTCCAAATCAATCGCCAGCTAAGCGAAAACTCAGGATTGCCGAGCTAATCCTCCGTTGGCGCCCAAGAACAAAAAGAGTGCAATTCGGCCGCCGACAAGCAGAAACGATCAGCCGAGAAAGGTTTCTGAACCGAGGAATGACCTTCACTGCCGCTCGACATTCTCTGAGGCATGTCGAATGATTTCGAGGCTTACGATGATACTCAGTCCAAGAAATAGGAGGAGTGATGGTAAGGCTAGGGAAGGCGTCCCTACCACCCCTTCAAGATCGGGACTTCTGTCAACGCACTGCGTAGGAAAGCCAACCTTGAGACGTGTCGGTGACACGCCAAGCGTGGCATTCCTAGCCTCACCATGACACTGAAGTTGGGCACAAACAACTCTGTCGGCCAACCCACAAGATGGAAGAGAACAAGCGATCGATCGCCTTCTTGTGTGTCTTACAGAGCGAAAGTATAGCCAACCGGGAAAGGACAAGAAGAAAGACGTAAGTGACAACGCCTCAGCCCTATCTTTCAAGGACAACAGCTTTCCGAACCAAGTTCGACCCCCGCTTCAGCTTTTGACTGTACTTCTGACTGTACTTCTGGAGTTCAAGCCTGAGCCATATTCCGAGAATACGGACAAGTCCGTCAATCCAACCAAAGAGCCGCTGTAGATAGATCCACTTCCAGAAACTAACTGAAAGCCAGAAGATTTGTTGTGGTTAAGCTTGGGCCCCGTGACCTATATAATTTTCTAAGCGTGACATAGATGTGGTACAAGGCCGGAAGTATGGGGCAGCCAGTGAGGATTTAACTCACTATTCAGTTGTAATATTTCTAGCGAGACAAGCATGCTAACCATTACACCACGTGAAAGTCCCCCTAACTCCGATTCGACTACCCCTAACGTAATACCATGCAACTGTTTTCAGCATTGGACAAGTTCATAGAGTCACCGGAGGTGTACTCTTTACTCCACAACAGTCTACAACGTGGATGATTTTGGAGTCTTCCAAGGCTGGAAAAATAGGATTGAGCAATACTCCATTGTTGATCTGATTTGACTCTTGGATAGTGTTGTGGCTTTGTTAGGGTCAGAAATATAGACACAAGAGAGGAATTGAGTTAAGCAAATTTATCAACAGAAACAGTAATACAAACATATACAAAAGAGAGTGTTATAGCAAGAATGTTCGCTGCGACTGTCAGAGCAGACTGCTGGAAATTTCACCCTCCAAAAGGCAGTACCTGCTCCTATTTATAGCTGGAATAAGCCATGCGTGCGTGGGTAACTTACCATAACGGATAGTGTAGAACATAACAGGAGAAATCGGCTAATGTCTGGGGTGGCACAACGATCCGATTGATTGATTTGTTTATTTAACGACATATCAACTCAGCTATGGGTCATTATATACCGAAATTTAATTTTCTTGGAAGCTTTGAAGTAATTAAAATATGATATATTTTATTCTGCTTTCACAGTTCCATAGATGGTAGATGATACTCAGATTTTCTGCATATACATGTCTCTGTGAACATAATTACGAGAAACGGTGATATGTGTATTATATATTGTCGTTTTGTTATCGTTTTAAGTTATATTCTAGAATAGTTTGATTTTTTTAAAGAAATTATAGGGTATTATATGAATTTATATCATGAAAGAGTTCTTTCATACTATTTATAATATTCGAACTGTTGCCCTCATCTTTGTTGCCATATTTATTACGAAGTTTCGGCCGTTTTACGTTCCGGCCTTCTTCAGGAGGTAGTCCTAGTTCCACGTGACATGGATGTCAGTTATCAGTTATCTCCTGTTAATTCCCCCTGTCTAAGTTCTCCACTGCCTTAACTGGGTATTGAACTCACACAATTTTTGGGTCCTGTCACTGGATCTAACCAACACCTTTGTCGACTGTGCCCCGTGTCCTTGAGTTCAATACCCATTTAGGGCAGTGGAGAAGTTGACGAGCGAATTAACAGGAGATAACTGATAACTGACATCCATGGCACGTGGAACTAGATAAGGTCTACCCCAGTGAGTGAAATAAAGGGTTCAGTTCCACATTGCAACCACCTGAAGAAGTCCGGAGCGTACAACGGCCGAAACGTTGTAATAAATATGGCAACAAAGATGAGGACAATAGTCCGAATAATGTAAATAGTATACATAATACCTCATCTCAAAAATATAGACAGATACTGAAAGGCGGAAACTTTGTAATAAATATGGCAACAAAGTGATGACAATAGTCCGAATAATGTAAATAGTTTACATAATACCTCATCTAAGAAATATAGACAGATACTGAAAAGCCGTAACGTTGTAAGAAATATGGCGACAAAGATGAGGACAATAGTCCGAATAAGGTAAATAGTGTACATAATACCTCATCTGAGAAATATAGACTGATACAGAAAGGCCGTAAGGTTGTAATATATATGGTGAAAAAGATGAGGACAATAGTCCAAATAATGTAAATAGTGTACATAATACTTCCTTTCAGAAATATAGACAGATACTGAAGGCCGTAACGTTGTAATAAATATAGCAGCAAAGATGAGGACAATAGTCCGAATAATGTAAATAGTGTACATAATACCGCATCTCAGAAATATAGACAGATGCAGAGTTCTTTCATTTTGGTTGTTTGGTTGGTTGAGTTTTTGTTTTTGGCAGCATATCAACACCTCAATTGGTGATTTAATGCTGAAATCTTAATATTTTGAACAATATTATAGATTCAACAATATATTTTGAACGCAACTGTATGCTCTCAGCTACAGATAATCATTATTGTTGTTGTTAATTCTACTTTAAATAGGTATTATTGGTCATTTTACTATGAATAGGTATTGTTGGTCATTTTACTATAAGTAGGTATTGTTGGTCCTTTTTATATAAAATATATTGCTTGTGTTTTTATTATAAAAATGTATTTTTATACTTTCATATTGTTTAGTTCTTTTGTTTGAGGTTCCCTATTTGCCCATAGCTGAGACCCTAACAGGTGCTACCACGCTGGATCAGAATCGATCGGGCGACAACAGTAATTAAGAGGTGGTTTCACGTTCCTCAAAACCTCCAATGCCCCGGTCAGATGCCTTGCTACTGCAACAAGTTTATCCGTTACTTACCTAGCATAACAGTTAAGGCCTGTCAATACCTCATAAATAATGGCAAGAAAAAAAAAGGTATAGCAGAAATTCCACTTGGTTTCAGTGAGGAAATGAATGAATGCAAGAATGAAGTTTTAAACATTGCCTGTCAATACCTCATAAATAATGGACTATTCCGTTTTGATCCCATGGAAAGAAGGAAAATATATACCAGAAATGCTACTTGGTTTCAGTGAGGAAATGAATGAATGCAAGTATGAAGTTTTAAACATTGCCTGTCAATACCTCATAAATAATGGACTATTCCGTTTTGATCGCATGGAAATAATGAAAATATATACCAGAAATGCTACTTGGTTTCAGTGAGGAAATGAATGAATGCAAGTATGAAGTTTTAAACATTGCCTGTCAATACCTCATAAATAATGGACTATTCCGTTTTGATCACATGGAAAGAACGAAAATATATACCAGAAATGCTACTTGGTTTCAGTGAGGAAATAAATGAATGCAAGAATGAAGTTTAAAACATTGCATAAAGAATGGACTATTCCGTTTTGATCGCATGGAAAGAACGAAAAGACATATCATAGACGCTATTTGATTTCAGTGTGAAAATGAAGGAAAGAAATGTTTAGCGTCTGTTTAAGTGAAATGGAAATAGTTGTCAATTTCAAATCTTTTCATTTGTAAAAAAATTAATTCTTAAAATAAACAGCGGCATTTTAGAAAAAGTCAATTTTCAGGTATTTCTTGGCCGAAATTTTTACGCTTTAAAATATTTGCGTTAGTGAGAGGAGGTTGTGAATCAGATCGTTTTTACAGATCCCAACGTATTCTACACATTTTGTCATTTTTGACTATTTCAATTGCAGCCTTTTGAATGATCTGAGCCCTGGCCAAATGTGGTTGTTTTGCTCTCACTCGTATTAGTTTACATCCATCTTGAGGAAGCAAGTTCTTAAAGACTTTTCTTGTGCATCAAGTTCTCAAATTATATTTTCAACAGCCTTCTTTATCGTTGTAATATCTCTGCAAAGCACCTTCGATATCTCCAGCGGGCATTAAACCACGCAATATCTTTGTTATTCTCTGTTTTTCAGCAGTTGTTAGATCCTTCCCTTTACCTATGTTTCAACATATATTATGGATAAAGAAAGATGGCTTAAGCTAATATTTGTTTAATCTGCATATTAACTTCAATCTGCCCAATTTTGTAAAATATTTCAGAAACTACCCATTAAAATTGTCAGAAAATCTCGTTAAATATTTTACTAAATTTTAAAATGGACGTGTTTACAATTGACAAATATTTGTTCAGAACTTTTGTGTTATTGAAGTTAATTTGCATAATAACTTTAGATTCACTGTAAGGTTTGCTGTCTTCTTCTGGGCATATCTCTATAGACTGCACATCTATAACCCTTTATTTCGATTGATTCTTGGAGTTTATTCAGAGTGAAAATTATTGTAAACAAAAGATTTTAAAAATCACATGATTACATTACTGGAAAGTATTTATGAAACCGAGTTCCAAAAAAAGTTTCCAGCAATGGCTATATAGTTTCCTGAAGTGTATTCTTTCAAAAGATGAATAATTTTAAATCTTAGCGATTTAGCAAAATGGTTGGCTGTATATTATTGACAATACCAAGATCTATTGTTCTGTTCACATTTTTCAAAAGTAATGCATCTTCTTGGAGACATTTTGAAATAATTCCATTCCTTTATTTTTTCATTAGATTATTGACATTACTAAATTCTGTAATGTGTACTTTCTCCTCCATGCATAGATTACAATATTTGATATGTTTGCGGGACGAGCTGAATGAAGAGTTCTCGGGCCGTTTTACCTCAAATCACATTACGAAATAATAGAATATCAAAACTTTGCATAAAAGGATTCTCGATTGGTGTCTGATTTTCTGAGATAAAGCATTTACATTATCACTAAATATTATTATCTCGAAAACTGTTCTAATTTAATCACAGCTGATCGAATCTCAGGTAGCTGTACATTGGACTGTATATATTTGCGACAGACCATTCTACTCCAAAAGGAATGCTGAAAAGTTCTAAGCCTAATCAACCCCACTTCTCAAGAAATTTATTCATTTAGCAAGTTACCTGTGCCTAGAACTCTTCAGCACCTGCTCGTACAATAATTAAATAATATGATAGCCCTTAAGCATAAGAGTGATTAAACATCAATATTTGCAAGAAAGCACAAAGCCATTCAAGTTATTATTATAATAAACTGTAAATACCTACACTTATGCTTGCCTTATGTCAGACTAAGAAAAACTGTGTAAATATCAACTGATACGCCATCTATCGTCTTCTCTGTTATTCAGACACGGTATTTTTGAATATCTGAAACCTAGCCATACTTTATACTATATTTACAATAGCCAGATCAGACACAATATCAACTATTGTCGCCATAGCTAGGCTAAAGCTACACAATCTTCACTTGTCTGTCTTGATAGAGTCCAAAAGTGTCTACGTGGCTTTGTAGGGGGGATGAATTATTTATCAACACACAACCCCTTTCCCGCAATCGCTATTACGATGGCAAGTGTTCTCGGGGCACTACATTCGCTGGTGCCACCAACTGTGAAATTTGCAATTGGGACCAGCCATGTTAAGTACACAGGGATAAATCATCCACATTCCCTTCGAATTCCTATAGTAAGAAGTAAATTCCATTTGGATAGATTCTTCCCAAGAACTGCTTCTTTGTGGAATAGATTCTCGGCAGGATGTTTTCCCAATATTTACCATCTTGAATTATTCAAGTCTAGGGTTAATCGATCAATTTTCTTTTCATATTCCTTAATTAAGAAGTAAGCTCCATTTGGACAGCTTCTCCCCAAGAACTGCTGCTTTGTTGAACAGACGGTCGGCAGGATGTTTTCCCAATCTTTACCATCTTGAATTATTCAAGTCTAGAGTTAATCGATATATTTTCCTTTTATATTCCTGTAGTAAGAAGTAAGTTCCACTCGGACAGCGTCATCCTAAGAACTACTCGTTTGTGGAATAGATTCCCGGTAGAATGATTTCCAAATCACTACAATCTTGAATAATTCACGTCTAGGGTTGACCATTATCATTTCTTTTGTCATTCTTGTGGTAAGAATTAAATTCCATTCAAACAGTTTCTTCCTAAAAACTGGTGATTTGTGGAACAGACTCTCGGCGGCACGTTTTCCAAATCACTACAATCTTGATTCATTCAAGTCTAAGATTACCCATTATCGTTTCCTTTTTTATTCCTATAGTGAGAATTAAGTTCTATTCGATAAACTTTTTCCCAGGAACTGGCGCTTGCTGGAACAGAATCTCGGCAGGATGTTTTCGCAATCACTGCAATCTTGAGTTATTCAAGTCGATGGTTAACCGTTATATTTTCCTTTCGTATTCCTATAGTAAGAAGTAAGTTCTAATCGGACAGCGTCTTCCCAAGAACTTCTGCTTTGTGGAACATTCTCCCGGTCGGATGTTTTACCAATCACTACAATCTTGACTTATTAATGTCTAGCGTTAATCTTATCCTTTCCTTTCATATTCCAATATTAACAAGTAAGTTCCACTCGGACAGCCTTTTCCCAAGTACTGATGCATTGTGGAACAGAGTCCCGGTAGGATGTTTTCCCAATCAAAACAACATTGACTTATTCATTATCCTTTACTTTCTATTCCTATAGTAAGAATTAAGTTTCATTCGAACAGCTTCTTCCGAAGAATTGGTGCTTTGCGGAACCGACTCTGTGCAGGATGTTTTCTCAATCACTACCATCTTGACTTATTCAATTCAGGGGTTATTCGATATATTTTCCTTTTATATTCCTATACTAAGAAGTAAGTTCCACTCGGACAGCGGCTTCCTAAGAACTAGTGGTTTGTGGAACAGATTCCCGGTCGGATGTTATCCTCATCAATACAATCTTGACTAATTCACGTCTAAGGTTGAATATTCTTATTTCTTTTGTCATTCTTATAGTAAGAATTAAATTCCATTCAAACTTTCTCCTCCCAAGAATTGGTGATTTGTGGAACAGACTGTCGGCAGCATGTTTTCCAAATCACTACAATCTTGACTTATTAATGTCTAGCGTTAATCTTATCCTTTCTTTTCATATTCCAATATTAACAAGTAAGTTCCACTCGGACAGCCTTTTCCCAAGTACTGATACTTTGAAGAACAGAGTCCCGATATGATGTTTTCACAATCAATACAACCTTCACTTATTCATTATCGTTTTCTTTCTATTCCTATAGTAAGAATTAAGTTCCATTCGAACAGCTTCTTCCGAAGAATTGGTGTTTTGTGGAACCGACTCTGCGGAGGATATTTTCCCAATCACTACAACCTTGACTTCTTCAAGTCTAGTGTTAACTATTTTCTGTTTCTTTCATATTCCTATAGTCAGAATTAGGTTCCATTTGGATAGCTTCTCCCCAAGAACTGCTGCTTTGTGGAACAGAAACTCGGCAGGATTTTTTTCCAAATCCTACAATGTTTACCTCAGCAAGTCGAGGGTTTTTAGCGGACCGTGGGTTTTACGTGTTGTTAAATTAGGAACACGTGCGTTTATTTCTGTTAGAAGGTCGACTACAAGAATATGGCGGACTCAAGTTGAGTCCAACCTAAGATGTAAAGCAAACAAACCAGACCGATATATATGTACAACAAGTATATGTATTAAACAACAAAATTTACAGTGGACATAGACGTCAACATTTATGTTTGTGTGTGAACGTAGACAGTTTGGTGAATGTTCGTACGTACGCGTATGTGTGTTTGATTGGCGTTTTCCCACAAGTCGGCAAAAACGCAAATCTCCGCGAGAGATCTCAACATTTAAATGTGTCCACTGAAATACAAAGTAAAAAGAGAACGAGGCAATAAATCGCCCATATTTATAGTGTAGGGATAGCGACCCCTAGTGAACAATTAAGGAATTAAGAAGGAGGTAACTCCGACAGGTTAACCGTTATCTTTCCCACATAACCTCATCAATTTGTACTGCGAGATTTTGTTATGCTCATCTAATAGCACGCAGTGCGGTTATTGGGCCTTTTTATTGGATGATTGTTAGTATGAAATTTCCTCTTTTTTTGTTGGTTTTTCCCAAAATTATCGTCTGCATTTCTACTATTTTCAGGTTTGACCCATTTTTCGTCGCACGGTTCAGACGCCTATCCCCATCAAAAGAATATTTTTGTTTCTTTTTCGTCATTGTCATCGTTTTCTTCGTCTTTTACGTGTTTTTATCGTTGTTGTTGTTTCATCTTGTCCCTGGTTGTGATTTTTTTTTCTTCAATCAACTTTGTTTTTTTAGTTTCCTTACTTTTTCTTTGCCATCTTATTCGTTGTAGTCATCATAGCCATCTTGCTTTTCTTCGGATCCTGTTTAGTTTTTACCTACTTGCAGACCTTGCTATGTTTTTCCACGTTCACATTTTATTCGCCTGCGATTGGCTAAGAAATCACTACTGCCTTAATATAGGACAATTTAACCATCGCAGTCGTTTCTTTGAATCCTTTGGTTTCGAGCTTGCCTGCCTGTTCTGCTAGTACGAGTGTAGTGATTGGTTAATTTTTAACCAATCACATATTTTTAATGCAAGATCGAGTTTTTCCCGCGTTTCTTGGGAGCCTACCTTTTTTCCTTAAAAGGGGCGACCTTTTCACAAGTCGTTAGTAAGATGTCGGCTGTCAACACAAATCCACGACCTTGCTCATCACATTTCAAACGCACACACAGACACGGAATTTCGAAATATAAACTTACATTTCTCTCTCTGACCTTCGCCAAGTTCAATATTCTATAAGACAACACATTTTTGAATAATTGTACTCTTGTGTTATTTATTCTTAACATGCAGACTTTGCTCTAATATTTATTTCTGAACATTTTTCTCTCAAGAGAACTTTCTTCGAACATTTAATTACGAATCATCCTACAGTTAAAAGAGAACAACTTCTTTCCCTGAATCTATACATTGAACACAATTTTATTGCATGTTTGTTCTTGTATATTATTTCAATATATATTTGTTGATTAACAATTTGGGGTTATTGTTATTTACTTGAATGCTGTACGTTGGAAATATCGTTAATATAAATAGTATTGGTGCATCTATAAACCTGGCCATTACATCCTTAGTCTTCGTCCTCTAGTTCCCCTTTTTCTTCTTTGTCTTTTGATTCTTTCTTTTTCCGTTTGATTTTTTTCATTCTTTTTGTCTTTTTATTCTTCTATTTTTTCTTCCTCCATTAATTCGTTCCTTCTTCTTTTGATTTTTTTATGCTTTTTCTTCTACTTTCTCTTCTTCCCTTTGATTTTTGCCTTCCTTTTCTTTTTTTTGATTCTTCATTTTTTTCTTCTTTCTCTCCATCTCTTACTTCTTCATTTTCTTTTGACATATTTCTTATGATTAATTCAAGTTTCCCTCTTTTAATTCTACTTCATCTTTTAATTCTTCTCTTTTCATGCTTATTATTTTTGCAATTCATTCAATTCTTCTTCTTCGGAGATATATTCTAATTTCGGTTGGGCTTTTTTCTTATCGTTCTCTTTCCACCTCTTCCTGATACGTCTCTTTTTTCTATTTCCATTTCAAAATTCTCTATGGTCTTCCTATTTTCTCTAATCTAATTCTTCCCAATATTTTTCAAGTACACCTCAGCCTATTACCACACAAACCACCACCACTACTACTACTACTACTACTACTACTACTACTACTACTACTACTACTACTAGGAATAGCAAAAATAATTCTTTTCTTACGTAGATTATCAAATCCGACGAAAAGAAGAGTGCTATTTTTAATTCTTTTCTATTTATTCTAATATAATCAACAGCACACTTTTTTTGT
>OZ038504.1:56193338-56303338 GCA_964036315.1 Acanthosepion esculentum
ATATTTAACCGTTTCGACAGTGAACGTGTGGGACTGAGATGCCAATCTAGTAGCACGCTTAAATTCATGCAGTTGGGGCACCAGTGAAAGTAGCTCGTCGGAGCAGTCACCGTGAAAGTATTTGTAGAAAAGACAGAGGGAAGCCACATCACGTCTGTGAGAAAGAGACTGTAGACGTGATGACAGATTAGGTCCAATCACGTTGCGTATCCATCTCTGGATTTTGTCGAGAGGACCTTGAGACGAGCAGCGGAGGCTCCAGATTATATTATATATATATATATATATATATATATATATATATATATATATATATATATATATGACAACAGCATTCCATGGAAGGCCGAATGGTTGATTTATAGATTTTAAGGATGGACTAGGGAGAGAAAAAAATTCTGGCGCGACACAGAGAAATTAAACATTATACCTTTGAAGTCGTATGGAAATGTTTTGGCAGCAATTCTACTCCGACATACGTTGCTAAATTTAGAATGCTGGTGATGCTCAAGCCCTGGAACCATGCTTGACCCCAGGCTGTTATCTAATAATGTCAATGAGGCACTAATACTATTTTAGATGCAGTATTTGCAGGAACTCTAGGTATTTTTGAACAGTAAAAAGGTCCGCATAGCATATTGTAGTATCCCGTTTCAGTAGGATAGCAAACGATTTGCTGTTAAAACTGTAGTTAGCGATGTTTTGAAAAAAAAAATAATTTTTTTTGCTTCCTTTACGTGTCCAACAAAGCTAGAATCAAGATAAAGCGTTGATTCGATCGGGTTTGTCTCGATAAAGACCTGGAAATGTGTCGAAGGGAAGGTGTTGTCATCAACTTGGCGTATTTACAACGTCGTGAACGCGGCAAAGATAAGATTTGGACATGACAAACACAAGATAAATAAACCTCAGCCCGAGGCATGTTTTTTTTTTCTAAACTCTGTAATGGGCACCGATAAACTGGAAAGGAATAAAGTGCTTGAACGACGAATATTCATTCCGACCTTTCACAGGAGTTTGATGCAAAAGTTTCCGACGTTTTCTTTTGACTACTATTTTAGGCATCTAAATGAACAGAATCAATATCATCATATTATTTTCCAAGTTTCCAATATATATATCTATCTATATCTATATAGCATTTACTTAAATAAATTATATCTGATGTACAAACAGAAAATGTTATATATATATATATATATATATATATATATATATATATATATATATATATATATATATATATATATATTGTGATATTCAAAGCGTACCATAGATGCGGGCCGAGCTCGAAAGTAGGTAGTACCCAGTGTTGATCGACCTCACTGCTCAGTGGTAATTTTTCTAACGAGATAAGCTTGCTAAGCATTACACCGCCTCGAGGCGCCCAGTATATATATATATATATATATATATATATATATATATAGTGCCTTTCGTTTTACACTTATGTATGCTAGCAAGCTAGCGGGTATTGTGGAGAAAATCAGGTAAGGGAAAGATATATTTCATTTGTGATACTAGCCAAAGGATTGCTATATATATATATATATATATATATATATATATATGTATGTATGTATGTAAGCAATTGATTTGGGGATTTAGGCTAATCTTATAGTAATTCGTCGAGCTTAGAATCCTCAACAGAATGCAGAAAGCACTGGAGGGCCGTTTCGTCCTATCTGGGGCTCATCAGAAATGTGCGCATACACTACCGAGAATCGAACCCGGATCGCTTCGATACAACGCATGACAACTGTACCACGGGACTCGGTGACGAAGAAGACATAAACTAGACTCGATATAGCGCCACTACTCACCCAGTTCCGTTCACCGATATCCATCCAATATACAGAGTTATCAAGAGTCCCCGAATAACCACGGAACCTGTGCCCCAAGAGCCACGACTACTATTTTGACCTTAGACGTTCTTCTTCGTCCCGTGGTACTACTATAACATTAGCCTCAATCCCCAAATCAATTACTTATATATCTTGCTAGATCCAGCTAAGCTCTGTGATCCGGGTTCGATTCTCGGTAGTGGATAGGCACTACTGATGTGTCCCAGATAGGATGAAACGGCCGTCCAGTGCATTCTGTTGACGATTCTAAGCTCGACGAATTACTATAATATATATATATATATATATATATATATATATATATATATATATATGTGTGTGTGTGTGTGTGTGTGTTTGTCTGTGTATATATATAAATATATACATATATATGTGTGTGTGTGTATATATATATATATATATATAAATATACATATATGTGTGTGTGCATATATATAAATATATACATGTATATATATGTTTCTGTGTAGGTCTCTGTGTGTGCATTTATATAAATATATACACATATTATATGTATGTGTGCATATATAAATATATACATATATATAAATATATGTATATCTGTGTATGTGTGCATATATATAAATATATACATATATGTGTGTGTATACATAAATATATACATATATGTGTGTATGTGTGCATATATATAAATGTATACATATGTATGTGTGTATATATATATAAATATGTATATATATATATGTCTGTGAGTGCATATATATATATATATATATATATATATATATATATATATATATATCAAGAAAATATATACAAAAACACAGAAATAAATACTTTCATAAAAAAAACACCCAATTTTGTTTCATTCATTTTATCCAGATATTATATATATATATATATATATATATATATACTCAACTCTTCCGTCGAATTCGAAAAGAGTCAAGCAGATCAGTTCCTAGGAAGCGACAGCTCGACACCAACAAGTGGTGAATGTTTTGTGAAGAACCATTCGCACTTTTAGGCGGGCAGAATACAGAGATCTGTTACATTACGTGCCACAAGGTTTTGAATTTAGTTTTGTCCTTCTCCATCTAAGGCTATAGAACCCATAGCCAGAGGGAGAAGAACAGGATTCAAGAGTATTAGCCCGTAAGTGAATGTAATGGGTTCGACTGAAATTCGAACTCTGCTCTGCGATTCCTCAATCCAAGGCGTTATCCATTACTCCACCGTCCTCTCTCTCTGTCTCTCTGTCTCTGTCTCTCTATCTCTCTCTCTCTCTCTCTCTCTCTCTCTCTATATATATATATATATATATATATATATATATATATATATATATATATATATATATATATATATTGTTTTGGATTCCGGGATGAATCCGATATCAATGAATAACACACGTCTGGAATGGATAAGAAAAATGTATTAATTAATAATACAAACTGGTAATACGGGTTAGTAGATTCAGGAATGCGGGTTAGTAGCAATAATATATATACCGACTTGGTATTGAAGTATCGCGGTATGACTCCTTACTGAGTCTACGTGCTCGCTAACTGTAACTCTTGTGCTACCCTCCTCTATTACAGACTGTCCGGATATTCACTGGTAGTATTATAGGTATACCTCGAGTGAGTTCATTTAACACCCCCTTAACACCCCCTCCTTAGATAGGAAGTTAGTATATTTTCCTTTCTCTTATGGTCGACAATTAGAGGTACTGTAAATTTTATCTTCCTGCTAGTCCTTCCAATTTCTGTGTCTTCTTGTGGTCTTTGAATCTCAAAAACTTGAAAGATCTCCTCCATCGACTCGTCATTTTTTGCGGGTGAGGAGCCTGGCTCTTCAACCCGTCTTTTTTGTCAATATGTTTTCTGTGGGTAAATTTCTCACTTTGTACAGAGTACATCACATTTCCCAGTCTGTTGATTATTGTGCCAGGCTCCCAGTAAGCCATATTATTTCTGAACATCCTAAAGTAAACTCGTTCTCCTGGTTTAAATGATCTCTTTGGTACAATAGGTGTATACTGGTTTTTGTTCTTGTTTGGCAATAATTTATCAAACACAGACCGTATTCTCCCGGCAAACATCAATTCCGCTGGTAAAAGACCAGATGGTGTGTTCCCGTTAGGTGTTATTCTGTATACTTGGAGGAACTGCTATATCGCTTTTTCCGTCGGTACATCTTCGGCTTTTTATAAAGCTCTTTTTAGTGTGACTACGAATCTTTCGGCTTGTCCGTTCGACCTCGGGTGGTACGGAGCTATCTTGATATGCTTTACTTGGTATGTCTCACAAAAGTCACTTGAGGCAAATTGTGTACCGTTATCAGTTACCAAGCAATCCACGACGCCGAATCTGGCGAATAATTCGTGTATACAGTTCATGGTATTTTCTGACGTCGGGTGTTTGAATCTGGAAACCTCAGGCCATTTACTGAAACTATCTACTGTTATTAAGTAGTAGTAACCCGCTATGGGTCTTGCGTAATCCACGTGGATTCTGGACCACGGTCTGTCAACATTAGGCCATGGCTTTTGTATAGAGGGTGGTGCTTTCGCCGCAGCAGCACAGCCTTTACAACTTTCCACCATTTGCGTAATATCATCGTACATGTTAGGCCAGTAGACAAAATTTCTCATAAGTGCCTTCATCCGGGTTTTTCCCGGATGTCTTAAATGAAAACCTTTCAAGATTAGCTTTCGTAGCGACTTCGGTATTACCACTCTCTCGTTATATAATAAGATGTAGTCACAGATTGAGAAGCTGTCTGCTAAATTCTTTTCCTTCTCTTCTATTTTTTTCTTGGTATTCTGAATAAATTCACCCTTTTCCGCTTCTCTTCTTATCTCTAGCAAAGTCACAGGTAGTTCCTTTATTGTATTGTATAACACTTTACTGATTTCAGCTTCAGCTTGTAATGCCGCTATTGCCGAGTCTTCCAACGGTTCGCTTTTCGCCGGTATTAATGCCAAATTTTCTTTGATGGTAAGAACTCAAGTTTGAAATTGTAGTTTAGTAACACAGTTCCCCATCTTAAAAGTCTGTTCGCTGTATAGACTGGTAGACCATTTTTTGAACCGAAAATCGTAAGAAGGGGTTTGTGGTCCGTTTGGAGCGTGAACTCTCTCCCATAAATATATCTGTGAAAACGAGTTATTGCAAATATTATGCCTAATGCCTCCTTTTCGATCTGTGAATAGTTTCTCTCCGCCGGTAATAATGATCTAGATGCGTGCACAACGGGTTTCTTTGTACCGTCCCGCATCTTGTGTAGAATACACGCACCTACCCCATGTGAGCTCGCGTCATTTGCAATAATGATTTCTAATTCGGGATCGAAATGTGTCAGTGCTAACTCTGAAGTTAATTTTTGTATTATTTCCTTAAACGCTTTTTTACAGTCTTCTGTCCAATTCCAATAATCTCCTTTTTAAGTAACTCATTTTGTGGGGCCCTCAATTTATGCATATTATCACTAAATTCGCCATAGTAGTTAGCTAGGCCCAGGAAACTTTGTAATTCTGCAACGTTTTTTTTTTTTTTTTTTTTTTAATCATATCACCCCAAGCAAGGCCGGAGGCCACTATCACGCAAGGGGTTAAAGACGGGGTTGGAGGAAGAGCAGATAGGAGTGGCAAGGGAGGGGATGTGGAGAAAGAGAAAGACAGTGGGTCGATCAAGGCAAGGGGGCCAAAAAAGATCTGGAGCGAGAGCAGATAGGAATGAGAAATGAAAGGATGTGGAGAAGGGAAAGAGACAGAGAGAGAGAAATCCTGGGACCCCTTCCTAGACACGAAACAAGGTTTGGGCCTCTAAACGTGTCCAATAGAGGGGGGAGGAGTGTAGATCGGGCGGTAGGAAAGCCTACCTACTCCTATTCAGGCATGTTTTTAATTGCCGATGCCCTCACTTGGTCTGGTTTCCTGCCACTTTCATTACTTATATGGCCTAAGTATTTAATTTCATTTAGGAAAAAATCACACTTTTTCCCTTTTAATTTAAACCCAAAGTCCTGAAGTCTTCTGAAAACCTCCTTTATGTGCGATGTGTGCTCTTCAACATTGTCGCTCTTAATTAGAATGTCATCCAGATAAGCGGTCGCAAAATTCTGGCCCATGAGGATTGTGTCCATCGTCTGCTGAAAAATTGCTGATGCAACTTTTACCCCGAACGGTAGTCTGTTGAATTTGTACAAACCTTTGTGCGTATTAATACATAGAATTTTCGTACTCTCTTCTTGTATTGGGATTTGCAGATAAGCCTCACTTAGATCTATTTTGGAAAATATCTTACCGCCGTTGAGCTTTGTAAATATTTCCTCTGGGCTCGGTAATGGTTAATGACGGTCTTTTATAGCCTTATTTAGCCCCGTCGAAAACTCTGCGCATACACGGATTTCTCCTGATTTCTTTTTTGCATAGACTACCGGTGCTGCCCATTCACTAAACTCTATGTTTGAAAGGATCCCAGTTTGTTCACGTCTCTCTAATTCTTTGTCGATTTTTCCTATAGTAGCAAACGGTACGTTTAACTTCTTTTTAAAAACTGGGTGGACGTTTTCTTTTAATTCAATTCTAGCTGTAAATTTGTTGCATCGTCCCAACCCGCTCGCAAATACCTCGGGAAATTGATTATGTAATTCTGCCTTTAACTTTGTCGCATGTGATGATTCACCGTCTAACCTTTTGCAAAATGAGCTGATGGGTAGGTCCCAAACGTTGAATTTTTGCATCCAGTCTGTACCCACTAGATCTTCTGTATCTTTCATTACGTATATTTTGAGTTTTTTTTTGCTTTCCCGTAAAATTTAACATTTACGATTATTTCTCCTTCGAATTTTATACGCTTTCCTGTCATCGACTTAGCAATTTTTTGTGTATGTAACATGATTGGTCTGTTAAGCTTTTTCCATATCTGTAGATCTGAAATCTTTTATTGGTTCTGTTTATTTGATCCTAAATCTTCTATCAATTGTATATATTTGATTCAAAATCTTTCATCATTTGTTTCGATTTGATCCGAAATCTTTTTTTTATTATATATTTAATCCTAATCTTTTATCAATCGTACCGATTCGATCCTAATTCTTTTATCACTTCGGATTGGTTCAAGCATGCATGGTAATACTAACACTCGATGTCTCAAGTTTTACTGTGTTCATACTGGTGACTTTGTAGTCTTTCTAACAACTGAGTAAATCATAATATTTTTGTTGTACTTTGTACGTCACTTCACTTGATATTCACACCTTTTTTCTCTATGACTGGTCTGGCATTGTTTCATTATTGATCTCGTATATCGATTGACACTCGATACCAAATCTGTATTCTCCATTTCATTTTCGATACTTTAAGCTCTTTGTGAGCAGCAAAATAATACTTGTGTGTACGACTTTAACAGTGGTTAATCACACAATGCAACGCCTTCATATTCAAAACCTTGACAGGGTTCAATCACTTTAGCAAACATTTATGTTAGAAGAAAAAATATACGAAAATTTCACGCAGTTCTCAATACAGATTTAAAAGGTTTTGACGATCTAAAACGTTTCATCGCGACAACTCTCATCTCATTCTGTTTTTTTATTTTTAGAGCTAAATTACCATCTTTTGTTGCCATGTCATCTTTGAGTCATTTTTTTTTCTCATGAAAGGGAAGCATGGGAACAGCTAAAATGGAGGCAAGCATTAAAAGAATATTTGCAGACGATTCGTCACAATAATTAGATGGATAAATTCGTCGCATATTACACTCTGCCTCAGTGCAGAGGCCTCACATTGAAGAAAAACAGGAAATAAATATACGTGAAAAAAGAAAAAGAAGAAAGAGGTTGTGATTGAATGCAGACATTTAAGAAAATGATAGTGTATAGAAGAAAGCCATTTTATTAAACTCACGGGGAACAGTTTGCGAGATACTGGACCACAACCCATGCTAGATGCAGATAAGTGTGTAAAAGAAAGAAAGAAAGAAAGAAAGAAAGAAAGAAAGAAAGAAAGAAAGAAAGGAAGAAAGAAAGAATAAGTCTAAACAAAAAACGAAGAAAAAAAGAATTAATAGAAGAAAAAAACGTAAAGGAGAAAAATAAAGGCAATGGTATAAAGGAAAGCAGGAATAAGACTAAAGAGAATCAAAGAAAGAAAGAAAGAAAGAAAGAAAGAAAGAAAAACCGAAAAAGGCAAGAATAAAGAAAGAAAGAAAGAAAGAAAGAAAAAGAAAGATTAAAATGCAAGCAGAAATAAGACTAAAGAATAACGAAAATAAAGAGAAAAAGAAAGCAAGACAAAGCTTAAAATGAAAAGAATCACAAAACAACGAATAAAAAACAAAGAAAGAAAGAAAGAAAAGGAGAGGTAATAATGAAAGCAGAAATAAGACTAAAGAAAATATGAAAAAGAAAGAAAGAAAGAAAGAAAGGAAAAAGACAAAGCTTAAAATGAATAGAATCAACAAAACAACGAATCAAAAAGAAATAAATAAAGAAGAAGTCTAAACAAAAAACGAAGAAAAAAGAATGAAAGGAAGAAAAAACAAAATGGAAAAGAAAGCTAAAAAGGAAAGCAAGACTAAGACTAAGGAAAAACGAAAAAGAAATAATCAATCAGTGACGTGCCATGCGTGATATATGCTTAGGTAACCTTGTATCTTTCGATAAATGACTGACGAGGCAGATTTTTTTCCCGCAGTAGATTGCCATTTTTTTTTCTGCGGTAGGCCGAAACCCAGCCTATCCTTTTATTCAGCGATAGCTGGAGGGAGCGAAAGGGAATTCTAACATTTCCCAAGGGTATTAGCACGTAAGCAGATATGTAATAGATTCAACTGGAAATCGAACTCGGCTCTCCAATTCCTCAATCTGAGCCGCTACCATTTACACCAATTTGTTTCCCAAGGTAACACTTAAAATGAAAAGAATCACCAAAACAATGAATCAAAAAGAAAGAAAGAAAGAAAGACAGAAATAAAAGGGGGAAGGCAAAGGACATAAGTAAAAAGGCAAGAAAGAAGGGCAAAAAGAAAGGACCTAAGAAGGAAAATATCAAAGTATGAAAAAGAAGAAAAATAGGAAATAAATAAAATATTATACAAAATTAAGAAAATCAAGTAAGCGAACGAATAAAAAAAATGAATTATAAAATCATCCAAAGCCAAACAAGAAAAAACGGTATCTGTCTGTATTTCTGAAATGAAGTATTTTGTATACTATTTACATAAATTCGAACTATTGTACACATTTTTATCGACATATTTATTACAACATTTCAGCAGTTCAGTATCTGTCTATATTTCTGAAATGAGGTATTATGTACACTATTTACATTATTCGGACTATTGTCGTCATCTTTGTCGCAATACTTATTACAACGTTTCGGCATTTCAGTATCTGTCTATATTTCTGAAATGATGTATGATGTACACAAGTTACATTATTCGGACTATTGTCCTCATTTTTGTTGCAATATCTATTACAACATTTCGGCCTTTCAGTATCTATCTATAATCCTGAGATGAGGTATTATGTACATTATTTACATTATTCAAACTATTGTCCTCATTTTTGTCTGATTAATAAGATGACACTAAGCTGATTCATATCCGGACTGGTTTTACTTCGTTTGGCTATACAGCATTTGACCCTCATCTATTCCTTTTAAGTTGTCTTGTTAATTGTTTTTGTAACTTATTTTTCTCTTTTTTTCTTTTGTATGTATCCGTTAGCACCGGATACTGGTACTGAGTAAATATATTAAAAACCTCGACGATACAACAATTATTTACACTATTTACAGTCGGACGAATATCCTCATTTTTTTAGTTACGATGTGAACGTTATGGCCATTGTTCTTCGGCCTTTTCTCTGGTGCATGTCAAATTATGTTATCTTCAGAAAATTTTTGACTGAATAATTTATTCGGCCTATTGTCCCCATCTTTGTCACCATATTTATTACAACGTTTCGGCCTTTCAGTATCTGTCTATATTTCTGAGATGAGGTATTTTGTACACTATTAAATTATTCGGACTATTGTCCTCATGTTTGTCACCATATTTATTACAACGTTTCGGCCTTTTAGTATCTGTCAATATTTCTGAGATGAAGTATTATGTACACTATTTACACTATTGGTACTATTGTCCTCATCTTTGTAATTGGGTAGTTATTCTTCATCCGCGCATGTCTGGCTATTTGTTCAATTATCGCGAATCATGTTTGTTTTACTCCACTAGGCCATTGTCCCGTGGGACAATCCTGATGCTAAAGGTTAGAAATGGAAAGTGAACACTGGACAGCTCTTGCCCATATATGGCAGCAGTACTCCATTATCGACCTGATCTGGCTCTTGTAAAAGTAGGATAGCAGGAAGATCCAGGTACTTATTGGAGCGGTTCAGGTGACCGAACATTTTCACAACATCTTTAACGATAGATCATATATACGAGTTCCACTCAGTCTGGGTTGAGCTTAAGTCCCAGTAGACGCAAAAGACACAGGACTTTCCTGAGAGAGCAGTGTTTCACCCCGACCGGCGAAAATTCAGGGTCCACTTGGTGATGATGGAAAGTCACAAGTTTGGTTTTAAATGAAACGTTACTACGCGATTAACATTGAACTCCCTCGTGGAATCAGTTTCCGACATATCTGGAAAGATTTTACAGCTTCCCAAACAACATCCTGGCAATCACACACGGTGAAATTACAAGGTGAAAGTGAAAGGGAAATTAATAAATATTTAGGATTTTTTATCCTGTAATGTAAAGTAATTTTATTCTTCGATACCTGAAATTTAAAATGAATATTTAAAAATGAAAAAGTATTTACATTCTTTACATTATTCGGACTATTGTCCTCATCTTTGTCGCAATATTTATTACAACGTTTCGGCCGTTGTACGCTCCGAACTTCTTCAAGTGCGTGGAATGTCGAACTGAACCCTTTATTTCGCTCACTGGTGTAGACAGTTCTAGTTCCACGTGCCAGGTTTAATGGATGTCAGTTATCAGTTATCTCCTGTTAATTTCCCTCTGAAACGTTGTAATAAATATGGCGAGAAAGATGAGGACAATAATCCGAATAATGTAAATAATGTACATAATACCTCATCTCAGAAATATAGACAGATACTGAAAAAGTATTCTTGAAGATTTCATTTTATCTTTAATTGAAAGCTAAAGGATTAAATTTACTGTTTCCAGTAAGTAAAATACTCCGGTGCATTTGACGTAGAAATTATATAGATCGGCATCTCAAGTTTTTGGCTGATTTCAGAAAACTTTCTTAAAAGAGACCATTTTCTTAATTTTAACAAATTTGTAAACAAACAAAATTATCGATTTTAAAAATCTTCCAAAAATAAAATATATATTTGTGATAGGTTGAGTAAAATTAACAACTTTAAAGGTTAATTAATCTGATTTGAAATTGTTACACCTCGGTGGATAGTTCCGAAGAAAATAGTAGGCCTGGAAAAGGAATGTTCCCGAGCATCTGGAAAGATAAAATATGACACAAACGAGGAGGTTATTTCACACGTGCGTTTATTCCGAAGACGCCATGATGATCCCTTTTCTCATCTCCATCACTAGAGGGTGGAGGTCGTAGGGAGATAATTACAATACGATACGAACAGAAATAAATATTACTTATAGCATAAAAAATTAATATACAAGCATTTCTTAACGACGGTTCAGTTAAAACGTTCCTCTGTATACGAAATTTATCATTAAAAAAATATTGACCAGACAAGATATAGCATAGGTATGTTCAATAATTTGCAAAAAAAAAATATCATGAAGAAAAAAGCCCCAAACTTAATAAAACCAAGATTTATATATTAAAAAGTTTGTTATTAATAAGAGCAAAGACCAAAGTATTTTTTAATTATTTTTTTTATTGTTTATTCCATACTATCACGTTTGAAATTAAAATCGAACTTAAAAAATTAGCATAAAACTTGTAAATATTTTGTTAGTGCTATTGAAGTTAATTGATACGCACATAAAAAATGGTAAAATTTGTAACGGTGGAATCTAGGTACGTCCACTGAATTTTCGATACTTAAGGTTTAAAATGACTTTTTAAAATCTGAAAAAGAATTCTAGAAGATTTCATTTTATCTTTAATTGGAAGCTAAAGGATTAAATTTACTATTTCAAGTAAGCAAGATACTCTGGTGTATTTCAAATAGAAATTATTCAGTTCGGAATGTCAACTATTTTGGCCGATTTCAGAAAATTTCCTTGAAAGCGACCATTATCTTAATTTTAATAAATTTGTTGAAAAATACAAACAAAATTATCGATTTTAAAAATCTTCCAAAAATAGAAAATATAATTGTGACAGGTTATTTGAGTAACATTATCAAAGTTAAAGTTAAATTAATCTTATTTGAATAAGTTACGCCTGGGTGGATAATTCTGGAGAAAATAGTAGGCCTGGAAAAGGAATGTTCAGAGCATATGTGAAGATAAAATATGACACAAACGAGGAGGTTATTTCACACGTTTCGTTTATTCCGAAGACGCCATGATGATACTTTTTCTCATCTCCATCTCTAGAGAGTTGAGGTCGTAGTGAGATAATTACAATACGATACGAACAGAAATGAATATTACTTAAAGCATAAAAAAGTAATACACACATTTATTAACGAAGGATCAGTTTAAACTTTTGTTTAGTTTATACGAAATTTGTCAGTCAAAAAATTATTGACCAGGCAAGATATGGCAGCATTATTTTTTTAGTTTGTTTTGTGCATACTTTAAACCATGTACCTCCATTGAAATTTCGATACATACGCTTTAAAATGAATATTTAAAAAAGAAAAAGCATTTTTGAAGATTTCATTTTAGCTTTAAATGAAAGCTAAACGATTGAATTTACTATTAACAGTAAGCAAAATATTTTGATGTATTTCAAATAGAAATTATATAGATCGGAATGACAATTATTTGTTCGCTTTCACATAATCCATTACAAGTGGTCATTTTAAACATGTTAAGACATTTGTAAACAACATTAGCAGTTTTTAAAATCTTGCAAAAATAAAATATATATTTGTGAAACATTTTTTGAGGAAAAGCAAGTTTAAGGGTTTTTTGTTATATAATTAATAATTAATAATTTCGTCTGATAAAAATTTTTTCGGCCTTCCTTTGGTTTCACTTCGTCTTCCTTTAAACCCAATTTTAAAATTCAGCACAGATATTAATCTTAAAACCTTCTAATATCTCGAACAGAGAATGGGTTCAAGACATCAGTATACCGCAAACCGACATTCACCGGACACTGCCTCAGTTTCAAATCCCAACATCCATACAGCGAGAAGAAAGGAATCGTTCGCTGCTTAAAACACCGAGAAAAAGTCATAAGTGGCGACCCAGAGACATTAAATAAAGAATTGGTCTGTATAAGCAGTACCCTACAACGTAACAACTACTCTGTGTACATGTCAGCAGTCCCCAAAAACTGGGATAGGCGGATACAAGTGGAGGACAACAACACTCAGAAAATAGTCTGCCTGCCTTATGTGAATGGGTTATCAGAAAAAATACAAAGGATCTGCAGTCCATATAACATCAGGACAACCTTCAAAAGCTTCATGACATTTAGCGGATAGCTCTCCCGAGTAAGACCCCCCCCCCATAGAGGAGAACATAACTAAAGATTGTGTGTACGCTATCCAGTACAGCTGCGGCAAAAATATAATGGGGCGGCAAGCCGCCGCCTTAAGGTAAGGCTTTAAGAACACCAGAAAGCCATAACACGAGGGGAAGTGAAAAAATCAGGTGTGGCTGACCACATATGGAGGGAAAAGAGAGATCACCGCCTTCTGTGGGATCACGTTGAAATAATAGACAAAGAACATCATTGGAAAATTCGTCAACTTAAGGAATCAGCACATATGCCACAAAAATCTCCTGAGCCGACCAAGTATAGAAGTGAATACAGTATGGCAACCAATAATAAGGAGTGTCATAGAAAAGCAATAATAACAACGAAAATTGCAATATGAGCTCTGGTAAAAACATGTAATGATAACAGCAAAAATTTCAATATGAGCACTGGTAAAATCGTTGCTGAAGACATTAGGTTTATAAGTCCCAGAAATTCATACACAGATGTCCTCAAGGACATAAAGTGGATAAAGGCGTTAGATCCAGTGACAGGACCCAAAGAGTGTGTGTTCAATACCTGGTTAAGTCAGTGGAGAACGTGTTGAGGGAAATTAACAGGATATAACTGATAACTGAAATGCATTAGACATGGCACGTGGAACTAGAACAGGCTACGCCAGTGAGCATAATAAAGGGTTCAGTTCAACATTCCAATCACCCGAAGAAGGCCGGAGCGTACAACGGCCGAAACGTTGTGATAAATATGGCAACACAGATGAGGAGGATGTAAATAGTGTACATAATACCTCATCTCAGAAATATAGACAGATATATATGATCTATCTGAACAATAAAAAATAAAAATTTTCAAGCCCACTAGGTTTTATATTAATATAGTTTGCGTTTTATTATTTCAGTTATGTTGCTCCACTAATTGGCCATCATCAGGAGAAAAAAAAATCCTGGTTGTTAGTAGCAATGAACTAGAGGAAGGAATGAGTTTCTAAAGAAAATGAATTTTATCTGTAATTTTTATTTGTCTTTGTTGTATTTTTATCGTAAAATTTGGTCATTCCTTGCGTTGGTCAAACGGCCTCTTTTTAGTTGTTTATAAGATAGAGACTAGAAGTATTCATGCGTCTCAGGATTCCTTTGGTCATTTTTGATAGTTTTTGACAGTGCAATGAATTAAGTATGGGTTTGCAATTCATTGTATAAATAGATTCTACCAACTTCCCCTTAATATAAACGACATATGTAAGCCAGTTACGTCCCTTGATTTTTATTTTTTGTTTATTAGTACAAAACGTAAGTATCACCACGTGGAGATAGAAACAGTTAAAAACTTTTTTGAAAAGCAAAGCGATATTGATTCAAATAAAACAGTTTTGAAAAAAGAAAACAACAAGTTATTTTTCTAAGAAAAACACTGAAAATCTAATTGTAAGAAATACAGTTTTAATTCTTCTCTGTAAAAATTAATATATTATAAATAAATATCACTGTTAAATATTAGATGGCTTTTTCAAAACTTCATTTTAGTCATATATATATATATATATATATATATATATATATATATATATATATATATATATATCAAACATGTGGTGCAGTTCACTTTATATTACAATGAATTATTAAATACAAAAAGTAGATTAGTAAAGTTAATGATATAAAATGGCGAAATCCCTTTGCAAACAAAATTTTAACAGACATTAACTTACGAATCCCTCGACGGATGTTATGATCCTTGTTTTAAAAAAATATGAACTATATAAGGTTTTTCTTTAACTGATAACTGACATCCATTAGACATGACACGTGGATCTAGAACAGTCTACACAAATGAGCGAAATAAAGGGTTCAGATTGACATTCCAACTACCTGAAGAAGGCCTTAGCGTACAAAGGCCGAACGGTTGTAATAAATATGGCGACAAAGATGAGGACAATAGTCCGAATAATGTAAATAGTCTATCTATCTATCTATCTATCTATCTATCTATCTATCTATCTATCTATATATATATATATATATATATATATATATATATATATATATATGTCAGTCTAATCATATCTATCTATAGGGTGCGATAAGTAAATTGTCGATGTTTTATATTTTTTTAGTTGCGTATTCTCTTTGTTTGTTTTTGACTGCATATTATACTCTGATCTATTGGGCACCGTCTGTAAGAAAAAGAGCCCCATGACGTAATTGACTACCCCAGAAATTTGGAAACGGCATGATGTACTACTTGTCATTCACGGAGGAAGCTACACTACCAACATTTCAGAATGTTTCGTCGTCAATCTGAGGATACTGCAGTGGATTCGGAAAGAGTTGGATGAGTCTAATGGTGATTACGAAGGTGTTTGGAGTTATCACTAGTGATGGTGACATTATGCCTCCATTCATCTTCCCACAGAGACTCAGATTCAACACGTAAGCCTACATCAAATGCCTTGATGCGGTAGTGCTGCCCTGGGTCAAGAGGATGGCCGCTGAAAGACCCTATGTCTGCCTGCATCACTCTGCCCCATGTCACACAATCAGAAAAACGCAGTCATGACTGTCAGACAACTTCTGCGACCACATCACCCCTTACATCTGGCACCCAACTCTGCAGACTGCAACTTCCTTGATTTATTATGTGTGGGGAACAGTTGAGAGACCAACAAAATTCCTTGTAACACCAAAGACGAATTCACCCTAGAACACTAACCATCAATTAAAGTTACACCATTACTAACCATGGGTATATCATACACGATTTTGAAAATATCAAAAAAATATTAAATTTAAATCTTTATTTGAAATATTTTACATGCAGGCACTTCAAACTTTGTACTTTGAGTTAACATTAATAGGAATTGAAAAACATATTATTTAGGTAAGAAAATCAGGAACTGAAAATTGTTATTAAAAATAGGAAAATTTGCGCTGGGTACTGTATACCCATTGTTAGTGTTCTAGGGTTAAAGGCAAGGATTATGGCAGCATTCACCATCTTGAACAAGGACACCGTCCAGAAGAGTTGCAGGAAGTTCCGAAGTCGTCTGGAAAACCGTGGTTAAAGCCAATGTCGATTTTATTGATTGGATTTATTCTATAGTATTTCAAGAGATTTTTGTTTAATTTTGGTAAATATATCTGGTAAAATTTGATATCAGTGTTATTTTCATTTTTGCGTAATTTAGACGAAAATTTATCCATCGCACCCTGTATATTTAAATACCTATCTGTCTATGGCAGTCTACTTATATCTATGTCATTCTATTCATAGAGATCTATGTCAATTTCTTTATATTTATGACAGTCGATTCATATCAAAATATCTGTGTCCGTCCATATGTCTCTGTTTCACTCCCTATGTTTCTCTCTCTCTCTCTCTCTCCCTCCATATCTCTCTGAATAGACCAAAATAGAGAGCTACATATGTAGGAAGATCGATAGATATAAACAGATTGAGTTATAAGACTGTCTTTCTCGCTGTGCATCTATCGATATGTGTATTTTATTTTCTCCATTCGTGCTGCAACAAAACACTGATATAAATAGCAAATTTATCAGACAGAATCCGTCACTTCTGATGTTCATATAAAAATCAAATTCTGATTGAAAAAAATTGGGGATGGGATCGGTTTCTTCCTGTCCATCTTGAATGTTCACTGATGAAACTGATTGGCTGCTTTTTTGCTTAAATCGATAGATCATCAGCCGGCCGAAATCGTTAAGAAGCACTTCGAGATGAGCAAAAGAAAAACTATATGGAAAAAAAAGTCAAATATTATGAATGATCGAAGAGCGAAGTGTCGGGCGATATTTGATAAGCAGATAGCTATTTACGAAGCTTGCATAAGGAAACAAATCTTTAGTGGGGCACAAGGCCAAAGAAAGAGAGTATTCAGAGAGGATAAAACTTACTTACACAAAAGCATTTCCTGACACTCAGTAACTGGCCTGCAGTTTCACCAATTTAGATAGATAGATAGATAGATAGATAGTTAACAGACATAGATAATTAACAGAAATAGATAGATAGATAGATAGATAGATAGATAGATAGATAGATAGATAGATAGATAGAAAATATAACCAGCAATAAATATCTTGTCGGTATTAAATAACTCATTGAGGTTGATATGCCATAAAACAAAACAAAACAAGCTAATATATATATATATATATATATATATATATATATATATATATATAGAGAGAGAGAGAGAGAGAGAGAGATAGATATTAGATAGATAGATAGATAGATAGATAGATAGATAATTAACAGAAATAGATAGAAACCAGTAATGAAATAGACAGATAGATAATTAACAGGGATAGCTAGCTAGAGAGAGAGAGAGAGAGATAGATATATAGATAGATAGATAGATAGATAATTAACAGACATAGATAGATAGATAGATAGATAGATAGATAGATAGATAGATAGATAGAGAGATAGATAATTAACAGAGATAGATAGATAGATAGATAGATAATTAACGGAGATAGATAGATAGAGAAATAGATAGATAGTGATAATTGAGAGATCGATAATTAACAGACATAGATAGATAGGTAGATAGATAGATGGAGAGAGAGAGAGAGAGAGATAATTAACAGACATAGATAGATAGATAGATAGATAGATAGATAGATAGATAGAAACCGAAAATGAAAGCGATAGATAGATATGATAACTGACCTAAATATGAGATAGCTACAAGTTGGTGCGGAAAAATTCTCGATCCGACCCTTCTCACGAAATCATATTCAAATTATCAAACAGAATATTCGCACTTCTCGCTTGTGAAACTCTCTTCCGGCTTCTTGCTAACCAATGAACATTAATCTTCAAAAATTGAAATGCAAAGTCAATCATTAACTTTTGTCTTCTTAATTCTTGCTATTTTAGTGTTACCTGCAATTAATAATATTTATATTTTATATTCTCTAACATTCAGTAAACCCTTGCGTCTAAGTGGCCTTATTGCCTTGCTTGGGGTGAAATGATTAAAATAAAATAAAAATCTATAGTAATAAGAAAAAGAAAAACGAAAACATTTTTGCCTCTTTTATAACTCCAAATTCTATTCTTTTTCTTCGGTGCAGTTTGTAAATGGATTTTTTAAAAATCGATTTCAGTATTGACTTGGTTGACACGGAAGCCGACGGTGGGGTAACTTTCCTCATCCTTCTTCCCAAATTGTACTCACCGGGTTTGGCCGGTCATGCAACCCTCAGTGGCTAATTAAGGGAGCAAATTCTTCACAGAGAGAACAATGTTCGGGTAGACATCATTTAACGAAGATTCATTCCTGATATGTGGATAGACACAACCTCTTGTAAGATGACGTGACGGACTGGTGAATAAAAGCAGCTTTTGTAACATCCACTAGATTTCCTATTCAGAGTCGGAGAGAAGATCTTTAATACATGTAACACATTTGTATACTTTATTAGCATGTATTTCTTGTAAATAAAAACTTAATTTATGTTTATCCAACTTCGGCATCTTTTTTTTAATGTATTTTGTTTAGCACCATTCTACTTTCTATGGCCGAAACTACCAAATTCGCTCAAGATATATTTGATTGTTGCCGTCAAAATATTCACATGAGAGAGTTCCGCTCGTTAGCAACACCAGCAGTATATTCTATCTGATCCTCATCAACTCATCTCGCGAAAAACGAATAGACACTTGTGCCAATGTGCGTGGTCCACGATGTCCCTTCTGAACAACAGGGACATTTCCTTTTTCTCGTGATTTGGAATAATCTATCTATCTATCTATCTATCTATCTATCTATCTATCTATCTATCTATCTATCTATCTATCTCCATATTTAATTGTCCATCTCGTTTTCTCATTTTATTCATATCTATCTATCTATCTATCTATCTATCTATCTATCTATCTATCTATCTATCTATCTATCTATCTCCATATTTAATTGTCCATCTCGTTTTCTCATTTTATTCATATCTATCTATCTATCTATCTATCTATCTATCTATCTATCTATCTATCTATCTATCTATCTATCTATCTAAATATCTATCTATCTCCATATTTAATTGTCCATCTCGTTTTCTTATTTTATTCATATCTATCTATCTATCTATCTATCTATCTATCTATCTATCTATCTATCTAGCTAGCTAGCTAGCTATCTCAGTCTGTTCATATCTATCTATCTATTATCTCCATATTTAATTGTCCATCTCGTTTTCTCATTTTATTCATATCTATCTATCTATCTATCTATCTATCTATCTATCTATCTATCTATCTATCTATCTATCTATCTAAGTCTGTTCATATTTATCTGTCAGACTATTCATATCTATCTATCTGTCTCAGTCTGCTACTATATTTTCTGTCTATCTCAGTATCTATCTATCTATCTATCTATCTATCTATCTATGTCAGGCTATTCATATCCATCTCTAAACCTATCTCAGTCTATCTATCTATCTATCTACAATTACATATATATAATTATATATATATATATATATATATATATATATATATATATATATATATATATATATATATATATATATATATATATATATATATGTATGTATGTATATATAGTGGGGAGTGGCTCGGACTGAGCACTCGGAGAGTCGAGTTCGAATTTCAGTCGAATCCATTACATTCGCTTACGTGCTTGGAAAATGTAGGAATCCTCTTCTTCTCCCTCCAGATATGGGTGATTAGCAGGTCAAACTTGTCAACTGGCAACGGGTCTAGAAGGACAACTCTGAATTCAAATTCTGCGGAGTGTCGTTTGGTGACCTTGTGGTGCGTCATTCACCAGGTCTCTGTATCCAGCCCTGCAAAAAATGTGGTTGGTTCTGCACAAATCATTCACCACTGTAATCAAATTATATGTGCTGGAGTTTGGCTGTCGGTTCCTAGGAACTGTGTTGCTGACCCTCATACGTCTAATACAATAGGGAGAGTCACCATATATATATATATATATATATATATATATATAGTTGTATATTTAGGCAGCAATCCTTCGTTTATGCATGTTTCATTAAAAACGACATACAAGGTACTACGATTGAGCTTTTTATTTAATTTTTCTTGTGTTCGAACAAGAGCTTTCTTTACAGGACAAAGGGTGTGTAAGAACTGGCCAAATGTTTTATGTTTCCGAGCGCTTTCGGCTATACCTTTAGCCATTATCAAGGATGATTCGATTTTTCAGCTTAATTGAGTGTGTGCATTATGTGTGTGTCTTAGTGTGTAGTAGGGATGTTTTTAATTTCCAAATACAGTTAGCACATTCTGGCTTTGTTCGTAGTTAATATTGTTAAGAGTTGGCTTTTTCTTTTTTATTATTAAAGCTTCCATTATTTTTAATCTTTTTTTGCAGATGGATGCAGTTAATATATTTGTGTTTTCTACGAGTATGTTTCTAATGGAGTCCGGTAAATTTGTGTGCGTGTTTAAATGCGTTCTAATGGAGCTGTGGTCAGATAGGTGTAACGTAAGACGTCTGGATAAGCATGTAGTTGTGTAACCGATGTAATTATTCATGGGTCCGGTTTGATCAGGAACACAATTCCTTAAGGGGCATTTGAATTCATAGATAATGTTCGTTCATTGTAATTTTGACTTAGCTGGTATGTTGTTATTTTTGAGGAAAAGGTTAGCTGTCTTAAATTATTTATAGTAGATAATTAATTTGATTTTTTTATTCGGGTCAATTGGGGTAGTGTATTACTTTATAATGTGTTTTAGTGAGGATTCCTCTTCTTTGTAATATTTATGCATTTGTTTTTTGTAATAAATGTGTAATGTGATCTTTGACTGTGTGCTCACTATTGTTATTACCTAATTTAGGGAGAAATAGTCTAATTTGGTGGTCTATAAGGTGGTTAGGAAAGCCGTTGTTGATTAGTGTTTGTTTAACGTTATTAAGTTCTTTGAGGAAGATTATTCGAGAGGATGAATTCTGGTGTGCTCTTTTTAGAAAGTTTTTTATTATGGCTATTTTGTACCTAAGTGGACATTCGCTTTTATAGTTAAGGTGGCAGGAGTTTTTGCTGGTGTTTTTTTTTGTATAGTGATGTAATGAAAGTGTTATTGCTGTATGTCTACTGGTCGATTAGCCTTTCATCTAAAAGGTCAAGCTTTCATAAATTTATCGAAGCCATTGAGAATGGCATGGTTTCTGCTATCATTTCTGAACTGGATTCCCACAAATAATATGAACTTGGTGGTATTCTGCAATAGCCGTTAGGAAATGGACTCCTGAACTTGCCCCTTCTCTTTTAAAACTACAATATAAGTTTGAAGCCGATCTTCAAAAATGGGCAAAGAATGTCTTGTTAATGTTTGCGCCAACAAAATACTACTCTCTTTTAGCCGTGTTAGAGAACCCTTTTTGCCTTCCAACAGTATGGCTGATGCTAACCTCCAGCAGAGTTTCTCTGCTGTTAGAAAAGTTAGTTCATTGTGCCGTGCTTCATACTTACACCTTTGAGCAAATTAATTAAAACAAAAAGATTAATTCCGTTATCATTTACTTTTCTACGTTTTCTTTTTCACAATAAAACATGACCCAGTACATATGTTAGGACGTCGTACGTCCATTCCACAAAGATGTACCTTGCAAATTAACCACAGATTCTCGATTGGATTTCCGAGCCAGCTATAGTACTTTGTTTTAATCACTGGTAAGGTTTGCCAGTGTGCTCGTGCAAAGTTACAATTTTTCGTGCTCTTCCTTGGAGTAACGTCCATTGCAGAAAATGACCGTAGGACAACTAATCGACAATCGAGACAATAGTGTCTGGGTGTGATGAAAATCAGACGCCATCACAGATGTTGCAATATTTTTCAAGGCCAAACAAATTTCACCATACACCCCGAAAATAGGTTCATATCACTGCACACTACTGCAAATAGAAATCGATTACATCCTGTCACTCCAGTGGGTCTAAAACTTACTGTATGTTGAAAGAAAGTAAATTAAATCAATTGTTTCAATTAATTGGCACAAGGGTGTACTTTGTCAGAATATATCTTTTTAAATTTACCATTTAACCAGGCGCTGAATATTACTATCAGATTTGGTATGGCGATTCAGCTATGTAATTAGATATCCTTGATAAAATACTGAGAAGAATCTGTAATCTTTTTGGTCCTGAACTGGCATCTCGGCTTTAGTCAGTTTCTCACCGCCATAACTTAACGGTGCCTTTTCTATAAAAATTTTCATGGTAATTATTCTGAAGAGCTTTCTTCACTGGTATCGAGACTTAATGCATTTAAGCGCAGTACTAGATTGCCGGAAATGTCTCATTATCTTACAGCTGAAATGTCTAAGTGTAACCATGAGTTTTATACTAAAAGTTTCTTTTTCTCTCACCCTTCTCACTTCTGGAACTCTCTTTCGACTTCTTGCTTCTCAGTCAACATTAATTTTCAATAATTTAAATGCAATGTCACATTGTTATCTTCTTAATTCTTGTTCTGTTATTGTTCTCTTTCCTTAACAGTTTTTCTTTTTCTTTTATATTCATTCACACGCAGTAACACTTTGTGTAGTGGTGGCTTTATTGACTTGATTTGCGTGAAATAACTTAAAAGATCTTTGGATGATCCGTTAATGAGTGTCGAATGTTTAATCATAAGGAAACAGCTAACATTATTATTGTCATTAGAGATCGGAACAGATATTATACGTTGATCCCAGCCCGATGGCTAGGGCGTGAAAAAAAAGCGGAATTTGAGTAGGACTGGCTGCTCGGACAAGGAATTACGAATGTTTCCTTATATGAAAATGGCTAACATTACCATTACCATTGCCATTAGAGATCAGAACAGGTATTACACTTTGATCCCAGCCAGATGACCAGGGCGTGAAAAAGAGCGTAATTTGAGTAGGACTGGCTGCTCGGACAAGGAATTCCGAATGTTTCCTTATATGAAAATGGCTAACATTACCATTACCATTGCCATTAGAGATCAGAACAGGTATTATACTTTGATGCCAGCCCGATGGCCAGGGCGTGAAAAAGAGCGTAATTTGAGTAGGACTGGCTGCTCGGACAAGGAATGCCGAATGTTTCCTTATAAAGAGATGGATAATATTACCATTCGCCGCCCATCCCGATGGGCGGAAAGTGAGGAAAAGCTTAAATTGTGTAGGACTGTCTCCTCGGTCAATGAATGTCGAATGTTTCCTTATAAGGAAATGACTAACATTACCATTTCTATTCGCCGATAGAGCTACTTTAATGGTTGTTCATCTGTGAAGAGTTTTTTTTTTCTACATATAAAAAAAAATTATTATATAACAATACAAAAAATGTTTTTCTTTTGCTCAGATGATTTCTGTTATTACAAAGGAAACTCTTAAGCAATGCCATTCCAATTATTTTTACGGCGTTCACGTTTAACCAGCCTGTCGATTGATCACCTTGGACCTCTTGTTAGAATCAAAGAAAAGCATCGTTTGAAGATGGAAATGTCACCGTCTGATTCCGGCGGTGATTGAAGTGACATAAAATAAAATGTCTTTCTGGTCAGTTGGTTCATTGAGGTGTATATTGACCCCGTTGTTTCAACCTTTTTCGATCAGAATGGTAACGCCCTCACGAGGAACAAGACGAGAAGGAAAACAATGAAATAATAAGGAATCGAGAAAATAAATAAACAAAACAGAATTAAATAATAAATAAAACGAATATTTCCAGGAAGGGGTATTTTGAAGACACAAAGAAGAAAGTAAACTGAAAGAAAAAAAAAATCATTCTTTACATCTCATCAACCACTTTCTGGTTATTTAAATCCAGAAAATAATTTTTATATTGAAGATATTTTTTAGATAATAATTGTTTAGTGATACAAATCTTATTAATTAACCCATAGCTGGGGGAGAAATGCGAATTCTTACCTTTCGCAAGGATATTTACGCGTTAATGAATATTACGGCCCCAACTAGAATTGAAACTCGTCTCTCCGATTAACAATTCCGAGCCATTATCCATTACACCACCCGCACATCCACGCTTACAGAAATTGGTATCCCCCAAGCGGTCATCGATCTAGGTACTAACAAGAGCGGACATTGCTTAACTTCGGTGATCGAACAGAAGTAAAGGAAGAACGGCTTTGTTTGTCGAGCAGCGGAAAAGGGAAAACGTTAAAGAAAGATACTTAAGAAAGATGGAGATAATATGAAACACGTTACAATAATCGCCAAATTCGTCCAGCAAGAAAGCAAGCAGAATATTAAGACATTGGTAAATTAACATTGCCAAATCATAATAATCGTCATGTCCAAAAAAGAATCGGAAACTTTACCGGTCCTGTCCTGGTTTCTCGGCTTCAGTCATTTTCCCATCGCCGTAACATCATCTCCACCCCTTCGCTTTTTCTATAAATATTTTCTCTGTAATTCTTCTTCTGATGAGCTTTTCTCGCTGATACCGAGACTTCATGAATTTAAGCGATGCTGGATAATCTCATCTCAGATAAATAAGAGACTTGAAGTAAAAAGGAATGTGACTCTACAGAAGAATGTTGAGAATAGCACGGACCGAACACGTGAGCAACGACAAAAAGAAAGAAACAAGTAGGAAAGAAAGAAAAAAAATAAATGAAGGAAAGAAAGAAAGGAAGAAAGAAATAAAGAAAAAAGAAAGAAAAAAGAAATGAAACATTGAGAGAAAGAAAACATTGAAAGAAAGAAAGATAGAAAGGATTGAAAGAAGGAAAGAAAGAAAGAATGAAACAGAAAGAAAAAAGAAAGGAAACATTGAGAGAAAGAAAACATTGAAAGATAGAAAGATTGAAGGATTGGAAGAAAGAAAGAAAGAAAGAAAGAAAGAAAAAAGAAAGGAAAAAAGAAAGGAAACATTCAGAGAAAGAAAACTTTCAAAGATAGAATGATTGAAAAAAAGAAAGAAAGAAAGAAAAAAATTAAAAGAAAAGAAAAAAGTCCTAGGTATTATCGTAGGAATGTTGTAGTATTTCATGTGCAAAATATAACTTGTGTAACTTTATACCTTCGGAATGAAAGAAAGAAAGAATATATTGAAATAAATAAATGAAGAAAGAAAGAAAGAAAGAAAGACAGAAAGAAAGAAAGAAAGAAAATACTAATGAGCAGTAGGGGTCATTATGAAAGAAATGACAGGAAAGAAAGGAAGATTAAAAAATATCCGCGTGATTTAGGAAGTGATTTAAAAAATATGAATGTTTTTTGGGTCATTTGGGTCATGGATATATTTCGTCGAGTTTGACCTCGGTCCGTGAACATTCTTCAGTCAGAGTGGAAATGCCTACCAGGGGGAATGATAAATGGGATAGACGAAAGAGAAACAAAAAGGAGATCGCGGAAAGAATGGAAGAAAAAAGAATAGGAGAAAAAAAAAGAGAACAATGAAAAGAAGAGGGATGAAAAGAATAAGGAGAAGGGAGGAAGAAGAGGGGGGAGACAATAATAAAGAGAAGGTGGAATGAACAGTGACAGAAAATAAAGAAAGACCAAAGGAAAAGAAGAGAAGAAAACGAGAATGAGAGTGTGGAAGGTGGAGTGTGAGAAAAAGGAATGAAAAGGGGGAATGTATATTGAGTGAAAAGATGAAGGAGAATGTGTAAAGTAGATGGGGTGAAAAGAGTAACAGGAAAGTGCAAAGAAGATTGGAAGAAAAGAAGAATGATTAGGCAGAAATTATATTGGGTGAAAAGAAGAATGAGAAGGTGGAAAGTACACTGGGTGAAAAGATGGATGAGAAGGTGTAAACTAGATTGGAAGAAAAGAAGAATGATTAGGCAGAAATTATATTGGGTGAAAAGATGGATGAGAAGGTGGAAAGTACACTGGGTGAAAAGATGGATGAGAAGGTGTAAACTAGATTGGAAGAAAAGAAGAATGATTAGGCAGAAATTATATTGGGTGAAAAGAAGAATGAGAAGGTGGAAAGTACACTGGGTGAAAAGATGGATGAGAAGGTGTAAACTAGATTGGAAGAAAAGAAGAATGATTAGGCAGAAATTATATTGGGTGAAAAGATGGATGAGAAGGTGGAAAGTACACTGGGTGAAAAGATGGATGAGAAGGTGTAAACTAGATTGGAAGAAAAGAAGAATGATTAGGCAGAAATTATATTGGGTGAAAAGAAGAATGAGAAGGTGGAAAGTACACTGGGTGAAAAGATGGATGAGAAGGTGTAAACTAGATTGGAAGAAAAGAAGAATGACTAGACAGAAATTAGACGGTGAATAGAAGAATGAGAAGGTGGAAATTAGATTGGGTGAAAAGATGGATGAGAGGGTGTGAACTGGACAGGAAGAAAAGAAGAATGACTAGGCAGAAATTAGACTGCGTGAATAGTAGAATGAGAAGGTGGAAAGTACACTGGGTGAAAAGATTGATGAGAAGGTGTAAACTAGATTGGAAGAAGAGAAGAATGACTAGACAAAAATTAGCCTGGGTGAAAAGAAGAATGAGAAGGTAGAATGTAGATTGGTTTTAAAGAAATATGGGAATATAGGAAGTAGATTGCGTGAAAAGAATGTTGAGAAGATGGAAAATATATTCAGTGAACACAAGATTGAGAAGGCGGGTAGTAGATGGTGGCTGAAAGGGAGGAATGTAGATTGGGTGAAAAAAATAATGGGAACGTGGAACGTAGATTGGGTGAAAATAACAATGGGAAGGTGGCATATAGATTGGATGAAAAGAATAATGAGCAGGTAGAATGTAGATTGGGTGAAATGAATAGTGAGAAGGCAAAATGTACATTGGGTTAAAACTATAATCTGAAGGTGGAACGTAGATCTCGTGAAAAGTATAATGAGAAGGTGGAATGTAGATTGGGAGAAAAGAATAATGAGAAGGGGAATGTAGATTGGTTGAAAATAATAATGTGAAGGTGGAATGTAGATTGGGTGAAAAGAATAAAGATGAGGATGAATGTACATTGGCTGAAAAGAATAATGAGAAGGTGGGAAGTTGATCGCGTGAAAAGAATAACGAGAAGGTAGAATGTAGATTGGGTGAAAATTATAATTAGAAGTTGAAATGTAGATTGGGTGAAAAGAATAATGAGAAGCTGGAATGTAGTTTGGGTGAAAATTATAATGAGAATTTGGAAAGTAGATAGGGTGAAAAGAATAATGGGAAGATAGAATTTAGTTTTGGTGAAAAGAATAAATTGAAGTTGAAATGTAGATTGGGTGAAACGAATAACTAGTATGTGGTAAGCAGATTAGGTGTAGAGAATAATGAGAAGGCGGAAAGTAGATTGGGTGAAAAAATAAGAAGAAGTTGGAATGTAGATTGGGTGAAATAAATAATGTTATGTGGGATGTAGTTTTGGTGAAAAGAATAATGAGAAAGTGCAAAGTAGATTGAGTGAAAAGAAGAATGAGGAGGTGGAATGTAGATCGGATGAAAAGTAATGAGAACGTGTAATGTAATTTGGGTGAAAAGATTAATGAGAAAGTAGAATGTTGATTGGGTGAAAAGGATAATGAAAATGTGGAATGGAGATTAGGTGAAAAGAGAATTAATTGAGTAAAAAGAAGGATGAGAACGTGGAAAGTAGATTGGGTGAATAGAAGAATGAGAAGGTTCATACTAGATTGGGTGAAATAAGAATGAGAAGACAGACATTAGATTGGTTGTAAATAGATTAAGAATGTGGAAAGTCAATTGTGTGTAAAGAATAATAAGAAGGTGGAAAGTACAATGGGTGAAAAGTAGAACGAGATGGCGAAATTAGATTATATGAAAAAGTTTGGAAAATTGGAAAGTAGATCGGGTAAAAATTCGAATGAGTAGATCGAAATTAGATTGGCCGAAAAGAAGAATGAGAATGTGTATATATATTGGGTGAATCAGAATTTGGAAAGTGAATTAGATGAAAGGAAGAATTATAATTTTGAAAGTAGTTTTGGTGAGAATAATAATGAGAAACCTGACATTATACAGGGGAAAAGAAGAATGAGACGGTGGAAATAGATTGGGTGAAAAGAAGGACGAGAAAGCGGAAAGTAGATTGGGTGAAAAAAGTAGGATGTGGAATTTAGATTGTGTTAAGGAAGAAAGATAGTGTGGAATGTAGACTTGGTGAAAACAAGAATGAGAAAGTAGAAGGTTGACTAGGTGAAAATAAGAATGAGTTGGAAATTAGATTGTGTGAAAAGAAAAATGAAAAGGTCAATGTTAAATTGGGTGAAAACAAAAATGAAAAGGTCAATGTTAAATTGGGTGAAAAGAAAATGAAAAGTTGGAAAGTAAATTCTGTGAAATAAAGACGGAATGCGTGGAAAGAAGTCTGGGTAAAAAAAATTAGAAGTTGAAAATGGATTGGGTGAAAGGAACAATGAGAAGTGGAAAGTAGACTGGGTGAAAAGAAGAATGAGAACGCAAAAAATAGATTGTTTGAAAAGACGTTTGAAAACGTGGAAAGAAGGTGGAAAGTAGGCTAGCTGCAAAGACCAATGAGAATGTGGAAATTAGGTTCGTTGAAAAGAAGAATGAAATCTTGGAAAGAAGATTGGGTGAAAAGAGGAATGAGAAGGTGGAATGGAGATTAAGTGAAAAAAATATTACATGGTCGAAAGCATATGAGGTGGAAAGAAGAATGAGAAGGCGGAAAATAGACTGTGTGAAAAGAACAAGGAAACCTGGATAAAAGATTGGGTCAAAGGAGAAATAAGACGGTGGAAATATATTGGGTGAAAAAAAGAATAAAGAAGTTGAAAGTAGATTGGATGGAAAGAAGAATGAGAAGATGGAACGTACTTTGGGTGAATACAAGAATGAACAGGTAGGAATTACATTGAAGAATTAGAAAATGGAAAGTAGATTGGGGGAGAAGAAGAAAGAAAATGTGCAAAGTAGATTGAGTGAAATAAGACTGAGAAAGTGGAAAGTATTATGAGAAAACGGAAAATATAATGGGTGAAAAGAAGTACGAGAAAGTGGAAATTAGATTGGGTGAAAAGAAGAATGAGTAGGTGAAAAGAAGGATGAGAAGACGAAACGTAGATTGGGTGAAACGAAGAATGAGAAAGTGAAAAGTAGATTGGGTAAAAAGAAGAATGAGAAAGTGAAAAGATGATTGTGTGAAAAGAAGAAGGTGAAGGCTGAATGTAGCCTGGGTGAAAAATAAGTATGGTAAGTTTGAAATAAAAATGAGTAGGCGGAGAAAGGTGGACCGTAGAAGATATTAATGCTAAACGACTCGCAAAATATAAAAGAATTAATCCCCAAAACATGCTTCGTCTTTAAATATATCACAAAATGCTTGTAAACTGTCAGAAAACAAATGAATTAACTACATATATATAGTATGGATTTATCACATAATATTTATATAGTGCTGTGCTTATACAAACATATATATATATATATATATATATATATATATTTTAATAAAAACATCTATGGTACTGAATTGTATATATAGAGATATAATTATTTAATAAATATTATATATATAAATGTATATATATAAATATTATATATATATATATATTATATATTATATATATATATATATATTATATATATTATATTTATATATTATATATATATATATTATATATTATATATATTATATATTTATATATATATTATAAATATTATATATATATTATATATATATTATATATATATTATATATATATATTTTAATAAATATATATATATATATATATATATATATATATATATATATATATATATATATATATATATATATATATATATATATATTCAGTATTCTCTTTTCCATAGATTTTTATATTCATCGTCTGCAGTTTTAGAAGTGGGGACGATTTCAAACCAGAAGTCCCTTGTTTCTAATCATTGTCCTGTAGAAAGGCTCTTGGCGGCTAGCAAATCCCTGTTTCATGAAAATTTGTGCTTGTTCAACATGGCTTATACAGCAGCTATTCGGACTTACAGAGAGTGCGTTACCTGGCGTGATCAGCAACCTGAATAAGGGCCACAAGCTCCAACCCTTGGCCACGATGACCACCGATTTCCCTCAATTAGCTCAGTCTACGCAATCAAACTCACAATGCAGTGATGCGGTTTTCAGGCCCTTTCCCCCAGAACTATAACATAAAAAAAGTTACCTTCCTGAGAAAGCGTGCTGAAAAACCGGGTCGGAGAGCGAGTGTTCTACTCATTCGGCTAGTGTCCACACACACACACACACACACACACACACACACACATATATATATATATATATATATATATATATATATATATATATATATATATATATATATATATGTGTGTGTGTGTGTGTGTGTGTGTGTGTGTGTGTATTCACTTCCACACAAAACAGACATACTTACGGAGGTGTTGAGGCCTCACACTTATACACACACCCACACGGATATACACACTTACACACATCATACTCACTCACTTCATAATGAACCAAATGATAACACACACCCACAGCAATATACAAGCTTACACATATCATACTCACTCACTCTCTAAAAACTATATAAAACACACACACAACACCCACAAACACACACACACACACACAAACACACACACACACACACACACACACACACTTACCAGAGACTAAATAACTAAATAACACACACTAAACTAAATAACACATACACACACTTACCATCCCCTCTCCAGGCACCAATAAAACTGCTGAACTGACCGAGGAAAAGGGAAACTAGCATGAATACATCCAGCTCTTATCTCAAATGACAACTTAAAAGAGACTGTTTAACCAACACAAGGAATGTTAATAATCTCATGTTAAAAAGATAAAAAAACAAATAAAAAAACAAATGAAAACTACAGACAAAAGTTCAATTTCTCCATCAAGACATTTATTTCTGTCGTTTACTGCTACCAGCAAGCAGAAATATTTTTTCTCCTGATGATGGCCATGTTGGCCGAAACTAGTCGAGGATTCTAAATGAAATAATAATAATAAAAACGTAATAATATTAATCTACAACCCAGTATGTCTGAAGATTTTTTTTTTAAATAATTTTTATCGTTCAATATATGTATATATATATATATATATATATATATATATATATATATATATATATATATATATATATATATATATTTACTTAGTTAATAGACATAAAAATGTCAATTTGGACGTTTGAATGGCAGCACTATGATTGATCTGTTATTGATTCCATCAAACGTAAGAACATCAAAATTAAGAAAAAAAGAGTTGCGTAAATCTACGCAAAATCCTTGAAAATGAATGTAGCAACATTTGAAAGTACTCGGGAAGGAAATAATCTAATATAAAAATAAATATGAACCTTGGCAAATTTGCCGATAGCGCAAAACAATTCGGAAATTGAAAAGAATTACAGATCGCGACATCTATCTGAAGGTGAAATTAAAATTTTTATTATTGCATTATTCCAAAATTTTAACACATCAGCAGATAGCTATTAATGTCAACAACTGAGCACAAATAGTTATTAATTTAGAAAAATTAGTAATTAATGTATACAAAAACCAGTGCTCGGAGCAGCCTCGCTTTGAAAAACAATCCATGCCAAACACTTAAGCATCCCACGTCCGACTGCACCCACTACATACACTCTCGCAGGTAATTTCACTTATTTTCCCACTATATAGCTATTTATTCTTTGTTATAATGCTTATTAACTAAACAGTAATAATGAATAATCTCTTTAACATAAATTATATATCATCACATCTCCCTAATAGCTGTCGCGAAGCTGTTAATAAAAAATATTTGATAATGAGAACTTGTCAATATTATGTTTAGAAGATTTATAGCTGCAAAAAAAAACAACTTACATCCACATACACAGACACAACCACACACACGCTCACGCACACACATGTACACACATACATACACACACACGCGCACACATATATATTTATATATATAATTAACAAATAATAAAATCTAAAATCACCTCATATCGGGAATGAACTATTTCGGCGGACAAAGATATCGGTCGTTTGTCTTATCAACCCCGGTTCGGACTGGATTCGTGTCAGAAATAGAAATTTAACTGTAAAAGCTAAAAAAAAACCAGTCGAAGCAGTAATAGAGAATTTATCCATTTCAATATTTCACTCAGACGAAAAGCACGAGACAGGGGCGGAAGTTATTTGTCTTAAAGGGAAGAAGTTTCATAAAATTAAACCCGAATTCGACGTTTTTTTTTTATTTTAGTGGGTGCTTAACTTTCACAGTTAAATTTCTATTTCTGACCGTACGAACTCAGTCCAAACCGGGGTTGTTAAGACAGACGACCGATATCTTCGTCGGCCGAAATAGGCTATTCTCCATATGAGGTGATTTGGGATTTTATCGTTTATTAATTATTTGATATGTAATAATAATTACTTTGAGCTCTTATTGTGGATCAGTTTTAATATTTTATATTACTAGGCTCCACTTAGATTATATACCAACTGTTTTGTTACCTTTACTACATATATATATATATATATATATATATATATATATATATATATATATATATATATATATATATATACGTACACCCGAGTACAGGGTTGGTATAGATGGAGTAAAATTCGGATAACTGAAAACATTATTTTTATAAAGTGTTCACTATAAAGTAGAGAAAATCTCTTTATTTCGCAACACGCACTATCACTTGATAATACACCAGAAGTGTTGAAATAAAATGGCTATTTTTGAAGATGTTATAACATCCTTATGTTATAATTTTTGAATAAATATTATATATATATATATATATATATATATATATATATATATATATATATATATATATATATAAGCATTCAACACCAAGCAAGGCGAGACGCAACTAGCACCCAAAGGGTTTCAGAGTAGGGAGTGAGAACAAAGAGGGGTGATAGAAGAAAAGATGATGAGACAGTTAGGATATAGATCTCGGTACCTGGAGACGTCGATTAACGTTACATTTGAATAGTTGGAGATTATAGTTATCAGGAAAACAAGAAATGGTGAGGGAGTTCCACAGGAAAGAAGTGCGAGACGTGAAGCTATTGGAGTAGAAGAGACGGCTACATTTAACAGTTTCGACAGTGAAAGGGTGAGAGCGAGATGCCAGCCTAGTTGAGCGCTTAAATTCATGAAGTCTGGGAACCAGCGAAAGCAGCTCATCGGAGCAGTTACCGTGAAAGTATTTGTAAAAAAGACAGAGGAGGATATATTTATGGGTATATGTATGCATGTAGATGGTAATGAAAACCAAGAGAGTGTGATAAAAATATCGATCTATAAACCTCTATGTCTTTTAAATTTGAAATATTATTGTATAAACTAAATTAGATGTTTTCAATATGAAGATGTGTGGAATCAACAACGACTCGACCTTGAAAGGACATTCCTGTTTGAATAACAACTAAAAATATCAACCCAGAATGTGTTTCGAAAACGTAAATATCAACCTTTGAACTGAAAACTCACTTTGAATGCATATTCAATGAAATATTCGATACTGATAATTTGTTTCTATTTGCAATAAATTCGCTATTTCAGTTTTAGATTATAGATTATTAAATTTCAATACAAAGGCTTCGCGGAGTTCGGAAAATTTGGATGTATTTGCCAACTCATTGCCATTCAGGATTCTGTTATAATTTTAAAAAATATTTGATTAAATAAACAAAGTATCTATAAACAAAAACAATTTTTTTCTTTTTTTGCTATCCTCTGCCAGATGCAATGATGAAGAAAGCATTGCCTCGCACCATCGCCAGTGAGCCACTCGGTTTCGCGAGGGTCGTCTCTTAATCTAGACCCAATCCAGCCAGCCCCCGAATGAACGCCATCGGACGAGGGCCAATGACCCAAGAAGTCTCCACTGTTAGTGGAGTAAAAATAAATCTGTCCGCAAGAGAAGAATATTTCACTATATCTCCACGTCCCGTTTGACAGACCCCGTCTCAACCTGATCAAATTACTGGTCGTAAATGTATCGACACAGGTCGCACCCCAAATCAATGACCTCCCAACATTAAAAGGGAAAGTGGTAATCCTATCCGGCCGTGGCCTACGCGTTCGACTTGCGAGGGGAATCCACCTGCATCCAGACCGCTTCTGATAATGTAGTTTATTGTTGCATGCATTGGAAAGCGGCCTGCACTACGACGACAGGAGAGAGGATGCAAACCAAACGCATCAGTTGAAGATTTTTTTAGTTCTTAAAGTTCGTATCTTCAAGTTTATAAACAATGGTATCATTCTGTAAAATGTGAAAGAATGAATTTATCCATGGATTTGTGGATCCCCCACATAACGGCATCGTTATGAAATTCAACAGTTTTTAAGTTTGGACAAAAAATGATTTCCAGTTGACTTTCAAAACTTTTCGGAATCACATTAGTTATTCTGATGTGCAAGTTACTTAAAGAGCAAGGTTAATTTACATAAACTGCATTTATTACTTGTCCCCATAAAAAGAAAACCAAATATCGCTAATTTGGTCGGTCCTCGCGATACAATCTAGAATACGTCCAGTGCATTCTCTACTGTTCTCAGACTGTTAAGAAATAGCAAAAAGCTGACTGACACAAGATGTTACTAATTAACCCATAGCTAGGGTCGAAGAGGTGGATCCATACCTTTCCCAAGTGTATTTACTCGTACGTAAACATGACAAACGAGAAATTGAAACTCCGCTCTCCGATTAACAATTTTAAGCCGTTATACATTACACCACCCTCACATCCAAACAAACATCAACTTATATTCCTAAGAGGTCATACTGAGCAGTATTGATATTGCTTAACTTCAGTGATAGTACGGGAATCAGTGTTTCATTATAGATTTAAGTATAAACCAAATTACATGTGTTTTAACGTGAGGTGGCCGTAAACCTTCACCATAACGAAATTTACCTACCTAAGTTTGCCTAGCGAATCAAATATATAATAACATGGCCAATATTAACCTCAATACGCAACGATAAACGAGCACTGTTCACATATAGCATCAAGTATAAAGCCGACCAGTGTTTACTTATAGACTCGAGTATAAACCCGACCAGTGTTTACTTATAGACTCAAGTATAAACCCGACCAGTGTTTACTTATAGACTCAAGTATAAACCCGACCAGTGTTTACTTACAGACTCGAGTATAAACCCGACCAGTGTTTACTTATAGACTCAAGTATAAACCCGACCAGTGTTTACTTACAGACTCGAGTATAAACCCGACCAGTGTTTACTTATAGACTCAAGTATAAACCCGACCAGTGTTTACTTACAGACTCGAGTATAAACCCGACCAGTGTTTACTTATAGACTCAAGTATAAACCCGACCAGTGTTTACTTACAGACTCGAGTATAAACCGGGTAATTGTTTACCTATAGGCTCAAGTATATTTACGATCAATGTTTACTTATAGATTCAAGTACAAACCTGACCAGTGTTTACTTATAGACTCAAGTATAAACCCGACCAGTGTTTACTTATAGACTCGAGTATAAACCCGACCAGTGTTTACTTATAGACTCAAGTATAAACCCGACCAGTGTTTACTTATAGACTCGAGTATAAACCCGACCAGTGTTTACTTATAGACTCAAGTATAAACCCGACCAGTGTTTACTTACAGACTCGAGTATAAACCCGACCAGTGTTTACTTATAGACTCAAGTATAAACCCGACCAGTGTTTACTTACAGACTCGAGTATAAACCGGGTAATTGTTTACCTATAGGCTCAAGTATATTTACGATCAATGTTTACTTATAGATTCAAGTACAAACCTGACCAGTGTTTACTTATAGACTCAAGTATAAACCCGACCAGTGTTTACTTACAGACTCGAGTATAAACCGGGTAATTGTTTACCTATAGGCTCAAGTATATTTACGTCAATGTTTACTTATAGATTCAAGTACAAACCTGACCAGTGTTTACTTATAGACTCAAGTATAAACCCGACCAGTGTTTACTTACAGACTCGAGTATAAACCGGGTAATTGTTTACCTATAGGCTCAAGTATATTTACGATCAATGTTTACTTATAGATTCAAGTACAAACCTGACCAGTGTTTACTTATAGACTCAAGTATAAACCCGACCAGTGTTTACTTACAGACTCGAGTATAAACCGGGTAATTGTTTACCTATAGGCTCAAGTATATTTACGTCAATGTTTACTTATAGATTCAAGTATAAACCTGACCAGTGTTCACTTATAGAGTCAAGTATAAACCCGACCAGTGTTTACTTACAGACTCGAGTATAAACCGGGTAATTGTTTACCTATAGGCTCAAGTATATTTACGTCAATGTTTACTTATAGATTCAAGTACAAACCTGACCAGTGTTTACTTATAGACTCAAGTATAAACCCGACCAGTGTTTACTTACAGACTCGAGTATAAACCGGGTAATTGTTTACCTATAGGCTCAAGTATATTTACGATCAATGTTTACTTATAGATTCAAGTACAAACCTGACCAGTGTTTACTTATAGACTCAAGTATAAACCCGACCAGTGTTTACTTATAGACTCGAGTATAAACCCGACCAGTGTTTACTTATAGACTCAAGTATAAACCCGACCAGTGTTTACTTATAGACTCGAGTATAAACCCGACCAGTGTTTACTTATAGACTCAAGTATAAACCCGACCAGTGTTTACTTACAGACTCGAGTATAAACCCGACCAGTGTTTACTTATAGACTCAAGTATAAACCCGACCAGTGTTTACTTACAGACTCGAGTATAAACCGGGTAATTGTTTACCTATAGGCTCAAGTATATTTACGATCAATGTTTACTTATAGATTCAAGTACAAACCTGACCAGTGTTTACTTATAGACTCAAGTATAAACCCGACCAGTGTTAACTTATAGACTCGAGTATAAACCCGACCAGTGTTTACTTATAGACTCAAGTATAAACCCGACCAGTGTTTACTTATAGACTCGAGTATAAACCCGACCAGTGTTTACTTATAGACTCAAGTATAAACCCGACCAGTGTTTACTTACAGACTCGAGTATAAACCCGACCAGTGTTTACTTATAGACTCAAGTATAAACCCGACCAGTGTTTACTTACAGACTCGAGTATAAACCGGGTAATTGTTTACCTATAGGCTCAAGTATATTTACGATCAATGTTTACTTATAGATTCAAGTACAAACCTGACCAGTGTTTACTTATAGACTCAAGTATAAACCCGACCAGTGTTTACTTACAGACTCGAGTATAAACCGGGTAATTGTTTACCTATAGGCTCAAGTATATTTACGTCAATGTTTACTTATAGATTCAAGTACAAACCTGACCAGTGTTTACTTATAGACTCAAGTATAAACCCGACCAGTGTTTACTTACAGACTCGAGTATAAACCGGGTAATTGTTTACCTATAGGCTCAAACCGGGTAATTGTTTACCTATAGGCTCAAGTATATTTACGTCAATGTTTACTTATAGATTCAAGTATAAACCTGACCAGTGTTCACTTATAGAGTCAAGTATAAACCCGACCAGTGTTTACTTACAGACTCGAGTATAAACCGGGTAATTGTTTACCTATAGGCTCAAGTATATTTACGTCAATGTTTACTTATAGATTCAAGTACAAACCTGACCAGTGTTTACTTATAGACTCAAGTATAAACCCGACCAGTGTTTACTTACAGACTCGAGTATAAACCGGGTAATTGTTTACCTATAGGCTCAAGTATATTTACGATCAATGTTTACTTATAGATTCAAGTACAAACCTGACCAGTGTTTACTTATAGACTCAAGTATAAACCCGACCAGTGTTTACTTATAGACTCGAGTATAAACCCGACCAGTGTTTACTTATAGACTCAAGTATAAACCCGACCAGTGTTTACTTACAGACTCGAGTATAAACCCGACCAGTGTTTACTTATAGACTCAAGTATAAACCCGACCAGTGTTTACTTACAGACTCGAGTATAAACCGGGTAATTGTTTACCTATAGGCTCAAGTATATTTACGATCAATGTTTACTTATAGATTCAAGTACAAACCTGACCAGTGTTTACTTATAGACTCAAGTATAAACCCGACCAGTGTTTACTTACAGACTCGAGTATAAACCGGGTAATTGTTTACCTATAGGCTCAAGTATATTTACGTCAATGTTTACTTATAGATTCAAGTACAAACCTGACCAGGTTTTACTTATAGACTCAAGTATAAACCCGACCAGTGTTTACTTACAGACTCGAGTATAAACCGGGTAATTGTTTACCTATAGGCTCAAGTATATTTACGATCAATGTTTACTTATAGATTCAAGTACAAACCTGACCAGTGTTTACTTATAGACTCAAGTATAAACCCGACCAGTGTTTACTTACAGACTCGAGTATAAACCGGGTAATTGTTTACCTATAGGCTCAAGTATATTTACGTCAATGTTTACTTATAGATTCAAGTATAAACCTGACCAGTGTTCACTTATAGAGTCAAGTATAAACCCGACCAGTGTTTACTTACAGACTCGAGTATAAACCGGGTAATTGTTTACCTATAGGCTCAAGTATATTTACGTCAATGTTTACTTATAGATTCAAGTACAAACCTGACCAGTGTTTACTTATAGACTCAAGTATAAACCCGACCAGTGTTTACTTACAGACTCGAGTATAAACCGGGTAATTGTTTACCTATAGGCTCAAGTATATTTACGATAAATGTTTACTTATAGATTCAAGTACAAACCTGGCCAGTGTTTACTGATAGACTCAAGTATAAACTAGACCAGTGTTTACTTACATATTGAAGTATAATTCCTATCAAATGTTTTTGTTAAACTCAGGAATAATCCTGACTGGTGCTTAATTTTTTTATAGATTTGTTTTTAATCATTTCACCCCAAGCAAGGCAATAAATCCACTCTCATCTGCTCTCATTTGCTCTCATATACCCATCATAGAGAACCCTCCCTGCCTAACACCAGAATGGCAGATGCCTGATTCCATGAGAGCCCCTCACTGCCCCTGCTTGGTCACACGCTGTCCGCTGACATGAGGTAGAACAAATAAATTGAATCAATTCAGTAATGGCCATGCTCGATATTGCTTAACGTCGGTGATTGTACGTGAATCGATGTTTCATTATAGAGTTAAGTATAAATCCAAGTTCTACTTAGCTATAGAATCAAGTACAAACGCGACCAGTGTTTAACTGAAGTATAATAATAAAAAATAAATTTGTTATTAAGTAACCCCAAAATTCCCGGTATGTCGTTAAAACTCCTAACTCAACCGAATTCTACCCGCAAGTATGGTGTTTACTATCACGAAGAGATCAATCCACATCTTCTAATCCATCTGCAGGGAATGTTTTATTTAGTAACTGTCCTCCTCCGAGATTAAAGTAAAGCGTTGTGATAATCTTATGTCCTATCAATTCTTATCTTTTCAGCTCCTGCCTATCAAAGAACGGGTTTTTTTTACAGAAGACGAGGTAAACAGCTTTCGTAATTCTGCCAAATAAATCAATAATCATGATAATCTATAATACTAAATGACAGTGTACATGTGTCAGTACTTCCGTCTGCTTTTCGATCTCGGCGAATCATAAACAACCCAAAATAAAAGGTGTGGAGTAATCCACGGTTAGCTCCCTTGTCAAGAAATGGTATCTTCTTTCGTTATAAAAACGGAGCATAAATGAGATTTTAAATTCTATGCGTTGAAGTTGTCCATAGGAAGTTATTTGGATTTTTACAAACGGACATTTGACGTTAAGTTGATTCATTTTTAATTGTGAAGCTTTTTTTTTAGTCTTTCATTTTCAAATTGTGTTTATTTCCTGTTTCTCTCTTTTTATTTTCTACACGGAGGCTTTAATTTTCAGTCCAATCTTCTGTTTTTTTCCTTCACTATCTTTTTAATCAAGATTTATTTCCCTCCCACACCACACTTTAGTTTGTAAATATTCTTTTTGTTTTGTAAGGCTTTATTTTTTCCTTACCTTCAATTTAATTTGTACATTGTATCTTGTATTTTTTGTAAGTAAAGACTTAGTTGTAACTTTGTTGTCACCTTTTTAGATTAATTTGTTAATTGTCTTTTTGTCCTTAATTGTGTACATTGTTTTAATTCAATCTTTTCTTTTACACGTGACTTGGTTGTTTTATTTTAAGGCCGAGTTTTTGTGGCGCTCCCTTCACTCTATTTTATTTTATTTTCCTATTTTTGTGTAGCTTGTGTTTTTGGCAAAGCGACGTTCTTTTAAGTTTTTGTTTGATTTTTTTGGCCCACCCGCGTCTCTAGTCCGGATTTCTTAAGTTTTATTTGTTTGTGCATTTATGTAAAACTATAAAAGAAAAAGAAAAAAAAATTGATGGGCAGCACTAAAATTAATGCTGCCAATGAGTGACGGCAACGAAACACCGCCGGTGTCCGGCGAAGTAAAGCAAAAGGCCTGGACTGAAAAAAGGCCGAGGAAAATAGATGCGGCTTACTACGCCGAACAGTGGACAAAATCTGAGGAATTTATCAAGGGGAACGAGTTCCTCACGTTCACTGAGGCATTGAACGCCGTGAATACACGAACAATCTCCCTGCTGACCACCGACGTGAAGAGCCGGAAATTAATTGGGGGTTGGCAGGGGAAACCATAGAGGCTCTGAAGAGATTGCAATTCCGGGAGATGGAACGCGATGTGGGACATTCTTCTATCAACCGAGCAAGAAGCCAAGCAACTGGCCGGAAGCATACTAATGGCCAAGTCAGGAAGACTCCTGGCCGAATACGTGCGGACACGTAAGACAAGGATCACAGTGCATGATGTGGCCGTGGGCATTTGTCCGCTTGCCCATATTTGGCTTTCCTACACCGCGCATTGACAGAAGACTCGATTTTGGGGAGGATTGTGAAGGCCAATTTCCCTTTCCTTAATATCACTCATCCCATCTCGCGGGCTGAGCGCCTTCGTAAGCCCAGGGTTCAATAATGTTTCCTCCTTGAGTGTCGATCGGCCTTGAGGGTTGATCTTTGGCCCAGTGACTTTTCTCCGCCAAGGAAAGTCTTCTATTGTGAAATAATGGAGGCGGTCGCAAAGGATCCACTACGCAGCCGGCTCGGTTTGTTGGCGGACGTGTGGCGCTCGTTTTAGTCTTGGGCACCAGCGATGGATTACCTCAGCAACTCTGAGTTTTGCTTACCTGGCAATTGGTTCGGAATAGGCTATCTCTCAATGACAAGGCCTCATACGGGGCTTGGCGCATTTGCCAGACTGTCAACGATGTGACCTTGGCTTAGAGGAAACATCTACCTTTTTCCTCGGGTTCACCCACTATGGGACAATGTCGGCGAGTTGACGGCTCCTGTCGCTCCCGAAATTCTCGTCAGCATCTAATCCAATTTTTTTGCGCATCAGCTCAAGATGGAGATTAGAAATGATAGAAAGCGATTGGTTTCGACAGATTCCAGCGAAAGGTGGGTGACTGAGGTGAACAGAGCGAGACTTGAGTTACTTTTTTAGGTCTCCCTACTCGCATCAGGTCGGTTTCCTGTGGAGCCCTTCCCTGATTAGCCTAGACACCTTTTGTGTACCTATTTAATGTGAGTGTCGTTCCTTTCCTGTTCCCGGCTTTGGTTATAATTCAAGTCGAGATTCCCAGGTTTTTTTTGCTCCTTTCTGTCATCTCGACTGGATCAGCGTTTTTCTTTCCCCATGGCTGTATTTATTTTATCCTTACCTCTCCTTTAGCGAGAGAACCTCTTGATCTTCTCTGAATATTGAATACAGCGGCCTCTCTTAATTCTTCTGAGGGTTTGACGAGACCAACTAACAGTAGTCATCCTTTTATTATGTGTATTTGATTTGGTATTTTACTTTATTTTGGAGTTCATCCCCCTCTTATTAAGTATCATAACAGATTTCTTTTATATATATATATATAGAGAGAGAGAGATTTTTATGCTCATTAAATGTTTGTCATTGGGTGTTTTTATAGGTTCCTTGAGAGTATGCGTTATTGTGGTATATGGAGGATTCAATGATGATGGATTAGTTCTTGTGGTGGATGTGCAAATTATAATGAATTAATGGGCCGTGAATCTGATTAGATACGTAGAATAAAGTAAGTGACGACCAGCCTCAACCATTTCCAGTTACTAAGAGAAACAAAGTCCAGCTGAATTGTCATGGGATCATCATGAAACCCAATAAACTGAAATTTGAAAATTGATTGCCATTGGCACTAACCGTCAGTCTATACTAAATATGGTCGCAAGGTTTTACCTCCTGATAGGCATTCATATTGAAATAACTTTTTAAAAAAATAGATGAAGGTAAAGTAATCCACAGTTACCGCCCTTGCCAAGAAATGGTATCTGCATTCGTTATAAAAACGGAGCATGAAGGAATTGGGGTGATTTTAAATTCTACGCGTTAACGAGTTTGGACGTCAAAGCAAACAGTTAAAGACTTCATCTTCGCTTCTTTACCCCTTCTGTAATTTAATACACTTAAATTACGCCAAAACAGGTTTTTACTACTGTAGTTGCAAGCGATTAAAAATGAATAACCCATTTAAAGTTTAATTCACCAGAGTGAAAGCTTTAAAAAAAATTGTTTATTAAAGATTTAACTTTAGTTTCGCTTTTCGTTGCAATTGCAATTAATATCGTCTAATTAAAATTAATTAAAACATATGCAAAGCACAGTACGTTGCTCATATGTTTGTTTGTTTTTTGTAACACGCGTACTGTAACGTATTCATAATATTACGGAGTTCGGGTTCCCTAATGTCTTTTAAGAGTGTATTTATGTGAAGGTATCATAAAGAATATTGATTTAAAAAGAAAAGGAATATCGCGCGCAAAATTAATGTAAATAAACTACTTTGCATATTATAACACAGCTTATACATATACCCTGAATGTAGTTTAATATAAATAACATATACCCTGAAAGTTTTTTATATAAAATATAACAGATTTTGTGTACATACAGATGCAGTTAATGACGCTAGTCATGTAATGCATAATACTCACGGATTTTTAAGTGAGGAATTTGAGATTTCATGTGAAAAAAATTGTACGTTCATTTTGAATAATAACTTTACTGAGTACGAAACACCTGGTAATAATCCATAGACGAAGGTGTTGCTGTGACTATCACTAACAAAACATGGCGCCAACGTAGGCTACGTAGGTGGGCTGAGGAAACCTTACCTTACAACAGCTGCAAATCACCTAGGAAAATTTCCAGTGCAATCCGAAATTTTCCATTTTTTGCAAGACATGAAAAACTTTCCTATTTTGAAGGTTTTCAGATTTGGGAATTTCGGAAAAAGCATCAGTCAGTTATGTGCCATGCGTGATACACGCTTAAGCGATCATGTATCTTTCGATACATGGCTAACGAGGCAGGTTTTTTCTCGCAGTAGATTGCCATTTCTTTCTGCTGTAAACCAGTTACCATCTAATGTTATTGTTGTGGTAGGATCCACCTAATCTGCATAGGTGGCTACCAACTATATAAATAATGGTTGGTACCGGAAGACGAGGGAGGATGGAATCACGAGATCCAACTAGAGACTCTGATCGACTGCGACTAGTCAACACATTCTCCAGGACCGTCTTCCCAGAAATATACAGAAATACTATATGTACTTATTGTGTACACTTTCTTGTTATAATACATTCTTGTTCTAAGTACATTTTGTGTTGCATTATTATTCCATGCATTAGGCGAGATTCAACAATGAGTCAAGACTCAACAATGGCGACGAAGTAGAACGAACCATACGTCAATTTTCAACAATGGCCACAAAGTTGAACGAACCATACCCCAAGTTTCAACAATGGCGACGAAGTAGAACGAACCATACGGAAAGAAGAAAGAATTAATAGTGAGAGTTTTCAACAATTGGGACAAGTCATTGAAGAACCCAGGCTGAAAAAAAAAAAAACTATTAATTAAAAGTCCAACGTTAACGTAACGACGAAGGATTCTGAACTTCTGGATATGTAGAACTCGTTAAAAGACGACTAAGCATAAAGGAACGTTCACTCAGAAAAATGGAAAGGTGTCGTAAACGAATACAAAAACATGCATGGATTTAAAAGGAGCACAAATACACCGTGTCGACTTTGAAAGGTAACAAACTTTAAAAAAATTTGTTTTTTATTTGTTCAACAATATAGTGACGAATTACCTCTGATAAGAAAATCAGACGTTGTCATTGAAATACGCGAACAGAAGTCGAGAAAAAAAAAATACCAAAGTTGATTAGCACGGGCGTGAATGTAAAAGCAAGACATAAAATATAAAAGTCGTACATTGTTTCGATTTTTTTGGTCAGCTTATATGATATTCGTGGATACACAAATTAAAAGTATATTCCTTGTTGCATGAACACTATCAGCTAAAAATGGAGGAACTATCCAAAGTCATAGCTGAATTATTCAAATCCCAGCAGGAACAGTTTGCCTTATTAATAAGGGAACAACAGATAGCACAACAAAAATATCAAGAACGTCAAGAGGAAATACAACAAGAACAACAGAGAGCGCTGCAAAAATATCAAGTTAAACAAGATGAAAGACAACAAAAATATCAAGAAAAACAAGATGAAAGACTTTTAGAAATTCAAAAGTTAACACTGGAGAAATTAAACAACTATCAGGCAAATGAGGGAAATTCTTCATATTCTAATAACACCATATTTAATTCGCTGGAAACTTTCAACTATGTGCCAGACGAAGAAAAAACGTTTGAAGCGTACTTTAAACGATATGAAGATATTTTCTACACAGACTGTGAAAACTGGTCGAATTCAAGAAAAGTCAGTCTATTACTAAGAAAGCTAGGTACAGCAGAACATAGCAAATTTGTAGATTTTATTCTACCGAGAAAAACAACTGAATTGGAATTCTCGGAAACAGTGAAATTGCTAAAAGAGCTGTTTGGAGCAAATATGTCGCTTTGGCATAAGCGATGGTTATGCATGAATGTCTCTAAATCCGACGATCAGGATTACTTAACATATGCATCTATAGTGAATAGACATTGTGACAATTTCAGATTGGCAGAGATTACGGTTGAAGAATTCAAGTGCTTAATTTTTGCTCAAGGACTGGTATCCAGTAAGAGTGCCGAAATAAGACGTAGAGTTTTGTCTAAACTCGAATCTGAACAAGGCCTTACCCTGCAAAAGGTAGCAGAGGAGTGTCAACGGGCCGTAAAGTTAAAGAAAGAGTCGCAAAAAATCGAAGAAGCTGGCATTGCTTATATTAAAAAAATAAAAAACAGTCAAAGTACCCATTAGAGAAAAATTGGAGAAAAAATTCAGCGTATTTTAATGATAGACAAGAAAATAAAAAGAACGAAAATAAAAAGGTCCCACCATATAATTGCAGACGTTGTAACAAAAGACATTGGGAGGTAAATTGCCCATATAGAAATAAGAAATGTTTCGTGTGCCAAAAGAATGGTCACAAAGGATCGTGTTGTAAAACGAAAAAATTCAAAAAGAATATCAAATTTCAACTCGATTCGGGGTCAGATTTAACAATAATGAACGATAAAACATGGAAAATTTTAAAAAGGCCTACAATAATGAAGTCAACGAAACTCGCTCGAACGGTAACTGGAAAGCAAATTAACTTCGAAGGCGAGGTTGTACTTCCAATGAAATTGAATGGGATCGTTAAAAAAATAAAAGTTTTCATTCTGAGAAATGGAGAAAACTTGTTGGGTACAGATTTTATTGAAACATTCGAATTGTGGGATAAACCGTTAAACTCATTCTGCAGAAAAGTAGAAAGTAATACGCAATCAAGACAGGACATTAAAGATGAATTAAAGAAAAAGTTTCCGGAAACCTTTACACCTGGTCTTGGAAGATGTAACAAATTTGAAGCTAAATTTGAATTAAAAGAAAATACTATGCCTATATTTAAAAAGAAACGTAACGTGCCTTTCGCAAGTGTAGAGAGAGTAGTAGTACCAAAAAAGTTGCAGAAAAGAATCCTACGGGACTTTCATATGGGTCACCCGGGGATTAATAGAACAAAAAGCTTAATGCGGAGCTTTGTATATTGGAAAGGAATGGATGTGGATATCGAAAACATGGTTCATCGATGTAAAGGGTGTGCATTAGCAGCTAAGGCACCACCTATAGTACACAAACCATGGCCAAAGACGGATCATCCGCGGGAAAGATTACACATTGATTTCGCTGGTCCAGTAGAAGATTATTACTACTTAATAGTGGTAGATAGCTTTACAAAATGGCCGGAAGTACTACGCTGCAAAAAGCCTACGTCCAATACCACAACAACTTTTTTGCATGAACTATTTGCACGGTTCGGTGTGCCAGAGTGTATTGTGAGTGGCAATGGTACACAATTCACTTCTGACGAATTTAAGGAATTTTGTGAGTTATATCAAATTAACCACATAACGACGCCGCCGTATCATCCGAGATCCAATGGACTCGCAGAAAGATTTGTAGATACGTTAAAGCGCGCTCTGAAGAAAGCCTCAGGAGTTCCAACGGAAAAGGCGCTTCAGCAATTCCTACAAGTATACAGAATCACGCCTAACCAGAGAACACCATCAAACATGGCACCAGCTGAACTAATGTTCGCTAGGAAAGTTAAGTCAGTGTTTGACAAGCTTTTGCCAGGAAGAAATAGAATAAAGAACACTATGTATACAGCTAGAAAAAGATACACCCCCGGAGAGAAGGTCTTTTTCAAGTGCTATAGAAACAGCATTGAGTTCTGGGAGCGAGGCATAGTGGACAAGAGAATCGGTGACCTGATTTACATAATAAAAGGGCCGAAGAATACTCATAAAAGGCACCAGAACCAACTCAAAAAATGATACGTGCTAGAGCATGAAGAGAGTATACCGGATGAGGAGGAAGATCCCATTGATGTAATGTATGATACTTTTCAAGTAGAACCTCCGCAGAGTGCTCCTGAACCGAGAAGATCCGGTAGGAAACGAAAGTTCACGGACCCATTGGACGTGAATCCAAAACGAAAAAGATATTGAAAAAAAAAACAGATATACATATGAACTATGCAAAGGGGATCTACAAAGAAATAACCATAATCATCATCCCATATAGAAGCCAGTTTGAAATCCAAAAGGATTCCAAGGCTTGGGAGGGGGGTGTTGTGGTAGGATCCACCTAATCTGCATAGGTGACTACCAACTATATAAATAATGGTTGGTACCGGAAGACGAGGGAGGATGGAATCACGAGATCCAACTAGAGACTCTGATCGACTGCGACTAGTCAACACATTCTCCAGGAAGGTCTTCCCAGAAATATACAGAAATACTATATGTACTTATTGTGTACACTTTCTTGTTATAATATATTCTTGTTCTAAGTACATTTTGTGTTGCATTATTATTCCATGCATTAGGCGAGATTCAACAATGAGACAAGACTCAACAGTTATAGAACCTGGTCTGTCCTGCTATTTACCGATAGCTGGAGGGAGAACAAGAGGATTTATACCTTTCTCAAAAGGTATTAGCACTTAAGTGAATGTAATGGATTCGACTAGAGTTCGAACGCGGCTCTTCTAGCCTTCAATCTGAGCCGCTTATAAATTTAGCGAAAATACCATTGGGAAAATGTATGACTCCACTTCATCTCTCCCCCAGCTGTGGGTTAATTACGTGCATCAGTAAATCATTATTTTTTTTTTAATTCTTACAATCTAAAAATATTTTCTGGTTTTGAATAACCTGCAAAAAGTCGATGAGCCGTAAGGAAACAAATCATTCATATACAGTGAATAATAATAATAATAATAACAATAATAATAATAATAATAATAAAAACATTAATAATAATAATAATAAAAACATTAATAATAATAACAATAACAATAATAATAACATTAATAATAATAACATTAATAATAATAACAATAATAATAATAATAAAAACATTAATAATAATAACAATAATAACAACAATAACAATAATAACATTAATAATAATAATAACAATAATAATAACATTAATAATAATAACAATAACATTAATAATAATAATAATAACAACAATAACAATAATAACAATAATAATAACATTAATAATAACAATAATAACATTAATAATAATAATAATAAAAAAACATTAATAACAATAATAATAACATTAATAATAACAATAATAATAATAATAATAATAACATTAATAATAATAATAATAATAATAAAAACATTAATAATAATAATAAAAACATTAATAATAATAATAATAATAATAATAATAAAAACATTAATAATAATAACATTAATATTAATAACAATAATAATAATAACATTAATATTAACAATAATAACAATAATAATAATAAAAGCAGAAGCACATATAATGGCTGCACAGGGCGGAAACAGATTTATCAGGAATTACCAAGCAAACTTTATCTTAAAAAATGGTGAACGCTCAATATGTAAACAATGTGAACAACTTTGTGATTAATGACAACTTCACTTCCGGTTGTCCAATCTTAACACGGAAGGAATAAAACGATCGATATGATAGATTGATTCGTTTTCTAATGTTTATCAACACGTTGCAGGTTATTTAAAATCAGAAAAATATTTTTTTCAGATATTAAGAATTTTTTTTAGATAATAATGGTTTAGTGGTACAAGTTTTACTAATTAACCCATAGCCGTTGTAGGCGAAAAGATGTGGGTGTCTAGCTTTCTCAAGTGTGTTTGCGTGAAGTGTATATAACGAACCCAACTGGAATTGGAACTCTCCGATTAACAATTCCGAGGCATTATCTATGACACAACCTTCGCATCTAAGCTTACAACACCTGGTATTCTCACGCGGTCACTTCTCTAAGTACTGGTCAGGCTCGACTTAATTTTGCTGATCGTGCAGAAACCGATGTTTCAAGGTGACGTAGCCGTAAGCCTCGATCGATTGGAAGATGCATCAATATTATGAAGTGCTGAAAAATGGTATGAACACCACCCTAGACCAATCATAGAGGGTCATGATTTTTAGTAATTCTTTGGAACTTTGTACTGACAAACATATGCAGGCAAATAGAGTAGAGACAAAAATGAACGATTTATAACAAAAAACTGCATATGACAATGCTATCAAATAAAAATTATTTCTTAAAAATATGAAAAATCGCTTCTTTTAAAATGTCAGCCAAAGTCGGAGAGGCGCTGGTACGCAGGTGCTTACAGAGAGTGAAATTTTGGGAAAAGACTGGGTAAGGGGGGGGGGCGAGGAAATGATAAAAGATGAGCAGGGTTCAAGACAACAGAAGATGACTATTGAAGTTGCATTTAATTTTCTTTTTCAGATTGATAGTATCAGGGAAACAAGGAAGCGGAAGGGAGCTCCCCTGTCGAGAAGTGCAAGAAAAGAAACTGTTAGTGTAGGAATGGCGGTTACATTTAACTATTTAAACAGTAAGAGAACGAGCCCTAGAAGCACGCTTAAATTCATGAAGAAGGAGCACCTGGGAAAAAATGTTGTCAGAGCAGTTGCCATAAAAATATTCGTAGAAAAGACAGAGGGAAGACACATCACGTCATTGAGAAAGTGACCGAAGTCGAGATGCCAAGTCAGGATCGAATATATTGCAGATCCTTCTTTGTATTTTGTCAAGACCCTCAAGATGAACAGCAGGGGCAGTGGAGCAGATATGGCAAGGGAATTCAATGTACGGACGAATGCTAGATTTGTAAATGTCCAAGATGGACTCTGGCGAGAAAAAAACATTATTTGCAGGCGATGCAGCTTCTGATTCAATGTAGTTGTTCCACTACAAGTCTGTCGAAAACATGAGGCTAAGAAGGTGTAGAGAGACGCTCTCCTGGAGTCGAGCATCTGCATATACTGATGGCGTGCAGGGAGGATTCACTATGGTGGTTAAACGAGAGAACTTTAGTTGTGAAGGAATTAAAGTTCACAAGCCATTCCGGCCTAAGTTAAACACCGATTGCAGGTCCTTTTTTAAGAGCAACGTCTAGGTTAACTTTGTCAGCTCTGAAGGATTTGCTATTGAAACATGAGTAAATGCGAAGTTGGGAAATGCTGACACCAGGAATGACACAGGATAGAGTGTTGGAAGATACTCGCGTTCAGATATTCTAATGGGAGGAAGGCAGAGTTATCTGTGCTGAGTGAAAGAGAGAGGTTTTGTTTTTGAGGCAGTATAGTTCACCAGCCATGTCTTGCCGCAGTCAACAACAGATAGGATGTCCTTTCGAGAACAACAACCAGGAACGTTTTGCAAGCGATGCCGGATTTGTTATTCAGGCAGAAGTAAATAGTAGTGACATCTGCATAGATTCCTACTTGAGAACTGCATCGTTGATAATTTAGATCATATATCGCCGACCGCCTAGTGTTCAAACCTAATATTTGAGCCATATATCCAACCGCCTACAGATCATATGTAATTCTTCGAGCATTATGTCCACCTGCCTACTGTGCATCCCTAATATTCCGGACATATCTCGAACAGCCTATTGCTCATAAGTAATAATTCGAGTCATGTCAACCCGTATACAGTGAATCCGTAATATTCGAGCCATATCTCGAAGCGCCTATTCCACATATGTAATACATCGTGCCTTATTTCCACCCGCCAACTGTTCATACCGAATATTCGAACCCCATCTCCAACCGCCAATTGCTCATATATAATAATTCGAGCTTTATGTCCAGCCGCCTACTGTTCATCGCTAATATTCGAGCCATATTATCGAACCGCCTGTTGCTTATATGTAATCCTTCCAGACTCATGACAACCCACGTACTTTTCGTACCAAATATTCCTGCCCCATCTCCAACCGCCTATTGCTCATATGTAATACTTGGAGCCATATTTCCAACCAAGATGAGGAAGTCAGTCCGATTAACGAAATCCATAGTGAAAACCCCTCATCCCAAAAATATAGACAATCACATATTGCACATATGTAATACTTCGAGCCTTATATCCACCCGCCTACTGTTCATGTCTATAATTCGAGACGTATCTCGAACCACATATTGCACATATGTAATACTTCGAGCCTTATATCCACCCGCCTACTGTTCATGTCTATAATTCGAGACGTATCTCGAACCACATATTGCACATATGTAATACTTCGAGCCTTATATCCACCCGCCTACTGTTCATGTCTATAATTCGAGACGTATCTCGAACCACATATTGCACATATGTAATACTTCGAGCCTTATATCCACCCGCCTACTGTTCATGTCTATAATTCGAGACGTATCTCGAACCACATATTGCACATATGTAATGCTTCGAGCCTTATATCCACCCGCCTACTGTTCATTCTAAATGTTCGCGCCATATCACGTATCACTTCGAGACATGTCCACCCGCCTATGTTACAACCCTAATATTCGAGCAATATCCGGAAACACATATTGCTCATATGTAATAGATCGAGACATATCCACTTGCCTGCTGTTCATCCCCAATATTTGAGCCATATCTCGAACCGCCTATTGCTCACATGTAATACTACGAGCCTTATGTTCATACGTAAAATTCGACGTCCTTCTCCTACCGCCTATTGATCATATGTAAGACTGCGAGCTTATGTCCACGCGCCTACTGTTCATCCCTAATATTCGAGCAATACCTTGAACCGCCTATTGCTTATATGTAATCCTCCTTGCCTTATGTCCACCCACCTACATTTCGTACCTAATATTCCCCTCCCCATCTCTAACCGTTTGTTACTTGTCTGTAATACTTCGAGTCTTATTTCCACACGCCTACACTTCATCCCAAATATTCGAGCCATACGTAATACTTCGAGTTTTATGTCCACGCACCTATTGTTCATCCCTAAAATTTGAGCCATATCTCGAACCGCCTATTGCTCACATGTAATACTTCAAGCCTTATGTCCAACCGCCTACTTTTCACCCCTAATATTCGAGCTATATCTCGAATCGCCTTTTGCTCATATGTAATATTTCGAGACATGTCCACCCGCCTACTCTTCTTACCTAATGTTCATGCCCCATCTCCAACCGCCTTTTGCTAATTATGTAATACTTAGAGCCTATATCCACCCTCCTACTGTCCATTTCAAATATATTCGAGCCATACCTTGAACCGCCTTTTGCTCATACGCAATAATTTGAGCCTTATGTCCACTAGGCTACTGTTTATACCTAATTCATCGTGCCATATGTCCAATCATGATGGTTATAGACTAGAACATCAAGTTCCCTTGGAGACACTGTTCATAAAATAATTCAAAATATTGCATTTTTTCGAATAATTTCTTAGCCCTTTGTATCTTAGTGGCTTTATTGCCTTGCTTATGTTGAAATGATTTAAAAATCCTCCATGAAATTATTTTTTCTCAGAATGATAACCGAAAGCGCAATCCAAATGTAAAAAGGAACTCATTTTTTTCATATATTATGTAATAGCGTGTACCAATGTACGTCCCAAATTAGAATTAATCAAATAGCTAAGTAGAAATATTATGGAACTTTCTTGTCATTCTGTTCATCCCCTCACCCAGGACGGTATGTTTGTAATTTGCATATCTAACAAACCTCGTGTGTTTTTAGGGTCTAAAAGATTCTGAATATTTTTCTCATAATGTGCTCCTTAAGCTGTTTGATTAATTCCCCTTAGTTACTAATCAAATAAAGAATAATTCCATGATGAACCACATCATCATCATATTACACACTTTTCATTTTCATGCCTTCACTCAGGCGGTGTTTCATTCGTTCTGATGCGTTCATGGCCAGTGCAGCCGTTTTTCATAACAAGACAAGCAACATTTGTACGAAGATTTATACAATTTTTTAGATTTATATATTTTTATACATGAAAAATATGTTTATATGTAACTTGAAGAAGACTGACACACTGTCAAAATATTATTTAACATTGTCTAACACTGTATTTTTTCTTTTCTAAAAACAACAACAACAACAATCTTAATAATAATAATAATAATAATAATAATAATAATAATAATAATAATGATAATCTTTCAGGCCAATTACTCTACATAATGTCCCATTCTTGGATCAGTGACACCTTGCAGATGTTTGATATTGCTGTAAATATTATGAACATTTTAAAGAATATCATGGTTGATTAGAAAACTAGGTTAGTTTGATTTGGTTTACGGCATATGAACTTCCATGGTTTATTTAATACCGTCAAGATTTTTATTGCTGGTAATATTTCTCTAGATCTCTTAGAGATTCCAAAATCCAGTTGAAAATGTTTATATTCCTATAATTATAACAGCAGTGTCTAAAGTTATATATATATATATATATATATATATATATATATATATATATCGAGGAATTGTATAATATAGGCGATAGAGCATTTCTAAAGATAAATATATCTGATGGTCGATTAAAACGTTAAACTGATAGTCAGCATCCATTGTGGATTTTTATGTCTACATTCCCTCGGTTCATTTTAGAATTTCTTTTTTCAAAATGAAATACAGTCTCTACAAGATCCTTGAGGAATTTGTATTTTTAAGGTTTGGTTTGGTTTGTTTTGTTTTACGGCATATCAACGTCAATGGCTTATTTAATGCCGACAAGATTTTTTATTGCTGGTTATATTTTCTTTCTTTCTTTCTTTCTTTCTTTCTTTCTATCTAAGTATATATTGATTCGGTTTGTTTTGTTTTACGGCATATCAACGTCAATGGGTTATTTAATGCCGACAAAATTTTTATTACTGGTTATATTTTGTATCTATCTATCTATCTATCTAAGTATATATTGGTTTGGTTTGTTTTGTTTTACGGCATATTAACCTCAATGTGTTATTTAATGCCAACAAGATTTGTATTGCTGGTAATATTTTTTCCTTTAAAAATAAATTGCTAGTAATATATTTTTTTTCAATAATATATTTTTCCTTCATAAATTCATTGCTGGTAATAATTTTTACGAAAATATATTACTGGTATTAAAACATACTTTTACACTTTCATAGTGTTTTTAACGCAGTTTGGGGTTAATTATTTGCTTATAGCTGGGACCGTAACATGTGCTACCACCCTGGGTCAGGGTTGACCTGGTAACACCAGCAATTAAGAGATGGTTTCACGTTCCTCAAAACCTCCTGATCAGAGGCCTTGCTGTCGGACGTAGATTATAGTTTATAAGGACAGTAGAAAATTAGGTTGTTCTCAAACAATGTATTTCTTGGGAATGTGAGCATCAAAAGAGGAATCTTCCAGGGCTACTCGTTTTCACCCGTCTTGCTTGTCTTTGCGCTTATTCTCATCACGTCGGTAATGAGGAAGACGAGGATGGATTACCCGGTTGGAAAGGTCAATTTATAAATCTACTCCTGCTTATGGCTGACCTGAGGCTGTTTGGGAAACGAGAAAAATAAATTGATCCATTGTTTAAAAGAGTTCAAACATGTAGCAGTGACATTATCATGGAGTTTGGTATTTCCAAATGTCCAGTGCTTAACATGAAACGAGGGAAGAAAATGGTTTCACGGGGTATATCTCTATCATCTGGAGAATCTAGAGGCGAACCTGATGGTAATGGTTACATGTAATTAGAGGTATTAGAATTTGATATGTTACACACAGAAATGAAGGAAAATATTAAGGAGAGGGTAATTGCTCTTGACATCTAATCTGAATGCAAGGAATATGGTTACAGCAATGAACACGTGGTCATTTGCAGTAATCTTTTTACAGCGCGTCCATTATTAAGTGGACCAAAGAAGACATCCCAGAGCTTGATTGAAAGACAAGAAAGATTATGATTTTGCAGAGGGTGCTTTGAGTGTTAAAGCAAACGTGATCAAATTGTACATAATAAGAAAGAATACAGGGTGTCCATAAAGTTCGTGTGCACTTTAAAATATTTATAACTTTACTTGTATTTGTGATAGAAATAATCTGTAAACAATGTTATAAAGTTTAATGTACCTAGATTTAAGTATAGCTAAAATACGTAATGTGATTGCATGCATTACTGTAAATCAGTTGGCAAATGTTTTCCGTGAACTGCAAAATCGTATTACCCTTTGTATTGCTAATGATGGAGGACATGTGGAAACTTAAATAAAATTTTAATAAAACATTAAAAAATATAGATTTACTTCTTTCTAATCCTTTTTATAAATTATTTCTATCGCAAATACAAATAAAGTTATAATTTTTTAAAGTGCACACGAACCCTTATGGACACCCGGTATATACATTTATATATATATATATATATATATATATATATATGAGAGTGGCCAGCTATTATACAGGGTCTCCATAAAGTTCGTTTGCACTTTAAAAACTTTATTTGTATTTGCGATTGAAATAATCTGTAAAAAATGTTATAAAGTTTAATGTACCTAGTTTTAAGTATAGATAAAATAACTAATGTGATTTCAGGCATTACTGTAAATCAGTTGGCAAATGTTTTCCACGAACTGCAAAATCGTTTTACCCTTTGTATTGCTAATGATGGAGGACATGTGGAAACTTAAATAAAATTTCAATAAAACCTTTAAAAATATAGATTTACTTCTTTCTAATCCTTTTTACAAATTATTTCTATCGCAAATACAAATAGAGATATAATTTTTTAAAACTGCATAAGAACATTATGGACACCCTGTATTGCGTTGAAAGTAGGCGGAGGACACTTAAAGTGTACCTGGCAAACAGTGTGGAGAAGCTGTTAAAATATGTGACGCAAGATATCGGTATTTGTGCAGAGGATATCATTGGCATGGAGGAATTCAAGAGAAGTTAAGAGGGAAAGAGAAGCGGAAATTTCCGAGGAATGAGACTGCATGGGAAATTTTAGAGAGATACAAAAATGTGATGCATCGGGATATGTTTAAAACATGGTGATCCAAAACATGCAACTGAAATCTTGATAATTGCAGAACATGACCAAGTCATTGCTGCCAATGCCTTCAAATACCTTTTGTGACGTACGGTGACCCTTAAAAATTAAGTATATCTCAAGACTTCAATCGTCTTGAGTAAGACAATAAACTACATCCTCGTCCTGTGTAACACGATGAACGATAATGGTCTCTGATCAGGAGGTTAAGGGGAGCGTGAAACTACCCGGGGTAGTATCATCTGTTAGGGTTCCAGTTATAGGCAAATATTTGACCCCAAAATTTGGGGCAAAATACTATGAGAGTGTAAAAATAAGTTTTAATACATTTTTGTAAAAGTTTATTACCATCAATGAATTTTTGAAGAAAATTTATTGCCAATAATAATATAATTTTTGAAAAAAAATATCACCAAAAAATACAAATCCGTAAAACAAACCAAACCAAACCAAGACTTTAATGTTAAATAAAACAATATTTAATTACAACCGCAAATAAATACTTAACAAGAACAAAGAATTAAAAGTCAACTAAAGATAATTAACCATTTCAGTGAATACCTTGTTAGTAGCGCGGCTCGGCTTAACTCCCGGTAAATTCTAAATCAAAACCCAAAACATCGACGCACAATAAATCACACTAATTCGACTGGATAGTTCCACTCAGTAGTCACTACAGCCAGTAGGCTGACACCGCTATTTATACACCTGGTGGAAAACATATATTCATAAGTCCAGAGTGTTACGTTCGAACCTCGGTGTCGCTAGTTACTTATTTTCATCCTATATGACATATACCCAAAACATGAATCCCTCTTAAACGTAAGCCTTGAAGTGAACATGCTGAGACTGTGAGTCACGTGGTCAGTGGTTGCAAAATGCTAGCTCAGAAAGAATATAAGAGGCACTATGGTAAGGCATGCCTTTATGAAACTGATCATTGTGCAGAAAGTAAAGATATAAAGTTGCAGACAATTAGTTCTTTGAGATCAACTGAAGATTTTGGAATGCCCACAATATTCTTGGATTATGATTTACATATAGACAGATAAAGGCATCAAGAATATTGCGATAGTAAAGGAAACAATTTGAAAACTGAGATGGCAAAATTGTTTGGAATTTGGTAAGATAATGTGAGGGTGATTCTAGTGGTGATTGGCACACTGGAATCAATCCCATTAAATAAGTTCGACTTCCTTGATTAACTTATCACACCATACCAACTTGGAATAATCCAAGAGTTAGCTCTTTTAAGTATTGTCTATAATTTGAGGAGTGTTTTGTCTTTCTGAGGTCCTTGTTGTGATTTAACAAGTTAATTTAATGTACCCGGTGTATTCAAAACCTTACATTGTGAAAAAGCATTATTTACATTATTCGGACTATTGTCCTCATCTTTGTGGCCATATTTATTACAACGTTTCAGCCGTTGTACGCTCCGGCCTTCTTCAGGTGGTTCGAATGTCGAAGTGAACCCTTTATTTCACTCACTGGGGTAGACTGTTCTAGTTCCACGTGCCATGTTTAATGGATGTCAGTTATCAGTTAATTCACATCCCCAAGTTCTCCACTGCCTTAACCAGGTATTGAACTCACACTCTTTGGGTCCTGTCACTGGATCTAACTAACGCCTTTATCCACTGTGCCATGTGTCCTTGAATTTGTGTATGAATTTCTGGGCATTATAAACCTAATGTTTTCAGCAACCATTTTTTATCTGTGCTCATATTTCAATTTTTGCTGTTATCATTTTATGTTTTTACCAGTGCTTATATTGCAATTTTTGTTGTTGTTATCGCTTTTCTCTGGCACTCCTTATAACTGGTTCCCATATTGTATTCATTTTTATGCTTGGTCGGCTCAGGAGATTTTTTGTGGCCTAGCATATGTGCTGATTCCTTAAGTTTACGAATTTTCCAATGGTGTTCCTTGTCTATGATCTCAACCTGATCCATAGAGGGCGGTGATCTCCCTTTTCTCTCCATATGTGGTCAGCCACGCCTGATTTTTCCACTTCCCCTCGTGTTACAGCTTTCTGGTGTTCTTGAAGCCTTACCTTAAGGGGGCGGCCTGTGTCCCTTTTATATTTCTTTCCGCATCTGCACAGACAAAACATAATACCAATAAATATATTGCTAAAAATGCATTATATGAACAAACCACTTTTTTTATACGCATATAAGATAGATTTTGTTCTTGTACAGAACTAAAACTATTGTGATTTAAATGTCCATTCTAATAACTTTAACACTTGAGATGTTTCTATTATCAAAGTTTGGGAATACTATGGACAAAGCATGTGAGAAATGATAAGGTTTCATGAGGAGTAAGGATTACAAACAAGAGAAATACTTGAGACATATAATACTTGAGACATATAAAGAGGAAATGCATTAGATGTTTGGTCCATATTGCAAGTACTTTCGGTAAACATATACCATCCTCATTCATAGATGTTATTTTTCTCCTAAATTTCAGGTAATTTCGGGTAAACTTACTTGCAGTATGAACTGAACATCTAATCCATTTTACAATTAATAAAAGCAAGGATGACGACATGGTCAGTGAGTTAATGCCAAATTTAATATGTTAGCGAAGTGATTTCGACGTTATTACATTTATTCTTTGAATGACTACTTTACAATATTAATTAAGCTGCATTATAGTTCAGTCAAAAACACCGCCAATTGAGTTCATATTTTCAATATTCTTTTCTGTGTGAATCTGTTTTAGCGCGAAGCGAATGGGACTTTCTTTATCTCAGAGCGAACAGTCTTGGATTACACTTTCCTGTGTGAATATTATATTGAGTCTGGTAGAATCTTTGTATAAACCACAAAAGGAACGATCAGATAAAATACCACAAATAAGTGACAATTTTGAGTTATTTTCTAAGAACCCACAAAAGACAAGTAAAGCTTTTGTTAAAAACTTCAGCGTAAGAAATGATATATTGAGGGAGGCTTTGAAAAGAAGTTATATATATATATATATATATATATATATATATATATATATATATATATATATATATATATACAGTGCTGTTCGATAAAAGTGACTCACCTGATATTTTTAAATAAATGTTGTCTTCTCCGATGAAATAAAAGTTGAGCTAAATTCAAAGGATAAGCGATCTAGAATCCGAAGAAGAAGCTTTGAAAGCTCTTTGAATTTAGCAGTAAGTACTGTCAAGCATCCGTCCAATATAATGTTCTGGGGATGCTTTTCTTTTCATGGAACTGGTTTCTTAAAACCTATTGAAAAGACCCTCAGGAGCGAGCAGTACAAGAGAATTTTAGAGTCTTGTCTGCTCCCTTCTGATGAAAGGGTGCAAATCGACCCCACCAAGCTCATTTTTATGCAGGATAATGCTTCCTGTCACAAATCAAATTTGATGAAGGAATACTTTGATGAGAAGCAGGTGAGTGTTATGACATGGCCACCCCAATCTCCTGAACACAACCCCATAGAAAACTTATGGAGCATTATAAAGTACAGGCTCTCGAGAAAGCAGTTGAGCAACAAAGAGGATTTGATTTGAATTTCATATCCGAATGGAATTCAATTCTTGGAGATGAGATTGGCCAGAACCTAATCAAGTCAACGCCAAAAAGTGTTGAAAAGGTTATTCAAAATAAAGGAGGACCCGTAGATTAGTAAATATTTCGAACTATAATACCTATTATAAATAAATTATACCTCTATTATTCTTTATTTAAAGCTGTTAGGTTATGTTTCTATTTATATTACTCGTTGCAGAAAATAAGTGGGTTATTTTTTTTGCACAGAGTTTTTCCCTAAATCTCATTTATACCCAAAATTATAATTATCAATAGAATAACTTAAGGCGAGTAAACTTTTTACTAGGTGGTCGGGGAGGGGTCTTTACTAATGTAAGATTAAAAATTAGTTTGACCCCAAAAACAATAGGCGAAAATTTTTTAAAGTAAAATAAATCAGGTGAGTCACTTTTATCGAATAGCATATATATATATATATATATATATATATATATATATATATATATATATATATATATATATATGAATTACATAAAAATGGCTATTTCGCTTCTTGAGTGATTTGATACTAAAACGTTTCATATCAATCGTTTTAATATTGACAAGTTCTGAAATAGCTATATAAATAATGTACAATTGAGTTTCAGTTTTATGTTATTCATTTTTATCCTCAATATCAATAAATATATTGATCTCTTTTGTGGATCAGTTTTAATATTTTATACTATTAGGATTCACTTGGATTACTTACTCACGGATTTTTACCTACACTATATGGTGGACTCTCCCCTCGTATTCGAAGTACGAGGGTCAAGCAGCTCAGTTCCTAGGAACCGACAGTGCAGACACCGGCACATATGAATTAATAACAGTGGTGAAGGCTTTCTGCAGAACTAATCACACTTATTGTAGGGACGATGCAGAGACCTGGTGCAATACGTACCACAAGTTCCCCAAACGGCCCTCTGCAGTTTTTGAATTCAGAGTTGTCCTTCTCCTAGACCAGTGGTCAGCGGACGACAAGTGAACCTTTCTACTATTACTAGAAAGGTTCACTTGTCGTCCACTTCACACTCTTTCCCGGTCTTTTGAACAGAAGTAAAGGTTTCTTGTTCAGGATTGGGTTTCCTGTCCTAAAGTCGTTCTCTTGGACAATAAACCCGAAATATCGCGCCTCATCGATTAGCATATATAAAGATTCGATCTAAAACACAAAACTCATGGCCTAAAGGTTACGTTCAAGTATGAAACAGCCTGTCATTACTCGGTATTGTATTCATTTTTATATATACATGCACTGATATCGGATACGTTTACCCATAAATATAGCATATTTTACGACAATATTTTGTATCATATATTTGTATGTGGATATATGATGGACTCTGCCGTCGAACTCGACGTATGTGGTCCAGACAGATCACTTCCCAGAAACTGAAAGCCCGACACCCACACAGGATTTGATTATAGTGGTGGAGGCTTTGTGAAGGGCCATCCACACTTTTTGGAGGGACGAATACAGGGACCTGGTGCAACGAATGCCACAAGGTCCCCAAACGACCCTCCGCAGGTTTTGAATATATACGTGTGTGTATATCTATTATATATATGTGTGTGTGTATATATATTATATATATATATGTGTATATATTATATGTGTGTGCATATATTATATATATGCGTGTATATATATATTATATATATATGCGTGTATATATATTATATATATGTATGTGTGTATATATATCTTAAATATACGTGTGTATATATATACATTATATATGTGTGTATATATATTATATGTATATCTGTGTTCATTTATATATATGTGGGTATATGTATATTATATATGTGTGTAAATATATTACATATATATGTATATATATATTATATATATACGTGAATATCTTTATATATATGTGTGTGCATTTATATTATATATATATGTGCGTATATATATATATATATATATATATATATATATATATATATATATATATATATATATATATATATATATATATATATATATATATATATATATTTTAGAATTGGACATTGTCCGACAATTTATTTAAAGACATTTCTTTAAATGTCTTTAAATAAATTGTCGGACAATGTCCAATTCTAAAATATATGACGTCATTTGTTTACATTTGATACGCTAGAGCAGATATGAATAGAAGAGATTCATGGAAGATTTAAGTTTAAAGATAGTAAAATCGACCTTGCTAACCAGACGCCGCTCTGTGGCCGAAAGGTTAAGGCACATCACGCGAAATGATGGTTCCGTATAGGATACAGGTTCGATTCCTGTCGGAGAGCGAAAATTTTCTATGAAAATTTCTCGGACATTCAGGCCGGTAAATGTTATTTAATACTGTTTATTATAAAAACAGAGCATTTGCTTAAATACTTGTATCTATAAAAAGAACGTTAAACATAATATAAATGTCTTTATATATATATATATATGTGTGCATGTGTGTAATTGGTATTTTTTTCTTAGGTTTGAAGGACAACCGATGAAGACAGAAAGTAATGATTCCACAAGAATGTCCTTGTAACCATTGCTCCACGGCAAGGCAACCACTTACTTCGCATGTACGTCTAACTATTTACTAAACAGACCAATGGGAAATGCTAAAAATGAAATGTTAAAAGCATTTCCTTTTTGCAGAAGGACAATTACTGCTCAAGCAAATTTGATGAAGAAAAAAATGTAACAATCTTATCTCCAGGAACTAAAGAAGGGTGCAAGGCAGATCTAGTGACAAAGAGGAAGACGGATTGGAGGAAAAAAGAAAAAAAAAGAAAGGGATGGTGAAGAAAGACAGAAGGAGAAATGGATGAAAAAAGAGAAATAGGGAGAGAAAAGAGAAGAGTGGAACGAAGAAAGAAACGGACGAACATAGAAAGGAAAGGGGAGGAATGAAAAATGAAGATGTTGTAGAGAAAAAGAAGAAAAGAAAGAAGCAATTGGAGAAAAAAAGAAAAGAAAGCAGAAACGAATAACGGTTTGATAGACTAACGTACTGAATGGCTGAAAGAAAGAAGGAAGGAGATGTAGATCGCAGTCACGTTACAACGTATAACGAATACGAATGAAGAAAGATTGAGTTTTAGAAAAATGAAAGTAATGAATGAAGTTGTGTTAAAGGAGAAAACGGAAAGAAGGGAGGCAGGAAGGAAAGAAGGATTTGTAGAAAAAGGATTTAATAAATTAAGTAAGGTAAAGGAAGAAAAGAACGAATGAGTTTTAGAGCAATGGAGGGAAGGAATGAAGGTGTTTTAAACAAAATAAAGGAAGCAAAGAAGGGTACAAGGAGTTGTAGAAAAAGAAATAAATGAATGAAGTAAGGACGGAAGGAAGGCAGTAAAGAAGGAAGGAAGGATGCAAGGAGTTGTGGGGAAAAGGAATGAAAGAATGAGTGAATGAATGAATGAAGGAAGGAAGGAAAGACGGAAGGAAGGAAGGGGAGGGAGGGAGGGAGGAAGGAATGAAGGAATTGAGGGAGGGGGAGGAATGAAGGAAGGGAGGTAGGAAGGAAGGGAGGGATGAAGGAAGGAAGGAATAGAGGGAGGGAGGGGAAGGAAGGAAGGTAGGAATAATAGAAAGAAGGAAGCAAAGAAAAAGAAACGAAAGCAGGAATGAACTTTTTACCAATTCAAAGAATGAATGAAGAAAAGAAGGAAGGCGTTGTGGAAAAAGGAATGACGGAGCGAAGAAATTTTAGAGAAATAGAAGGAAGGAAGGAATTAAGGTGTTTTAAACAAAGAGAAAGAAGGAAGTAAGGAATGAGGGAAGAAAGAATAAAAGAATGAAACAAGGTATGTGTTTTAGACCATTGATAAGAAGAAATGAAGGAAGACCGGAATGAAGGAAGGAACAATAGAAAAAGGAATGTCGGAAGGAATGAGTTTTAGAGAAATGAAAAGAAAGAATGAAGGTGTTTTAAACAAAAGGAAGGAAGGAGTTGTAGAAAAAGGAATGAAGGAAATAATTAGTTTTATACATATGTTTTATAAAACTTAGCTTAGTATGACACAAGGCAATATGTATGGATATTGTACCGAGTCAAGTGTGCGATGTTTATTTGCCTTAAACAGCAGTCAGTTATGTGCCATGCGTGATACACGCTTAGGCGATCGTGTATCTTTCGATACATGACTGACGAGGCAGATTTTTTTCCCGCAGTAGGTTGCTGTTTCTTTCTGCGGTAGACCAGTTTCAATCCAAGACTATAGAATCCGGTATGTCCTGCTATTTACTCATAGCTGGAGGGGAGAAGAAGAGGAGGGATATTACCACGTACGCGAATGTAATGGCTTCGAGTGGAATTCGAACTTAGCTCTCCGATTCATCAATCCAAGCCGCTATCCATTACTCCACCGTGCCTGCTTAAACATCAGCTTTCTGTTATCTGTTCTTGAACTATTATCACTACTGATGGAATTTCAGTAGACATGCAAAAAAGAGGGAGGAGGAGGAGATATTTAAAGAATTTCGGCAAAAGAAGCGAGGGAATTGAACAGAGTAAGAAAATTCTTCACATTTGGAAAGAAAATATGGAAGAACGATTTTTTAGATGAAAATAATTATTAAAATGAAGGAAAATTTCCAAGAAATGAATCAATTGAAAATATAAAAAAGAAAAGTAAAAGCAGAAGAAAAAAGTAAGAAACGAATCAGCAATAAAGAATTGAAGAAGCAAATGTGGAAAGAAAGAAAGAAAAGAATGAAAGAAAGAAAGAATGAAAGAAAGGAAGGAAGAAAGAAAGAAAGGACAAAAGAAAGAAAGAAAGAAAAAAGAAAGAAAAAAGAAAGGAAGGAAGGAAGAAAAGAAGAAAGAAAAATGAAAAAGATGGAACGGAACAAAATGAAACGGCAAAGAAAGAAAGGAAGGAAGAAAGAAAGGACAAAAGAAAGAAAGAAAAAAGAAAGAAAAGAAGGACGACAGTAAGAATGAAATGAAAAAAGACAAACGAAAAAGACGGAATGAAAGAAAATGAAACGGCAAAGAAAGAAAGAAAGAAAGGAAGGAAGAAAGAAAGGAAGAAAGAAAGAAAGAAAGAAAAAGAAAGAAAGAAAAGAAGAAAGAAAGAAAGAAAGAAAAAACAAAAACGAAAAACAAAAAAGACCGAACGAAGCAAAATGAAACGGCAAAGAAAGAAAGATAGAAAGAAAGAAAGAAAAAATGAAAGAAAGGAAGGAAGAAAGAAAGAAAGGAAGAAAGAAAGAAGAAAGAAAGAGAGAAAAAAAGGAAGTAAGGAAGAAAGAAAGGAAGAAAGAAAAACGAAAAACGAAAAAGACGGAACGAATCAAAATGAAACGGCAAAGAAAGAATGAAACAAACAAGCAAGCAAGCAAAGAGAGGAAGAAAGAAAGAAAAAATGAAAGGAATGAAGAAAGAAAGAAAGAAAGAATAAATGAATGAATGAATGAAAGGAAGCAGTAAAGGAAGTGAGGAAGGAAAGAGGAAAGGATAGAAACGAAGCAGCAAAGAAATAAAGAAAGAGAGAAGGAAAAAAGAAGGAAATACAGATAGAAAGATAAAAACAAAGAAAAAAGAACGAAGCAAATAATAAAAGAAAAAAGACGAAAGAGACGAAGCGTGATAGAAAGAAAAAATGAAGGATAGAAATGAAGAAAAACAGAATCGAGAAAGAAAAAATAACTAGTAAAGAAAGGAAGAAGCAAAGACAACGTAAGAATATAAGGTAAAAAAAAGGAAAAAATTATAACCAGAAAGTGTCAGTGAAATGAAGGAAGAACGTAAAAAAACTATATAATGCAAATAAAAAAAGTTCCCAATAACAATTTTAGATGAATAATTAAAGCATTATCATTTGACAGAAAGAATGAAATTTTCAAGGAAATAAATTTGGAATGACGGATTTGAGTCCGGTATGCGTCCAATGAGGCAAGAAAAGTCTAAAAGAAGAAGAAAAAGATTGAGATAATGGCAGTAAAGAAGAAAGAAAGAAAGGAAGGAAGAAAGAAAGAAAGAGAGAAAGAAAGAAAGCAAGGAAGAAAGAAGGAATACAGGAATACAGGGAGGTTTGAGTTTTTTGTTTTTGTTTTTTTTTTACTGGAATTCGTGTAGACCGAAAGTCGGCCAAGAATTCTTAATATTTTCCAGTTCCTTAAGATGGAAGGAATTATGGAAATTATTCCGGAAGAAAGAGAGGCATTTGATTTGTGAATGCCGGAATATGTTATAACAGAATGGAAAACACAGCCAGGTAATTGACTAGCGATTTAGTTTGCGGAAAAGAAAGACTACTGGAAAAGGATTGGCCGAATGAACAGAAAAAAAAAAAGAATGGAAAAAGAAGTCGACAAAAGAGAGAGATGTAGGTAGCCAGAAGATAAGTAAGGTGGTCGGGAGAAGAGAAAAAGGACAAAGGAAATGATGAGCAAAGAAAGAAAGAAAGAAAGAAAGAACGTAGATTGAAAAGGGAAGAAAAGAGATAGGAAAAAGAGAAGAGGTAAATGATGGAGACAGTAAAAGAAAGAAAGAAAGAAAGAAAGAAAAAAGAAGTCGTGCAAACGAGATAGAGATGTAGGTTGCCAGAAGATTAGTGACGTGGTAGAGAGAAGAGAAAAATGGACGAAGGAATTGATGAGCAAAGAAAGAAAGAAAGAATGAAAGAAAGAAAGAAAGAATGAAAGAAAGAAAGAAAGAAAGAAAGACAGGTAGAAAGAAAGAAAGAAAGAAGTCTTGCCAACGTGATAGAGATGTAGGTTATCAGAAGATTAATGACGTGGTAGAGAGAGGAGAAAAAGGTCGAAGGAAATGATGAGCAAAGAAAGAAAGAAAGAAAATATGTAGATTGTCTAAGAGAGAAAAGAGAAGGGAAAAAAAGAAGTGAAAAATGATGAACACAGTAAAAGAAAGAAAGAAGTCGTGCAAACGAGGTAGACACGGAGGTTGCCAGAAGATAAGTGCCGTGGCAGAGAGACGAGAAAGAGGACGAATGAATTGATGAGCAAAGAAAGAAAGAAAGATAGAAAGAAAGAAAGAAAGAAAGAAAGACGGAAGGAAAGAAAAAAGAAAGTACGTAGATTGTCTAAGGGAGAAAAGAGAAAGGAAAAAGAGAAGAGGAAAATGATGAACACAGTAAAAGAAAGAAAGAAAAAAAGAAAGAAAGAAAAAAGAAAGAAAGAAAAAAAGAAAGAAAGAAAGAAAGAAGTCGTGCAAACGAGATAGAGATGTAGGTTATCAGAAGATTAATGACGTGGTAGAGAGAGGAGAAAAAGGTCGAAGGAAATGATGAGCAAAGAAAGAAAGAAAGAAAATATGTAGATTGTCTAAGAGAGAAAAGAGAAGGGAAAAAAATAAGTGAAAAATGATGAACACAGTAAAAGAAAGAAAGAAGTCGTGCAAACGAGGTAGACACGGAGGTTGCCAGAAGATAAGTGCCGTGGCAGAGAGACGAGAAAGAGGACGAATGAATTGATGAGCAAAGAAAGAAAGAAAGATAGAAAGAAAGAAAGAAAGAAAGAAAGAAAGAAAGACGTAAGGAAAGAAAAAAGAAAGTACGTAGATTGTCTAAGGGAGAAAAGAGAAAGGAAAAAGAGAAGAGGAAAATGATGAACACAGTAAAAGAAAGAAAGAAAAAAAGAAAGAAAGAAAAAAGAAAGAAAGAAAAAAAGAAAGAAAGAAAGAAGTCGTGCAAACGAGATAGAGATGTAGGTTATCAGAAGATTAGTGACATGGTAGAGAGAAGAGAAAAAGGACGAAGGAAATGATGAGCAAAGAAAGAAAGAAAGAAAATATGTAGATTGTCTAAGAGAGAAAAGAGAAAGGAAAAAAGAAGAGAAAAATGATGAACACAGTAAAAGAAAGAAAGAAAGAAAGAAAGAAAGAAGTCGTGCAAACGAGGTAGACACGGAGGTTGCCAGAAGATAAGTGCCGTGGCAGAGAGATGAGAAAAAGGACAAATGAATTGATGAGCAAAGAAAGAAAGAAAGAAAGAAAGAAAGAAAGAAAGAAAGACGGAAGGAAAGAAAAAAGAAAGTACGTAGATTGTCTAAGGGAGAAAAGAGAAAGGAAAAAGAGAAGAGGAAAATGATGAACACAGTAAAAGAAAGAAAGAAAGAAAGAAAGAAAAAAGAAAGAAAGAAAAAAGAAAGAAAGAAAAAAAGAAAGAAAGAAAAAAGAAAGAAAGAAAGAAAGAAGTCGTGCAAACGAGATAGAGATGTAGGTTGCCAGAAGATTAGTGACGTGGTAGAGAGAAGATTAAAAGAATAAAGGAAAGAAGAGAAGAAAGAATGACAGAAAGAAAGAAAGTACGTAGATTGACTAAGGGAGAAGAGGAAAATAGAAGAGGAAATAATGAACACAGTAAAAGAAAGAAAGTAAGAAAGAAAAAGAAAAAAAAGAAACAAACAAATAAATAAACAAACAAAGAAGACAGGTAAATACGTAGCTTGGCTCAAATAGGTAAAGATTTTGGTAGATTTTTCTTTAGCAGCATATCAACCTCTATGTGATATTTAATGCCGGAATCTAAATTTACTCAACGCAGTTGCCTGGCTTCAACTACATATAAACTGTATTGTTGGTCATTTTCCTATAAAACATATTGTCGGTTATTTTATTATAAATAGGTATTGTTTGAAATTTTACTATAAAAATATATTTTTTATAATTTGATAGTGTTTGGGGGTTCGCTATTTTGCCATAGCTGTGTTCCCTATCAGGTGCTACCACCCCTTGTCTGGGTGGACCTGGGAACAACAGCAGTTAAGAGATGGTTCCACGCTTCTCAAAACCTCCAATCTCCCGATCAGAGGCCTGGCTGTCGGATGTAGTTAAGAGGAGGAAGGAAACAAGAACTGAAAAATAACTTGGGTGGGAGAAGATTAAAAAAGTAAAGAAAAGAGTAAACAGAGAGAAGGAAATAAGAAAGAAAATAACATAGCCTAAGAAGAAGAAGAAGAAGAAAAAGTCTTCAAGATGCTTTATAAATAAGCTTAGCTTGGTATGGCACAAGGCGAAAATAACTATGGATAATGTCGTTTGCCAATTCTTCAAGTTGGCAGGGTATATTTGCCTTAAAAATAAGCTTTCAGAATTCTACATTTCTCCTGGGCTCGAACCTCGATCACTGGCGATGAAATTTCAATAGATAGGTAAAAAACAGAAGAGGAGGGAAGGATGTTTTTAAATCATTGCAGTAGCTTACTAAAATTGGGAAGAAAATACAGTGCTGTTCGATAAAAGTGACTCACCTTATCCTTTGAATTTAGCTCAACTTTCGTTTCATCGGAGAAGAAAACATTCTTCCAATCTTCTAGGGTGAAATTTTTGTAATAGTGAGCCCATTCAATTCTCTTGGCTTTGCTTATTAGCGGCTTAAACCTTCGTGTACAAGATTTGCAGCCTTGTTCTAACAGCCATCGACGGACTGTTGAAGAGGCAAGACTAACACTTTGCTCTTCTCTTAGACTGGCTGCAATTTCTTGGCTAGTTATAGTCCTATTCTTTGCAACTTCTCTCTTGATTACCCTGCCAGTTCTATTATCAATCTTTTTCTTTCGTCCCCTTGTTTCCTTCCTTGGAGCAGGAGTGGCATCACTATGTGCCCTAAGCCCCGAGAGACACTTGATTGCGAGGTTATAGCAATTTATCTCGTAGACTTGCTTGCTTTTGAGAGGGCAATAATACATGCTTTAAGTGGTTTTGATGCGTGTTTGTACCCTTTCATCTGGTAAGTGACTTGAGTGGCTATTTCAAGCTGTTTTTATACTGTATGAGGCGTTCTGGAATATTCTGGGATACTCTAGATTTAATTTAAGCTGTTCTAGAATTCTCTAGAATATTGTTTTGAGTGTGTTGTAAAATAGTTTTCAATATTTCGTCAGAAGCTCTTTAAATTTACCTGTTTAATCATTAGAATACGATATCTGAGTCAGTTTTTTTTACAGTTTTTTCCTGAATTTCATTTATATCCAAATTTATAATTATCAATAGAATACCTTAGGGTGAATAAAAATGTTTTCCTAGGTGGTCGGGAAGGGGTCTTTATATTAGTAAGATCAAAAATTATTTTAACACCAAAAACAATAGACAAAAAATATTTTTAGTAAAAAAATCAGGTGAGTCACTTTTATCGAAGAACAGTGTATTTATTATTATATAACAAATAATTAATAAAGAATAAAATCCCAAATTACCTCCTATGGGGAATAGCCTATTTCGGCAGACGAAGATATCGGTCGTCTGTCTTATCAACCCCGGTGTAGACTTAGTTCGTGTCAGAAATAGAAATTTAACTGAGAAAACTAAAAAATACACAATAAAAAAAAAAAAATCTAGAGAATTGAGAAGGCTTATTGTCAACCAATTACCACCAGACTATTGCTGTAAGCATATAAATGAATGAGCCCTGGGTCGTGTCATTCGTCTGATTGAAACATTGAAATTGATAAATTCTGGATTATTTTTTCGACCGGGTCTTTGTTTTAGCTTTTACAGTTAAATTTCTATTTCTGACACGAACTCAGTCCACACTGGGTTTGATAAGACAGAAGAGACAACCTATATTTTCGTCTTCCGAAATAAGCTTATTCCACATATGAGTTGATTTTGGATTTTATTGTTCATTAATATATATATATATGTGTGTGTGTGTGTGTGTGTGTGTGTGTGTGTGTGTCTTAATAGATACACACACACACACACACACACACACACACATATATATATTTAAAGACGTTTTTATGTTTAACATTCTTTTTATAGATACAAATATTTAAGTAAATGCTCTGTTTATAATAAACAGTATTAAATAAAATTTACCGGCCTGAATGTCCGAGAAATTTTTATAGAAAATATTCATCCCATACAGAACCGTCATATAGCCTGACGTGCCTTTTTAACCGATTCGGCCACAGAGGATCGTTCGGTTGGCAGGGTCGAATTTACTGCAAAAAACTTCAATAATAAACTTCGGAGGACGAATATTTTGTATGAAAATTTCTCGGGCATTCAGACCAGTAAATTTATTTAATACTGGTTATTATAAACAGAGCATTTACTAAATATTGTAGGAATAGAATTTCTCTGAGAAGAAGAAGAAGAAGAGGAGGAGGAGGAGGAGGAGGAGGAGGAGAAGGAGAAGGAGAAGAAGAAGAAGAAGAAGAAGAAGAAGAAGAAGAAGAAGAAGAAGAAGAAGAAAAAGAAGAAGAAGAAGAAGAAGAAGAAGAAGAAGAGCCTTCTAGTACGAATTTCTCTGAAAGAAGTAGAAGAAAAATAGGAAGAGGAAGTTGTGTCTCCTTGAATAAATGTCTAGTTTTCTACAGAGAAGAAATAGATGCTTCTTGAGAGAAGTAAAAAGGAACAGCGGAAAAAGAAAATATAGAAAAGAGAAAAAAAATAAAATAATTGGAAGAATGAAATTTGGGAATAAAAATCGGAATCAAGCAACAAGTAGAAGAAAATTAAAAAGTAGAAGTAGAAGAAGAAATGAGATTAGTTATAGTAGAAGAAAATGGGGAAAAAACAAAGGAAATGAAAAAGTGAAAAATGAAGGTAAAAACACACCCACACAAAAAAGGATAGAAAAAGATTAGATTCCATCATCTGAAATACAGTCTTATCTTCAGAGACAATTTAAGCAAAGGAGATTGTTGAACTGTTATGGGTCCTTACCTATAACTACAGAATTAACTTTTCCTAACACTATGTATACTACGCCTCTCAAGAGAGAGAGAGAGAGAGAGACACGAATCGAGTCGAGCCGATAGTATTTCACTCCAAACCAGACTGACAATCATACTAACACCTTCCACATCTTGTATTATTATTTCGTGTAATATATCTTCGTTATTTCTACTCTTGTGTTCGTGTTGTTCTTCCTTGGTCCTAACCTGGACCATAACATTAAGGATGAATAAATGCTTTACTAATCGACGAATATTTTATAGCTGCTTCCCTCACCTTCATTTCATCGGACTGAGAAAATAATATTTTTTGAAAGCAAGTCAAAAACATTGTGCTGTAAATTTTTTCAATGCAAACTTCTGTATTTTGGTCGACTGTTCTTTTATTTATTTGGATCATGATGAAAATATATATTTGTTGATTAAGGAATGTATTATTCCTTTTAATATCAAACCAACTAAGTACGGAATATTATGAAACAGACCATTAATAGTAAAAGAAACTAAAAAGTTCAAAACGTATATACATGACTTAAAATTTCGCAGATGTTATCTGCATATCATAGGTTTAGATAGTTCACTTCTGTTATTAGTCCAATACTATTTAATTAAGATTACTATAAGTGCTGTACGTATTTATTTAAATGTTACTAGGTTAATGTTATGGGTCCTTACCTATAATTACAGAATGAACTCTTCCTAACACTATGTATACTACGCCTCTCAAGAGAGAGAGAGAGAGAGAGAGAGAGAGAGAGAGAGAGAGAGAGAGAGAGAGAGAGAGATGAATAAATTAATTGTTATGGGTCGTTACCTATAACTGCAGAAGGAACTCTTCCTAACACTATGTATACTATGCCTCTCAAGAGAGAGGGACGAATCGAGTTGAGCCGATAGTAGTTCACTCCAAACCAGACTGACAGTCATACTGACACCTTCCACATCTTGTATTATTATTCCGTGTAATATATCTTCGTTATTTCTACTCTTGTGTTCGTGTTGTTCTTTCTTGATCCTAACCTGGACCATAACACGGACATAAAAAGGATAGGTTTGGAAACAAACGACTGACTACAGCATTTACACCCCACTTTCTTCAGAATCGAAGAAGAAAAAACATTGATGGCTGTTCGGGTGCATAAAGATTCTCGGTACGATAAGTGTAACCGGTGAGCAGAGATCAAATTTTATTTTACCATTATCACGTGAACGCATGCGCACGAACATATTTTGTCCATCCTTCCACCATTTTACTATTTACCTTTGAGAAAGGCAAAAGGATATCTCTTTTCATCCTCCCCATTAATGAGCTAAATATGAGGTTAGCGTAACGGACATCGATCCGTTCTCAAATTCCGGCCGATGGCATTGCATCAGTATTCGTACAGATATCCCTGCAAAACGTGTGATTCTCTCTCTCACATCCCAAACTATGGGTTAAAGAGCGGGATACATGGGGCTCTGTAGATTTGTGTAACGTTGTGCGTGCAATATAAAGGGAAATAATTTAAGAAGAAAAAAGATCTCCTAACTTATAAACAGCCACGCGGTTTGATGGAAATATATAGTATTTCTGAATTACGATATGTTTGACGGGGTTATAAGTCCTGCAAGAAAAAAGGAAAAAAAGTCAGCATGTGTTAGTGCTTTTTCATTGGTCCGCGAACTGACGAATCAGCAACTAGCAAGAACGCGTAAAAAAGTTAATTTCACCCTCCAAAATTTATTTAGTTGGCATGTTTTGCTTGATAGAAAACACATGGTTCGCAATTGGTTAAAACTGGAAAATTATCTCGCTCTCTTTCCCTTCTGCGTCAGTGACAAGTAGTCGGTAACATTTTCCTAGTAGGAAACAATTAAATAACCAATACAGACTATATACGTTGCGTTGTGCTATTTATGACGACAAGAAACCATTTCTCCTCGTGAAAACGTGGCTGATTTGATATGCAGTAAGAAAAAGAGACAATGTGATCTTGGTGGAGACAAGTACGGTGACTAAAGCAGTGAAATAACTGGTACAACTAAGGTGAAACAACGACCGTAGTCACACGAAAACCAGTTCGAATCATATATGATGTCGGAACATTGTCTCGTTTGACTGGCAGCCATTCTTAGATAAGTGCAATCTTATTTTAAAACCGTGGAGTCAGTAAACTACAAGCCACTCAACATAATTTTTCGGGACACCGCATCAATTGCCGGAAGCTGTGGCAATCAAAGAATGACTACCTTCTGGAGGAACATGGCCTTAAAATATTCCCTCTATCGCTAAATTCCAATTTTTCTTTTATTTTGACGGCCAGAGTTTCCGGTTCATGAGACTCAATTTTTACTTGCTAACGATTTCTTACTCGCTTTATCACGTGAACACATGCGCACACGCATATTCCTTCCGCCATTTTACTATCCCTATCTCTTCACCATTTTTATTCTCCTTACAGTTATCCTCTCAGGTTCTTTACCTTCGCCAGAAGCTTAGTCAGTCTTTAAGTTAATTAGTATTGATCAGATAATGAATATAGGAAAACCGTGAAATTTCTATCGGTGCTGCTTGTAAACTATTATTTGAAATAAGAATGATTTAGACTTACACGTTACTAACATCAATATATTTTTCACCCCAACCAAGGTGACAAAGTCACTATGACGCAAGGGGTTACCGAGAAGGAAAGTAAACGAGAAAATGTAATTTGAAGAGTGATGACAATAAAAGAAAAGGATCCAAGAAGACTGAAAATGGCGATTGAAAGTACATTTAATTTTTTGAATATCGTAATTGACGGTAAAACAAGAAGAAAAGAAGTTGCTTAAACTAGAATTGCTAGAGAAGAAAATATTACAGTAGAACACTCGGTTATAACAGTAAAATAATGAGACCTTGTTGCCAATCTAGTACTGAACTTAAATTCGTAAAGTCGAGGTATCAAGGAGGAAAGTTTATCAGAACAATCACCATAAAAATATTCGTAGAAAAAAAAAACCCACAGAAAAGCTAATATAAGTCTGTGGGAAAGTTATCGAGATATCGATGCCGGATAACAATGCATATTCTTCTTGACAAATATAACGTGACTGATACATTCGACACTATTCTAAAATTACCTTTCAAAAGTGAACACTGATCCTCCGTTCGAGTAGAAAGGTCTGAATATGAAATATCGAATTTCGATCATCCCTAATGCGCGACGAAGTTCATCTCCAGAGAAGGTTACAAGACAGTGATTGATATGGGTGTTCTTTGACAAAATTTATTAGCTCGAACATTTCAAGTGCGCTTCAACTTCCATGGTAGACATGCTCTTCAGGTGTTGAACAGTGGACACGCTCCGCATAATCTCGAAGAGAGGCTAATTAATTTTTGAGTAATGATAGCAATGATTTCATTGGAATAAGCGTTCTAATTCCATGGTGTGTGTGAGCGTGTGTGTATGTATGTTTATGTGTGTGCAGATATGTATATGTGTACCTGTGTGTGTGTGTGTGTGTGTGTGTGTGTGTGTGTGTGTGTGTGTGTGTGTGTGTGTGTCTGTGTATTTGCACGCAGCGGTCGTTGTTTAATATAGAGTAGAAAACCATCCTTTTTTATTTTTATAAAATACGGTGGCAACATTTTCTCTCACCTTTCTCTATTTATGTCTGTGCTCACATCCATCGACTCGTTTATATCTGTTCACACATAAGAACACGCACACACACACACACACACACACACACGCACGCACACCCAAACAAACGCACATATATAGGTCCCTTTAAAAGAATGCGTTCCGTCATTTTCAAAGCCATATTTAAATTCGGTGGCATAAATTTTTCTTTGCACACACAAGCACACACACACACACACACACACACACACACACACACACACACACACACACACACATATATATATATATATATGTATGTATATGTTCCCGCCAAAATAATAGTTAGAACAAACTGCAACAATCAACCCCAAAATTGAATAGCTTTAATTATTTTCCCAAACAAAAACAAAAAACTATTAAATAAGCTATATAAACAAATTTTTACTACGTTAATAAAAACACCGATCAAAATAAAAACAAAATAATAATAATAATAAAATAAATAAATATATAAGATAAGAAATAAAAATTAAAATTAAAAAATAAATAAAAACAAGCAAAATAATTTAACCCAAATAAATAATTAAACAAATAAACGACTTCCGGTAAAATAGACTACCCACAATGCACCACTCACCCGTATATATAAATATCCGAGAAAAATAACGGCACTCGTGGCCTGACGATTGCATCTAGCTTGAAACAGACTGTCGCCTCTAATTGTTGAATTCTATGTTCACTTTAATATTTACACACGCTCTATCTCTGATATTGAGCACTTTATCCCATAAAGATAGCACATTTTAAGACTATATTTCTTCATATATATATATATATATATATATATATATATATATATATATATATATATATATATATAAGGAAATAATCCTACAAAGAATTAATCGGTTAATTAGTGGTGAAGTCACTTCGCTAACAAATTTAATAAAGCATTAACTTATTAACCACATGTTGAATGACGTAATTCTTATGTTTAAAATTGTAAGATAGATTAGTATAATCGAAAATCAACATATTTTCATCATCTAGCATTAGTATTTTTTTTTCTTTTCAGGTAAGTTTCAAGATGGAAATAAATGTATTGCAAGCCGAAAAATATTTTTAAGAGGGTGTTATTTACTAACGGTTTCATAATTTTATTAAAAAAAATCCTCCGGTCTGCAATACGTTCCATTACTATTTATATCATATCTCGGAATGCGATTTAGTTATTACCATTTAGCCTCCTCTTTATTTTTTGTTGTTTTTGTTTCTGCTTATAATAGAACTTATTTCCATTTCTACTTTCACATTTTCTCGGGTAACATCTGTTGTGGAATGCCATGGTGACAGACGTCCTGAAGTGACATGTCACATACAAGAAGAATAATGTCTACATATAATGATTCCTAATGTTGGTGTTTAAACCAAGAAATTGAACTTCCTGTGTAGTCATAATTGTCTTATCAGGTGAGGAAAAATGTGACACGAAATCTGGACGTGCTTTAGAATAGAAAAAAGTTGCCTTCTAAAAGCTGAGCAAAGTATTAAGTAACAAGAAAGGAAATATTTATTATCGACCCTTTCACAGAAATTTTAATGGCAATTTAGTATCTGTCTATATTTCTGAGGTGAGGTATTATGTACACTATTTACATTATTCAGACTATTGTCCTCATCTTTGTGGCCATATTTGTCACAATGTTTCGGCCGTTGTACGCTCCGGCCTTTTTCAGGTGGTAGGAATGTCGAACTTAACCCTTTATTTCGCTTGCTGGGGTAGACTGTTTTAGTTTCACGTGCCATGTCTAATGGATGTCAGTTATCTCCTGTTAATTCATCTCTCCAAGTTTTCCACTGCCTTAACCAGTTATTGAACTCACAGCTCTTTGGGTCCTGCCACAGGGTCGAACCAACGCCTTTATCCACATTGTCATGTGTCCTTAAGGATGTGGTTAAGGCAGTGGAGAACATGGAGAGGTGAATTAACAGGAGATAACTAAGACAACAAATAGTCTGAATAATGTAAATAATGGCATTTTACTTAGTATAATTTTTATTGTAAATTTGAGAACAAATAAAATGAATATATATTAAAACTGTGAGACAGAAAGATAATTGGGACAGAGAGGAGGATGCTGATAAATGGATGGAAGCGGGTGTCGACAATATCTGGTTATTTGTTTGATTTTGGAGGGAGTCTTGCATGTTAAATCGCCACGATCTAGGAACAGTTTCTACTTTTTATTTTGATCATCACAATTGATATTGCTCGCTCGCTCAGTCTCTCTATCTCTCTCTTGTTCCCTCTCCTGCTCACTCCCTCTCGACCTCTATCTCAAAAAATCTCTAGCTCACTCTCTCACTTTCTATCTCTCTCACTTTCTCGCTTTCACTCTCTATCTGCCTCTCGTTCTCTTTCTCGCGATCTCTCGCTCACTATCGCTCTTTTCTTTCTTGCTCAAACTCTCTCCCCAATCTCATTATCTATCTATCTCTCGTTCTCTATCTTTCAATCTCTCCAGTTCTCACTATATCTCTCTCTCGTTCTCTATCTCTGTCTCACTATCTTTCTCTCGTTCTCTTTCTCTATCTCTCTCGTTCTCTCTCACGCTGTCTCTCACTCTTTATCTTGCTCTCTCTCTCTATCTCCCTCTCGTTATCTCTCTCTCTCGCTCTATCCATCCTGTTTCCATTTTCGGTCTCTATCTCTGTCTATCTCTAACTCTCTCTCACTATCTATCTATCTATCTATCTATCTATCTATCTATCTATCTATCTATCTATCTATCTGTGTCCGTTTTCTCATATCTATTTATCTATCTATCCCTCTGTATCAGATTTCTCATATCTATCTATCTATCTATCTATCTACCGTTCTCTCTCTTGCTCTCTCTATATATATCTCGTTCTCTAAATATCACTATCTCTTTCTCTCTTGCACTTTCTCCCTCTTACTATGTGTGTGTCTTTGTGTTTTTCCCCTTTCTTTTTGTCGTTTCTTTTTCTTTTTCCTTTTCCCTGTCTCTCCCTCTCTCTCCCCACATTTTTATTTTCCTATTTTTACTCTTTTAATTTTCCGTTTCGCATTATCTTCCTTCGTCACGATTCCTTGGATCTCATTCTTCATTTTTTCTCTTTTCATTATTATTCTTGCTTCTTTGACTTCCTCTCATTTCCCCTCCCTCCTAGTTTTCTTTTCTTCATCTCTTTCTTCTTTCCACTCTCTGGTTTTACTTGTTTATCCTTTTCATTCTTTCTGTCAATTCTTTTTTTTTCTTGTTTGCCATTAGTTCCTCTTCCTCATTACCCTCTCACTGTTTCCTGTATCATCTTCATCTTCATCTTTTTTTCTTTCTTTCTTTCTTTCTCCAAACTCCTGTCTCTTTCTCCCTATCATTCTTTTTTATATTAATCTCTCCCTGTTTTCCTTTCCCATCTATCTATCTATCTATCTATCTATCTATCTATCTATCTATCTATCTATCTATCTATCTATCTCAGGCTTTTCATTATCTATCTGTTCACATCTATCTATCTATCTATCTATCTATCTATATATATATATATATATATATATATATATATATATATATATATATATATGCACATACATATATATTTATATATATATATGTATCCGTTTCCCCATATCTATCTATTCCTCTATATCAGATTTCTCATATCTATCTATCTATCTATCTATCTATCTATCTATCTATCTATCTATCTATCTCAGGAATTTCATTATCTCTCTTCACATCTATCTATCTATCTATCTATCTATCTATCTATCTATCTATCTATCTATCTATCTATCTATCTATCTATCTATCTCTGCTGCTGCATTGTCTTTGGCTTTTTCGCCTACTCTCCTTTTTTATTTTATTTTTTCATCATTCCAATCTTTTCTTTCCCCGCTTTTTTTCTCTTTCTCTCTCTTCTATTTACAACTTCTCTCTCTTTCTCACTCTCTTATTGTCTTTCGCACGATTCTATTTGTCACTCTTCCCCTCTCTGTTGTTATCTCCCTCTCTCTTCTCTCTCTTCTCACTCATCTCTCTATTACTCACACTCCTACCACCCTTTTCACATACGACTCTGTCCTCTCTGTGTGTCTCTCTCTCTTTCTCGCACTATTATTTTCATTGCTTCCCGGCAATGTCGACATTGCCAAGTACAGATTAGAAACTATCCCACATAATGACAACTCATTATCCGTCCAGCAAGTCAGAATAAACCCCCAGAGACAAGCCGGTCCCGATGGCTGACATCAGGCACTCACACACCTCATGAGCTTTTGGCCTTTCGCCAATTAGTGGCCCTACTCTCAACTTTGCATTGTTTGTGGATGCGTGGTTAAATCATCATACCGGAAGACACAAGTCCCAATCTTCAAGATCCCGATTTTTATGAGCACCTCTGCAAGGAGTAATATTTCAGGAGGTTTTCTCATAGAATTATAGATATTTCGAAAAACATTGCATTTCGAAGTGAGAATCGTGGCTGTTATATTTCCATGAGTCCATATTTAGCTCTGGTCTGAATGTCGAAAATATTGGAATCCCTGATCATAAAAAACACCAACTCTTAACAGCATCAACTATGAACACGACCACAACCTACTGGCGGTATTCAGTAATTAAAATATATCTTACCTAACTATACGTAATTTACAATAGCACTTGCACGCCATTTAGAGAAGGACAACCACAATCCTGAAAAAGGGCTGATATATTAGTCGAAAACAGCTAGAGTTAAGAATGTAGATAATTCCGACACAGTGTAATAAAGAAATGTCTTGCTCGCACACAAGAAAATAGAATGTATTTTCCCTGATTATCTATGACTTCCTTCCATCTATTAACAAGCTTACTAATTCCATTACTGTAAAATTCTTTTGGCTTTGATTCGAAGAACTCACAAATGTCAGTTTTAACTTCTTCCTTTGTTACAAAAGCTGTTTCTTGCAAATGATTCTGTAAGCTACGAAACAAATGGTGGTCTGAAGGAGCAAGGTCGGGAGAATAAGGTGGATGAGGAATTTTCTCCCAACCAAGTTCTTCGGTCTTTTGTGACGTGATTCTTGCTGTGTGTGGTCGCGCATTGTCCTGATGAAACACCACCCGTTTTTAATTCACTAGAGCAGGTCTATTTTTCCTCAAAGATTGGTTCAAACGCTCTAATTGCTGACAGTATATTTGAGCATTAATTGTTGCATTAGGTGGCAAGAATTCAAAGTGGATTATTCCTTGGCAATCCCACCAGATTGAAAGAAGAACCTTTTGCCCATGAAGTTCCCGTCTCGACTGTGGCTGGGGTCCTTCCCCTTTACCAAGCCACTGTCTACAACGCTTAACATTTCGATAAAAGATCCATTTTTCGTCGCCAGTCACAAGTCTATCCAAAAAAGGTGAAACAAGTTGGCGAGAATGGAGAGAAGAGCAGATGTCAACTCGGGAATTGAGGTTGTTTTCAGACAATTCATGAGGCACCTATTTTCCAAGTTTAGGAACTTTTCCAAGTTGTTGAAGATGACGATGAACAGTTGTATGGTTTGAACTGAGAACCACTGCCAATTCCTCAACTGATAAGGCAGGATTTTCTTCAAGGTCTGCTTCAAGAAGCTTTTCATCAAACTCAACTGGACGTCCGGTTCGATCTTCATCTTCAAGGGTGAAATCGCCACCTCTGAATTTTGCGAACCATCTTCTGCAAGTTCTTTCATTCACACATTCCTCTCCATAAACTGAGTGAATGTTTCTAGCCGCTTCGGCTGCTGAGTTTCCTTTCTTGAACTCATAAAGCATTATGTGCCTCAAATGATTCTTGGGTACTTCCATGTCAGCAGGGTTTTAATCAAACAAAATTTAATTTTATTGTTCTCTGAAATAACATTTGATCAGTTTAAATGCATCTGAACATGAAAATAATGTTCAGCTCCATTACACATTATAAAATACTCTTTAAATTTCGTTCATTTTTAACAAAATGTTAAAATTCGGACAGAACTTATGGGATGACCTAATATATATTACAATTGAGCACTGTTGGTAATTCTATAAACAATAACCACCTGCGTTAATGCAAAGCTCTTTAGTAAAATGAATTGGAGCACTCCGGCCGATTGGCATTTGACTTATTCATAATAACAATACGCTAGATTTAGCTGATTCCCTCTGTTGAATGAACATAGCTCAGTGGTAGAAACTGCGACTAACAATAAATTGTTTGTTTTCGATCCTTTCTGGGGCCATGATGTTGTCTAGTAGCACTGTCTGCGAATGGTATATATATATATAATTATCTCTCTCTTTCTCTCACTATATATATATATATATGTTTGTGTGTGTCTATATATATATATATGTATATATATATATATATATATATATATATATATATATATATTATGGGCCAAATATTTTGCGCCATGCGCCATTTACAATTTCACTTGCATAGCATTTCATCATATATATATATATGTATGTATATATATATATATATATATATAAATATATATATATATATATATGTGTGTTTGTGTGTGTGTGTGTGTGTGTGTGTGTGTGTGTGTGTGTGTGTGTGTGTGTGTGTGTGTGTGAAGTTAGATAGATATATAGATTTAGCCTAAAAGTTTGAGACTTACTTCTAGCTTTGGAAGAGTAAATTGAACTGTTATCTTTAAATATTGATATTTGATACAGCTGGGCTTTTCTCGAGGATCTTCACAATTTTGTCGGACAAAGGGCACGCCAACTTTTTGTTGGAGCAATGTAAAAAGACTCTCCGTTCATTGCGACTGCCACCGTTTTACAAATTATACGTCATGTTCATCGATTAAAACACCTTGCGTCAAAAATTATATATATATATATATATATATATATATATATATATATATATATATGTATGTATTTGTAAATATATATATATATATATATATATGTATGTATTTGTAAATATATATATATATATATATATATATATATATGTATGTATTTGTATATATATATATATATATATATATATATATATATATATATATATATAAGTGATATGTCTGACGATCGCAATGCCGAGACACTCAGGTTCACACATCCACATCAATACAACTTAATATATTTTACATATATAAACACACACACACACACACACACACACACACACACACACGCATAAGTATATATATATAAATTATATATATGTACACATATATGTATTTTTAACACAAGGTCATATATATATATATATATATATATATATATATATATATATATATAGCACGCCCATAAGATACAAAGACATGCTGAAGAGCAACTTGTCAGCTATCAATATACCTCAAATGACCCTCGAGCGCTTAGCCTTGGAGTGAGTAGAATGGAGATCAACCTGTTTTAGTGGACTCAGTAGTTTTCAATCAGATTGTCTGAATCGTCCTCTAGAATCCAGCGCAATATCTAAAAGGTCACCCAATCTAACAGTGATCTCATCTCACAATCCCCTACTCTTGCTCCATATGTGGCGTCCTTTGTAAATCACTAGCGGGTCTCAAGTGCCACTTAAGATTATCGCACAAAATTTCATAATTTAATCAATTAAGTTGTCAGATCCTCATGCGTCGAAACCAATGGGAGAGTCCATTACATATATATATATATATATATATATATATATATATATATATATATATATATATATATAACCGAGGATCAGTTGAATATTTTAATGAAGATATAATAAACATTATTTAAGATATCGTTGAAGGACTATTCTCTTCTTTTGAAAGAATTTCTTCGGTTATTTTTTCAAATTGCTTATCAGCATCTATGGTTTATTTAATGCCGAAATCGAAATATTTTGTACGCAATTTTCTTTTATTCTTTTATACGTATTATTAGTAGATAATAATGGTTTTACTAATTTACCAATAGCTTCATAAAGGGAAAGATGTGGATTCATATTTGATCCTAAGTGAACATAACGACCCCGACTGGAATTGGAACTCGGTTTCCTTATTGACAATCTCGAGCCATTATCCATTCCATCACCCGGACATCCAACCTTATAGTACCTGGCACTCCCACGCAGACACTGTTACTGATCAGGTTCGACATTCCTGTTCGCACGGGAACAGTTGTTACAACGTGATTTGTCCGAAATAAAAAACGGCATGCAATTTATTAATATACTACGATTCTGGGTTTTTATAAGTAATTCTGCTTATCATGTGAAAGTTAATTAAACACTTTTAATAATGAAAACCAGGCTGCGAACGTAAAAAAGACCGAGATAGGTAATGGTGAGAGACAAAAATCATTCAGGCCTTCAGTAATGGTTCAAAATTCATATTCTGGCTTCCATCTTTAAAGTCTTTTTAAGAATCATCAACAGAATGGTGAAGAAGTTTAAAAAAGCGGGAACAGTTGAGAGGAAAACTGGATCAGGGGGTCACAACAGGAAGAGGGATTATCATTTCAACTTCGAGGTAAAGAGATCAATTAGAAAAGATCCAACTCAATTCATTTGGCACGCGAGATTCAGCTATGACAGTCCAAAGAGCAGTGAAAAAAACTTGAAAATGAAATCGTACGTGAAACGTGTGAGGCACCTTGTTACTCCAGGACAGAAAGTTAGAAGGTTAGAGAGGGCAAAGATCATCTTGAATTAATGGTGAACAGGTCACTTTCGTTTATGACCGACTTTGAAAATAATTAAGGCGCCATTGCCCGAGGTAGGCTATTCTTCTCTTTAATATTAAACGGCTGAGTACAGGAAGACCTCATGCGTTTGTGCGTGCGTTTAAATGGAAAGCGATCGAAGCAAAAATAAAAGTAAAATAAAGACTCCGCTAAAATAACCTTACCATACATGTCTGCATCTCTTCTGGGAAGTTTGTTATGACATGAGCTTAAAACAGTTCTTGCAAGTTCTTTTTAACGGTGGCAGATAAAGATTTCCAATAAAATATCGTTAATGGGCAGAAGACGAACATAATGTAGGTATACATAGAAATGGATATGCACAAGTGGATAGACTGGAATAGATACAAAAGTTCCAGTTCGATAGAGGTAAGCAAACATGAGGAGAAAATATCGTGGTTTTCCCCAAAAAATTAAAAAAAATAAGCCTAGCTGGATATGAACAGATTTGGATTAATGAGGTTGAATAAAAATAGATAGATAGATAGATAGATGTGAACACACTGAGATAGATAGATAGATAGATAGATAGATGTGAACACACTGAGATATATAGATAGATAGATAGATGTGAACACACTGAGATAGATAGATAGATAGATAGATAGATAGATAGATGTGAACACACTGAGATAGATAGATAGATAGATAGATAGATAGATAGATGTGAACACACTGAGATAGCTAGCTAGCTAGATAGATAGATAGATAGTGAGCAGATTGTGATAGATACACGTGAAGAGATTGAGATAGATAGAAACAGAATTAGATAGATAGATAGATAGATAGATAGATAGATAGATAGATAGATAGATAGATAGATAGATGTGGATAACCAGAGATAGGTAGATGTGAAGAGGTTGCGATAGATAGATAGATAGAAAGAAAGAAAGAAACAGAATTAGATAGATAGATAGATAGATAGATAGATAGATAGATAGATAGATAGATAGATAGATAGATAGATTCGAACGTGCAAAGAGAGTTAAAATTTTGTAACTCAATGCGGTGCTGATTTTTTGAAAGACCTGCCTCAGACTCATGTCATTTACAGCCATTCATTGTCAGCTTTGCCGCCATAATTCTGTTTGGGATGTGCTTACTTTTCACGCGCCAACACACTTACGTTGATATACAGCCTTTCATTAAACGTCAATAATCAACTTTAACATGTCTTCCGCTCTTTTCCTGATGGAATTACGCTGGCAATGTTGATAGAGTATTGGACTCTTAGCCGGGAGGTCAATCGTCATTTTGGAACCAGCAACATGAGTTTTATCTTATTGATGGATACATGCCCCCTTGTTTTCATTTTTACGTTTATTATCTTTTTTTCGGGTGGGGTGAGGAGCATATCATATCGATTTACCAGTGCTGAACCTAAGGATTTGTATGAACATAAGAAAGATTTACACAGATAGATGGATAGTAAGTAGATAGTAAGTAGATAGATAGATATCATAATTGCAATGTATGTTGGGTCTGGAGTAATGGATAGCGGCTCGGATTGAGGAATCGGAGAGCCGAGTTCGAATTCCAGTCGAATCCATTACGTTCACTTACGTGCTAATAACCTTGGGAAAGGTATGAATTCTCTTCTCCCCTACGTCCCCCGAGCTAGTTGTAAATAGCAGTTCAGACCAGGTTTTATAGCCTTGAATGGCAACCTACTGCGGGAAAATAAAATCTGACACGTAAGTGATGTATCAAAGGATACATGATCACCTAAGCGTGTATCACGCATGGCACATAACAGACTGAGTTCATTTATAAAATTCCTGTTTGAAATTCAGGACGCAATCTTAATTCAGTACGACTTCGATGTATCAGATTATAATATGAACCATATTTGGGATTTCAACCAAAGTACACTGAGGAATGAAATTGAATGTATTGGTCTTGTCTATTAATCCGTGTTTCTACACATAAGAGATATTCCTTGTTCTGGTAATGTATGTTGGGTCTGGAGTAATGGATAGTGGCTTGGATTGAGGAATCGGAGAGCTGAGTCCGAATTCCAGTCGAATCCATTACATTCACTTACGTGCTATTAACCTTGGGAAAGGTATGAATCCTCTTCTTATATGAGTAAATAGCAGCACAGACCGGGTTCTATAGCCTTGGATACCAACTGGTCTACCGCAGAAAGAAATGGCAACCTACTGCTGGAAAATAAATTCTGGATCGTCAGTTATGTATCAAAATATACATGATCACCTAAGCATGTATCATGCATGGCACATCTGGCTGAGGTCATTTATAAAAACCACCTGTTTGAAATTCAGGACCCAATCTTAATCCATGACGGCTTGGATGTATCAGATCATAATATGACCCATTTTGGGCATTTCAACCAAAGTACATTGAGAAATGAAGCTAAATTTATTGCTCTTGTGTGCTAATCCTTGTTTCTCCTTTTAAGAGATATTCCATGTTCTGGTAACCAAATTCCATTATACTGATCTATATGTTAGGTTTGGACCTATTCAGAAATGACAGCAAAACACTTCCCCTCCGCAATTTTTGCGTGCTGGAAATCTTTTCCTAGCCAATAAAATAGGCCGGTTCGCGGTTTCATCTGATCAGTCCCGATCTGTCTTGTCTTGAAGTCAGTATGCTACGTTTACTTCTCCTAACTTGTCAACACCAATTCTTAGATTGTGAACTTTTTACCATATCACTGTTGCTCTGACTTTTAACTGTTGATTTGTCCTGTATATATTGTTTGCTTGCTTTATAGTATTTTTTGCCCCGTTCTTTCTTTACTTTTCAAGATGATCTTCGCCCTCTCTAACCTTCTAACTTTCTGTCCTGGAGACATTATTTGTGTCTAACCTCTTAATAATTTGCTTAGATTCTCGAACTTTATTTCGCTTTTAAATGCACATTCAGATTTCTGTGTGATCGACAGAAAAATAACCGCTGTAACAGCAAAATTGTTCAAAACCTGAAACAACAAAATTGTGCAATTCTTAGATTAAGCTTTGAATCATTGTATCTTAGAAATGATTAAAGATATCTTACTGGAATTTCCCGAGTTTTTAATAACATTATTAGGCTCTACTTTGAGCAATAAGAATGTATATGAGAGGGAGAGAGAGAGAGAGATAGAGGGAGGGAAAGGTAATAATACTTTGCTATAATCCAGGCGAATCCTGTTAACGCAATATAGAATTTGAAATATGTTAAAACTGACCCACAAAAGAGCTATCAATGTTTATTTTCATTAAGTAGACCAAATTTTCTTTACAATTGGAATTAAGATACCTTCAGTTAATGACCATTTTCACCTATGAACTTTACTTTTAGAATTCGCAGGATTTTTCAAACTGTTTATTGTAACAGTGAGATCCCACAACAAATTGATACCATAAACAATTTGAAAAATAATGCGAATTTTTAAAATTAAAATTCGTTGGTGAAAATGGGCATTAACTAAAGGTATCTTAATTCCAATTGGAAAGAATATATATATATATATATATATATATATATATATATATATATATATATATATATATATATATATATATATATATATCAACAATAAAACAAATGAACAGATTTATAAGAGTTCGTTAGCATTTATTTAAAAAAAAACAGTGCTGAATACAGAGTAGAACATAATATTATTATTTTTTTTAAATTTAAGTTTAATTTTAATTTATGATTTAAGTTATGTCTCTAAATATAGTAATTTCTGTGTTACAAAGCATATATAAATAAATTACATATATAGAAATTCAAAAATACCCCGTATGTATAGCTATTTCTCCTCGCAAGGATTATCTTGTAATTTCAAGCCCCTTAGTGCTGGCGATCCTTGCATGGTAATTCTTGCGGGGAGATATAGCTATACATATGGGGTATCTTTGAATTTCTTTATATATATATATATATATATATATATATATATATATATATATATATATATATATATTAGAACGTGATTAGAACGTTCGCTTTCTGACCATGAGACCCGGGTTCTCATCTCCCCACGGTCGATTTGTAAGGAAGGAGAGTTCCTGATGTTATCAGTTTAGAGGGGTCGATCCCATCGTGTGCCGCCTTTGGAAAGTGCCTGAAACCCATACCACGCATTTACCCAAGCCTTGTGAGCCAAATTGGGTAGACGGCACTCTTGAATGCCGCCGATAGCTGTGCTAGCACGAAGTCAAAATTCAGCGTGGCCGATGTCTTGAGCGTAATGGCCTTGTTCAAATTGTTGATCACGCTAGAATTGACGCTCTTTACCAGAAACTGCGACTAAGGTCTGCCCAGCGTAGTTGCAATATAAACCACAGGTGAACTCTGTGGGTGTTGAATAAACACAAATACGCCTGAGTAAGCGTCTGCAATAGGAATTGGCTAGCTCTCCACCCCAGTAGGGTATCCTCAAATAAGAGTGGCCAGATACACACACACACACACACACACACACATATATATATATATATATATATAGTCATCCACAGATAGACTGTTTCTCTCTATCACAGCTCATCAGTTAGGATCGAAACCTTGCTGAATTGGCGTCAGTCAGAATTTCTACGTCTAAACTGTTGGTGCACGCCAGGGATAAAGGTGAATTTAAGCGTATTTATTTTTCGATAAACACACAGTGACTGAGAGAACTCAATTCGCTTTACCGAAGAGTCTTGCATTATTAGTAGTAATAGTCGCTGTTCACAAACTCACACTTCCACAACCGAGATAAATTTTTCAGGAGCATATATATTGTCCTCCACAGACAGACTGTTTCGCTGGAGTTAGGGTTTTCTCCAAATAAGAGAAAGATGTGAATGTTCTTTAGTTAAATGTTGAGTCTTGACTCATTGTTGAATCTTGACTAATGCATGGAATAATAATGCAACACAAAATGTACTTAGAACAAGAATGTATTATAACAAGAAAATGTACACAATATTTACATATAGTATTTCTGTATATTTCTGGGAAGACGTTCCTGGAGAATGTGTTGACTAAGTCGCAGTCGGGCAGAGTCTCTAGCTGGATCTCTGTATTCGCTCGGTACCAACCATTATTTATATAGTCGGTAGTCACCTATGCAGATTAGGTGGATCCTACCACAACATTAAATATAGTTAATTTTTTTTTAAAAATATTACCATATCTTATAGAAATAATTTATTAGTATATAATGGTCCACCCTCTACGAGTAATTACTTTATTTTGCTTATTCTGCATAAATATTGGTATGCAATGCCATCCAGTTAGTATTATTAATATCTTATATAGATGTTCTACATTTTTAATTTCGTGTACAGACCCCTTTAAGAAGCTTCCTGAATATTAAAACAACAAAAAAAAAGTTCTGCTAACTTTACGTCTGATTAATCTACCCCTCTCTTCAACGCCCTTTTAAAAAATTGAACAGGTCATATCTGTCTACAATCACGATACATTTGTCGCTGATATATTTTCCGCAATCGTCAATGCTGGCCTGTTTATCGTGATATTAAAAAAAATAACTCACACACTGCAACCTTCTGAGCTTTTCTTTTCTATTAAGCATAGATCTGACATTTAATTGGTTAATCAAGACATACCCACAAGTCTATTTTTAATTCAAATCTTATGCCCCCCACTTTAACTTTCGGAAAAGCGGTAACGCTTTGTTTTTAAATTTCCTTAAAAATGATATAATCACTAGTTACTTGCCATTGCCTGAAGACCTACAATCCTAGTATTGAAACATGAAATCTTTTGTTTAGTGATTTCAACATGTTTTTATTATAATCACTTATAATATATATATATATATATATATATATATATATATATATATATATATATATATATATATATATATATATTAATTCATGTTTCATTAAATAATATAGACAGGTTTTGTCTATTTATTTTAAGTAAGTTCCTTTTATATTGTCGGATAAGCCTCATCACGTTATCGTTGAAAGACGAAAGGAAAACACCATATTGATACATGTTTAAATCCAATCTAAGCTTTCGGCTTAAATAATTGTCTCCTTGTCTCGTAAATACGAGTTTGTCGTTACTAATAATTTCTTCAAGCAGCAAGGGTGGACTATTATTGTAGTTTCGTCTGTGTGTTGTTTGATTTATTGAAATTGTCATCTTTGATAATGGCTTATGTAAGCTGAACGCTTAGATTGGATTTAAACATGTATCAATATGCTGTTTTTCCTTTAGTCTTTCAGCGATAATGTGATTAATGTTATCAGACAATATGAAATAAACTTACTTAAAATAAATAGACAAAACGTGTCTATATTATTTAATGAAACATGCATTAATGAAAAATTGCTGCCGAAATATACACAATATATATATATATATATATATATTGATCTGTATTTATTGACAGTATTATGAGATATCTTGTAGTCTTTTTGTTTTGTGGGGGTTGGTCGTTTTTTGTTTTTATTTTCTATCATATATGCGTTTTTGCCCCGACCACTCGCAATTTCTGTTTCGTCCCCGAAGAGATATGTATCTTTATACTGTGATGGCTTATGAAACAAGTCCTGTCAGTAACTTCTGGCAAAGACAACTTGCTGATAACAATGGCGGAGACTCAGTTGAAAAAAAACGAAGACGTTCTCTTTTATGGATTAGCAAGAAAGAAAACAAATGGCGTACGGCGCATGCGTACACAGACGCAGTGTCTCATTGATTCTGCGCTTACCTGCTGACTGGCGTCCAATATATACGATCATACATATAAGTGAATTCGTAGAAAAGTCAGTCAGAAAATAGGCGTACACCATAAACAAACAAATATTTATGCATTTTATTATCAATAGCGATTTGTTCTAAATATTTAGTCCAATATAGAAATATGTAGTTTTATTAATGTGGATATACAGAGAAATATTTTACAAATGTGCATTTAATATATCCATGCAAATCAAGAGAGATATAAAAAAAATACAGACTCTAAGTCTGCTTCTTTTATGTGCCGTGTTCATTCAGGACAGTATACATACAGTAAGGCCTGATAATTATACACTAACCCAGTAATATTTGTCCCCTAATTATTATTCCAAGCTCTTATTCTGTTATCTAAGCTTGTCAGGGAAGTTATTCGAAGTTTTCCTTTGCCCTTCTTGTGAGATTTTTTCTTAATTATCTCTGTTATATTCTGTGCTAACAGGAATATGGAATTGACAAACACGGTGGATAAAGAGTAACAGGTTTATTGTAGAAACCAGTACAACAAGCAAGGAAGTAATAGGAATATGGAATGGACAAACACGGTGGATAAATAGTAACAGGTTTATTGTAGAAACCAGTACAACAAGCAAGGAAGTAATAGGAATATGGAATTGACAAACACGGTGGATAAAGAGTAACAGGTTTATTGTAGAAACCAGTACAGCAAGCAAGGAAGTAATAGTTATGCAAACGGTCGTCGTAAGTCAGTACAGTTTTGTGCGTGTTGCTATTGGAAGGCCGCTAGTTCTTGCCGTCCGCTGTCCCGACCTATAGTGCCGCCACTCATGGGGTTGGCAGGTTATTCTATTGTATCAATCTCCAAGTAGTTTTCATTTATTGTTGGTTTAATTTGGTTCAGTTGCATCAAAACTTGTTCGAATTAATCTTTTATCCCGGAAGAATCTTACAGAGAACTCTGTTATGAAATCAAAATTTAACAATTTTAATAATTGTTTGATGTTTAATTTAATAGTTTTATAACATCTATATTACTTTATTATAGTTGCATACAAGTTTAATACTTTTTTCTAAACTAAAATTTAACTATTTTAATATATGATCTTTTCTTCTGGTTAAACTAAAATGTCTTCCTTTATGTGAAGAGTATCTTTAGGGTGGGGACTATCATTGCTTTCCACAAATTCATATCATTTATATTCTGACTATTTGAATTCTTCTTCTTCTTCTTCTTCTTCTTCTTCTTCTTCTTCTTCTTCTTCTTCTTCTTCGTTGTCTTTCTTCTTCTTCTTCTTCTTCTTCTTCTTCTTCTTCTTCTTCTTCCTTTCTTTCCCCTTCTTTTCTACTTCATTGTCTTTCTTCTTCTTCTTCTTCTTCTTCTACTACTACTACTACTACTACTACTACTACTACTACTACTACTACTTCTCTTTTCTCTCCGCGCCTTTTCCACTTCATTCCCTTTCTTCTTCTTCTTCTTCTTCTTCTTCTTCTTCTTCTTCTTCTTCTTCTTCTTCTTCTTCTTCTTCTTCTTCTTCTTCTTCTTCTATTTTGCTTATTACATATAAATACTACTATTTATATGTACTCGTTAAGTTTTCATAACCGGTTACTCTAACGGTTATCGGCACGGAAAGTGTCATTGGAGTGCAAAGCTCAAATTCCAGCCACACTTGCTGCATTCCCTTTCGTAAAAATGTCATTGGGAAACGCATGAATCTATCATAAAATCTCCTCCTCGCTACGGATTAAATAGCAACGTAAACTGGGCACTCTAGCCTTAGGTGATAACTCTGAATTCAGATCCGTGTAGAAGGCGACACGAAACTACTCCGCTACTTTTCCATAGAAGTCATAGCAATCCATTTATAAAAAAAAAATGATTCTGTGGAGAGCCATGGTCACATCCGTCATGAAGAGACATAGTATTAAAAAAATGAGAAAATAAGTACCTGAGAATCTATTGGTATATCGAACTGGATTTCTAAACACTTTCCTCTTATTTCTTTTCATGTTAAATAATGCAGTAAGTAAACTTTATAGTCTCTTCTTTTAATTTCTGAAAATAATTTTCTTGTATTGCATATTTGATTTTTTTAAGCATATCACCCCTGGCAAGACGGGGGTAACACTAGCGCACAAGGGGTTACAGAGAATGAAAATAAGAGAAAAGAGGGACGGGTTACAGAGAAATGAAAGTAAGAGAAAAGAGGGATGTGGTTATAGAGAGTGAAAATAAGAGAAACGAGAGAGGGGCTACAGAGAGTGAAAATAAGAGAAGAGAGGGACGGGTACAGAGAGTGAAAGTAAGAAAAAGTAGGAGTTACAGAGAGTGAAAGAGAAAAGAGGGAGGTGATACAGAGAGTGAAAGTAAGAGTAAAGAGGGAGAAATCACATAGAGCAAAAGTAAGAGAAAAGTGGGAGGAGTTACAGAGAATGAAAGTAAGAGAAAAGAGGGAGGGTGTTATAGATAGTGAAAATAAGAGAAAACAGGGAGGGCTTAGATAGAGTGAAAGTAAGAAAAGGGTGGCGTTACAGAGAGTGAAAGTAACTGTAAAGACAGGGGAATTAAAGGGAGCGAAAGTAAGAGAAAAGAGGGAGGAGTTACAGAGAGTGAAAGTAAGTATAAAGAGAGGTGTTTAAGGAAATGATTTAGAGAAGAAAGGGGATCTAGATCAAGGGATCAGGAGATATCGATTGACATTACATTTGAATTTTTGAAAATTGAAGTTGTCAGGGAAGCAATTATAGGAAAGAATTCCAATCAGATGGAGTGCGGGAGAAGAAGCGTTTCAAATAGAAGAGGTGGTTACATTTAACTGTTTCGATAGTGAAAGGGTGGGACCGAGATGCCAACCTTGTAGCACATTTAAATTCATATAGTTGGGGCATCCGTGAAAGTAGCTTGTCAGAGCAGTTGCCATGAAAATATTTGTAGAAAAGACAGAGGGAAGCCACATCTCGTCTGTGAGAAAGTGACTGGAATGGAGATGCCAGGTTAGGACCTATAAAATTGTATATTCATCTTTGGATTTTGTCGAGGACCTCGATATGAACAGCGGGGGCACCATACCATATAGGGCAACAGTATTTTATGCAAGGACGAATGTCCAAAAATAATATCTCAAAGTTAACGCTTTGACACGCATCTTAAAAGGAGTATGCATATATCTAAACATTTGTAATTTAAAATAAATGGAGTATACCTATATCTAAACACCAGTATTTTAAAATGAATGGAGTATGCATATATCTAAACACCAGTATTTTAAGATAAATGGAGTATGCATATATATAAACACCAGTATTTTAAAATAAATGAAGTATACATATATCTAACACCAGTATTTTAAGATAAATGGAGTATGCATATATATAAACTCCAGTATTTAAAAATAAATGGCGTATGCATATATCTGAACACCAGTATTTTGAAATAAATGGCGTATGCATATATCTAAACATCAGTATTTTAAAATAAATGGAGTATACATATATCTAAACACCTGTATTTTAAAATAAATGGAGTATGCATATATCTAAATATCAGTATTGTAAAATAAATTGAGTATGCATATATCTCAACACCAGTAGTATAAAATAAATGGAACATGCATATATCTTTACACCAGTATTTTAAAATAAATGGAGTGTGCATATATCAAAGCACCAGTATTTTAAAATAAATGGAGTATGCATATATCTAAACACCAGTATTTTAAAATACCACGAGTATGCATATAACTATACACCAGTATTTGGAAATAAATGGAGTATGCATATATCTAAACACCAGTATTTTGAAATAAATGTATGCAGATATCTATGCAACAGTATTTGAAAATAAATGGAGTATGCATATATCTAAACTCCTGTATTTGAAAATAAATGGAATATGCATATATCTAAACACCAGTCTTTTGAATAATTGGACTATGCATATATCTATGCAACAGTATTTGAAAATAAATGGTGTATGCATATATCTAAACAACAGAATTGTAAAATAAATGGAGTATGCATATATCGAAACACCTGTATTTTAAAATAAATGGAGTATCCATTATCAAACCACCAGTATTTTAGAATAAATGGAGTATGCATATATCTAAACATCAGTATTTTAAAATAAATGGAGTATACATATATCGAAACACCAGTATTTTATAATAAATGGAGTATGCATATAACTGAACACCAATATTTGAAAATACGTGGAGTATGCATATAACTAAACACCAGTATTTGGTAAATAAATGGAGTAAGCATATATCGAAACACCAGTATTTTAAAATAAATGGAGTATGCATATATCTATGCAACAGTATTTGAAAATACATTGAGTATGCATATAGTGATTTTCTAAGCCCGGCTTAGATGTGGCACGCGGCCGAAAATATGGGACACCCAGTGAGGATCGAACTCACTACTCAGGCGTAATTGATCTAGCAAGACAAGCTTCCTAACCATTACACCACGCAGAGGTGCCCATTGAGTATGCATATATCAAAACAACAGTATCTTAAAATAAATAGTGTATATTTATATCTAAACACCAGTATTTGAAAATAAATGGAGTATACATATATCTAAACACCTATATTTTGAAATAAATGGACAACAGCTCGGAATGAGAAATTCGAATGCCAAGTTCAATTCCAGTCTGCTTCATTTTATTCACTTACGCGCAAAGACCCTTACGAAAGCTGTGAATTCAGCTCTTCTCTTTCACTAAAGAACTGTGAGATCGCTAATAGGAATTTTATCCTTCAATCATTATTATCTCAAAAAAGAAATTTAACCCAATATATTTGCTAGCTTAAAGTAGCCTGCAAAGTGTTTATAAGGCTTAAAAAGCAATTCAATCAAGGCAAAATATGGGTTCCTCTTAGCAATTCTATTCTCCATGTGTCATCCTAGTAACGAGATATCCAACGAAGAAAAATAATTTAGGGAAAAATAGACTCATGTCTTATCCAACCGTTATCATGCAACTGAGACTTGGTTACATCTTAACCAAAATACTCCGACGGAATTTTGACATTGAAAAGATAAACAGCGCATTAAGAATATAGGTTCGATTGTTGATAGCCAGGTCTATGATCGATTTCGATTATCGTTCAGGAACTCTGTCTCCATCAGAGATCAATAATCGATTTACAAACAGTTAATTCTTTTGTGGGAGTGACAAAAAATGACAAAGTTATTGTGTTACGATTTGCTTTATTCCCAGAGATTGTCGCAAAAAAAAACCCATCTCCTTCTTAATATCTGTTTGTTATGGGTGAGCATCTGTATAGCTTCATTACTTGTGTTCAGGCTTTAGGCAAACATCTGAGACAATTGGAAATGGTATGAAAGAGTTATCTTTCCCTTCTTTTTTTTTTTTAGATGGTACACCTTAAGGTATAAAATCAATCAGCTGAAGCGCGGTGCTTACTACAAAACATAAGGAATTAATTCAATAATCTGAACAACACTTGGAACAATAATGATATATGAACTTTCTAGAAGGCACCGGTCATCCAGCCTACGCATACTAAGAAAGTTGTAGAATATCGCTGTCATATATGGTCTGGGGCCCCGCTGTTAGTCTTAGGATCCTCAACAAAATCCAGAGGTCGATATTCAGTGTGGTTGGCCCTGATCTGATTTCTCGTTTACAGTCGCTCTCTCACAGACGTGCATTCGCCTCCCTTTGTCTTTTCTACAAATACTTTCACGGTAACTTTCTCCGACGAGCTATTTTCGCTAGTTCTCAAACTGCATGAATTTAAACGTGCTACTAAGCTGGCATCTCGGTCAATCCCTTTCACAGCCGTTTCTTCTACTCCAATAGATCATGTCTCGCACTTCCTGTCTGTGGAACTCCCTTCCTCTTACTCGCTTCCCTCAGAGCTATAATCGCCAACTATTCAAATGCAATGTCAATCAACATCTCCAGATGCCGTGATCGATTCCCCCGTTCTTCTCTTCACCCTTTCCTCTTTCACGCCCCTTTACTCTTACTCTCCCTCTTTGTAACCCCTTGTGTGCTAGTGACACTCCCGCCTTGCTTGGAGTGAAAAGTTTTTTTTTTTTTTTTTTTTTTTTTTAAGGGAATGTGCTGAAACGTAACATAAACAATCTGTTCCGTAATCTGTACAATTTGAATTACCAAATATTAAAAGCCAAACCCTAGTAAGAACAGAAATACAATGCCATGTCTCTCCTCCTGAATAGCACTTTCCATACAGATTAAGAATAGAACTGAAGCGACAGAGAAATAGCAGAGTAGACTGGAATCTCTAACTGTGGTTGGTAACCAGTCTAGATTAAAGACAATCCTGAATTCAAAGCCGTGTCGATGTTCCGCGAAATATACCAATCCATGAAGCTGTGGTGTAAAGGATAGCGGCTCGGAATCCGAAATTGGAGGGCCGAGTTTGAATTACAGTCGAATTTGTTATATTCACTTACGCACAATTAATCATAGGACAGGCATGAATCCATCTGATGTCCCTTTATAGGGTTAAATAGCAGAATAGTCTGTGATCCGTAATCGTGGTTGGTAACCAGTTTAAAAGGTCAACTGTGAATTAAAAAGGGTAACAATTGTACATGTTCCTAGACATTCACCAATCTATGAAGCCTTCGAAGGATGTGCGGGTGGTGTAATGGATAGCGGCCCGGAATGAGAAATTGGAGAGCTGAGTTCGAGTTACAATCTAGTTATATTCACTTGCGCAATATTTCCTTTAAGAAAGTTGAGAATCCCTTTCTTTCCCCCAACTATAGGTTAAATAGTAAGACGTGTATTGTTATCTACCAAAAATGGTAAATTTGATATTCACTCACAAAAAAATATTGGTATGACAATCTCAAATATATTTCGACCTTAAATACCACGCAAATGTTTTGATTCATTTATTCATATCCTGTGGTTTATGAACAATTTATAGGCTATTTAAAGCCAGAAATTATCTTAGAATGTTTTTAAGATAATGACAATTTAGTGATACAGGTCCTACTATTTAACCCATAGCTAGGGAGAGAAGTAGTGAATAATAATACCTTTCCAAAAGAGTATTTAATAGCAAGTGAACATAACGAACCCAACTTGAAGTGGAACACGGCTCTACAATTGACAATCCCAAACTGCTACCTACTATAGTATGCATCCATCCGATTTTACAGCCCTTGGTATTCCCAAACAGTCACCCATCTAGGTACTGACCAAGCTCGACATTACTTAACTTAGATGATCGTAGCAATGTTTTGATAAGCCTTAAAAAATATTAATTCTATGGATCCATGACATATGGAGACTTCGTCCTGGCTATGATGATAAACTACACCCGCGTCCTGAGTAGGCGATAAACTACATCCGACAGCAAGGCCTCTGATCAGGAGGTTTTGAGGAGCATGGAACTACCACTTAATTGCTGGTGTTCCCAGGTCCACGATGACCCGGGGTGGTGGCACCTGTCAGGGACCCAGCCATGGGCAAATAGTTAACGATCCACCAGGGGGTGTCAAACAATTATGAAAGTATAAAAATAGGTTTTAATACCAACAATACTTTTTTGGAAAAAATCTTACCAGCAGTATATTATTGAAAAAGAAAAATATTACCAGCAATAAATATCTTGTCGGCATTAAATAACCCTATGAGGTTGATACGCCGTAAAACAAACCAAACCAAACCAATATATACTTAGATAGATAGATAGATAGATAGATAGATAGATAGATAGATAGATAGATAGATAGATAGAAAGAAAATATAACTAGCAATAAAAATCTTGTCGGCATTAAATAACCAATTGAGGTTGAGATGCCGTAAAACAAACCAAACCAAACCAATATATATTTATATAGATAGATAGATAGATAGATAGAAAGAAAGAAAGAAAGAAAGAAAGAAAGAAAGAAAGAAAGAAAAAAAGAAAATATAACCAGCAATAAAAATCTTGTCGGCATTAAATAACTATTGAGGTTGATATACCGTAAAACAAACCAAACCAGACCAATATATATTTAGATAGATAGATAGAAAATATATCCAGCAATAGAAATTTTGTCGGCATTAAATAACCATTTAGGTTGATTTACCGTAAAAAACCCAAAAAACCCCAAACATATGGAGACTGTAACCATTTTTTAACAACCTAAGCGTTCCGTAGGGATCACTGTTATATCTTGAAAACGTGTAAAATCCTTTCAAGTAAACTAATACGATCATACGGCTAATGACACAAATTGTAAAATTAAAAAAAAAATTTATCCTTTTTTTTCTTTTTATGTCATTTGTTATTAAGTATTAGCAGGAGTACAAAGATAATTCCGCGTTTTTGAAGTTTCTGGAATTGCAAAGCATATTTTGAAGACTTCTTTCAAGAGAGAAAAATGAAAGAAAAAAAGAAGGATTTTTAATTTCCTGCGTCCTACACAGCCATAAATAATGTCCTCACTGCTATTATTATGGCCGACAGCCTTTAAATGCATTTGCCTTCTATTCATCATTTTCTTTTCTCTATTTTTGCTTTGTGAAGTTTTTTCTCTTTTTTTCTGACTCTATTTTATCCTTCATTTTTAGATATTAACATTAATATTAAAATAATAATACCGTTCGTACTGTTTATCTCATATAACAAAACCTATCAGTAATAAAAAAAAAGTCATATTAATGTCGCTTATGATACACGTTTCAAAGTTTAGACTGAAAGCCTCAAATTAAATCAGTAAGTCTGAAACAAGGCCCCAATATATCAAAACGGAGAGTATTGATCTTAACTCCAAACTCTTGTGAAACCCCGTTTCATAACCATTGCCAAACTGGCACCCTGAATGAAACTCAAAGATTTATTGATAGAATAATAATTTTCTTAGAAATTAGAAAATTAATAGACATCAACTCAACCTGGCGTAAGGCAACAACGGAAGAGCCCTCAGGAAGAATCGAACTTACCATTAATATTTTGCTAAACAGCGATATAGAGGCAACGCCTTCCTATAAGATTTATCTTAAATTATGTTAGCGTCATGTGTTCATTGATGATTGAGGCATCGATGAGCCGAGTTCGAATTCCAGTCAAATCCATTACATTCACTTACGTGCTAATACCCTTGAGAAAGGCATGACTCATCTTCTCTGCCAGCTAAGGGTAAATATCAGGACAGACCAGGTTCTATAGCCTTGGATGGAAACTGGTCTACCGCAGAAATAAATGGCAACGTACTTCGGGAAAAAAAATCTGCCTCGTCAGTCATGTATCGAAAGACACATGATCGCCTAAGCGTGTATCAAGCACGGCACATAAATGACTGACTGACTGACTTTCCAGTCGAATCCATTACATTCACTTACTTGCTAATACCCTTGGGAGAGGTATGAATCCTCTTTTCCTCCTCCCAGCTATGGCTAAATAGCAGGGCAGACCGGGTTCTATAGCCTTGGATGGCAATTAGCATGGCACATAACTGGGTGAAATTCATTTACGTGCTAATACCCTTGAGAAAGGTATGAACCCTTTTCTTCCGCCCCCAGCTATGGGTAAATAGTAGGACAGACCATGGATAGCAAATGGTCTACCGCATGGCAGATTACTGACGTGTTAGCTTTTTCAATACAGACAACATTCGATATCCATTTACCGAATTGTCGACGATGATGTTGGTTCAAATTTATTAAAAAAGTATTCTTAAAACTGTGTTTTTTCTCTCCAGGAAATCAGACGTCTCAAGTTCATTGTGTGCACTGATTCATTGATTTGTTTTTACGGTCTATCGGCCCTTACTAACTACGCAACCAAAACATTGAAGCGTTGAAGGTTAAAAAGTAGTGAAACACTGAGGTGTACTGGGCCACGTAGTAAAGGCAGAAGAGAAGTAACTTGCGACAGCAGTTAACTGTCTAATAGCAAAACTGAACTACGAACAGGTAGAAATAAGTATGGAACGCTAAGATGGACTGGGCTGCGCAGTAAAGGCAGCACGCGGAGATAAAATGGGTAATGCAAACGTTTAAGCAAATAGGTAACTTGCGCTAGCAGGAAGCTGTCAATTAATCCAAGGACATATGCGTTAATGGCGATCAAATCAAGACGTGAGTGCGGATGCAGCGGCGCTGAAGGTATTTAAAGGGAGCGTGACTTGTCATTGATTGGTGTAGCCTGGACAATGGTCATGACTTAGACCAATGAATGAACTCACGCAAAATGGAGATGCTAGCGAGCATTCACGCCCACGCGCATTCACGCACGCGCGCATTCACGCACGCGCGCATGATTTGGCAAGCGCAAGGCTTGGCAGTAAACGGGGTCAAATAACGCACGTGATGCCGGCGATGAGAATGCAAGGAGCTGCAATGAATCGTTTGCTCGTTTGGTTTGTGCGACAACGAAAAGCCGCTAACCGTTTGCCGGCATTAGCTTTGAAATGGATTGGGAGGAAGCCCTGCTGTTTTAGCGCAAAAACTCCTCGTCAGGTCTGGGATGCGACCTGGACTAAGAGAAAAATAAAGAACTGGAAAATGGATTGCTGTGGACAGAACCATTTTCACTCAGCACGTATACGTTTTTTTTTCAGTAAAGACACGAATAAAGGAAGTGCTTATTTTGGTAATATCCTACGATTAAAGCAAAAGTGTTGACAAAGTCAAATGTGTCATTTGTGGCTCAAAGTCAGACCTGGTAGCAGGGATAAAAAATCTGAATTTCAATGGCCCTGCACCCATTCCAGAATTTGAGGTCAAATGTTTTCTTCCACTCCACTGCACCCACTGACCTGTTTCTTCCCGCGCATAGCGTGACCTTAAATTAATCTGCATTTAGGAAATACCCAACCGGAAAAACATTTTTAAGGGTTGACCTATTGTCAATTTGCACTCTGTTTTGGGGGCGCTCAGAGTTGAAACTTCACATGGTGACTCCCAATGGCCACCTCATAAATCAGGTCGGTTTTCGCTAAAAACCGACATGCAGTTCAGGCGCAATCTGGGCGTATCGGTTTTTGGCTTTTATCGATTTTCCGCGCTGTTTAGGGGTCCGTGATCATGAAACTTTTGGACAGCACTTCTAATGGTAGACTCTAAGAGGGTGTCAAATTTGGTTGAAATGAGATCATTCCTTCTGTAAGCATATTTTTTCGATTATCGATTTTTTCCGAACCTGAGTCCGAACTCAAAAATCGGTCTCCGTCATGTCCTTACGGCAGCCATTTGTGTTGAAAACCGCATCGAAATCGGGTGAGAAATGCGGCCTGGGCGAAGTAACAACGCCCACGACAGACACACAGACAGACAACATGAGAAATATAGATAGTAGATATTGCTCATAATGATATCAAACGCCTCTTTTGTCACCTTATAGGGTATTACTTCGTTTTTTTTAAATTTATAATTACTGTTCCGTTAATACGAGGCTAAGGCACCACTACGTCCTGGATATGACGATAAACTACATCCGGCAGCAAGGCCTTTGATCGGGAGGTTTTGAGGAGAGGGGAACCATCTCTTAATTGCTGTTGTTCTCAGTTCAATCCTCATTCGGGTTGGTAGCACCTGTTAGGGTCCGAGCTATAGGAAAATAATAAACCCCAAAACTGAGGTGAAAAGACAATGAAAATATAAATAGATGTTTATAGTAATAATACCGGATAATAATCTTTTTAGTGATACAAATCTTAATAATTATTCCATAATTGGGGGGGAAGTGGTGGATTCAAAAATTTTCCAATGGCATTTGGGTTTAAGCGAATATAACGAACCCAACTGGAATTGAAACTCGGTTTCGAACCATCATCGATTTCACCACCCGCAGATCGAACTTTACTGCACTTGTTATTCTCAAGCGGTCACCCATCTAGAGGCTGACTACACTCGATGTTGCTTAACCATTAATCCAGTACATTTAGCAATGGATCGTATATATCTGTTCCACTTAAGTACCAGCGGACGTTCAAGGCAAAATGATTATCGTACAACCTTGTGCCTAATTAATTGAAACAAAACAAATAATTCCGTTATTATTTACTTTTTTTTTCGTATTTTCTCCATGAAACATACCCCACTACACATGTTAGTACTTCGTATGTCCATTCCGCGAAGTCGCTCCTTGCAGATTGACCACAGATTCTCGATGGGATTTAAATCAGGAGAGTTTCTGAACAAGTTTATCGTATTTTTATTTGCTCATTGGTAAAGCTTGCCAGTGTGTCCGTTCAGCATTACACTTCCGTAACTAATGTCCATTACAGACAATGGCTTTAGGACAACTAATCATTAGTCACGACAATAGTGTATGGGCATGATGAAAATCTGATGCAATGTTTTTCAAGGTCAAACAAATTTCATCATACACCCCGAAAATAGATTCCTATTACTGCACACCACTGCAAATGACATAATCCGAGGAAAAAATACAAATCGATTACACCCAGTTATTCCAGTGGGTCTAAAACTGACCGTATGATGAAAGAAAGAAAACAAAAGCGGTTGTTTCAATTGATATGCACAAGGGTGTAAGTTGAATTGTAACTCCTCTCCGTGAATATTTTTTAGATAATTTTTAAAAAGTTTATGTTTAATGATGACAACACCGAATCCAGAAGAAAGAAAAAAAAATTTTCAGCGTATTATACATGTTTATTTTCAGAAAGGTAAAACTATTTACATCGTTCAGGCTTTTGTCATCTTTATTGATATAGAACGTTTTGGCGTTTGTACGTTTCGGCCTTCTTCAGATGATATACTTTGGAATTTCGAACTGAACCCTTTATTTAATACACAGGGTTAGATTGTTCTAATTCCACGTGTCATGCCGTTTTTCTTTTGTGATTACTTCAACCAACGTTTTTATCTACTGGGCCATGTGTCATGGAGAAGTTACTGTAGAACAGCGAAGATGTCAAAAGTGGTGTGCAAAAATTTTCTGATGGTGTTTTTTTCGGCGAGACTGCTTTTTTTTTTGTGGTTACGCCAGGGAAGTTCTCACCAGACATTGAACTTACGCATTATCCTTCGTCTTTACATCTTTCTCTTAATTAACATGCGTCATTTTCCAGGAAGATTATTTTAATTATATTAATATTTTAATTATTTTAAGACATTTTTATGTTTAACATTCTTTCTATAGATACAAATATTTAAGTAAATGCTCTGTTTATAATAAACAGTATTAAACAACATTTAGCGACCTGAATGTCATACTTAATACTGTTTATTATATACAGAGCATTTACTTAAATATTTGTATCTATAAAAAGAATGTTAAACATAAAAATGTCGTAATATACATATATATATATACATATATATATATATATATATATATATATATATATATATATATATATATATATATATATATATAGTTAAATCATTCATTTTAGATGCATCAAGGGTGGTCTTCAGTGATGCACTGTTCTCATCGACAATTTCGGGTTTCTCATCATATCGGCTACAACAGCAACCCCGACCTGATTCTAGGCGAGTCAGGCCGCCTCCTTGAAAGCGTCGTGCTACGCAATGTAACATTTGCAAAAAACAGTAATCCCCGAAACTAGCAAGGCCGGACTACGACCGTTCTTATTGAGGTATGTCAGTCAGCGTCAGCCAATGAAAACAGGTCTTTTCACACTCCTCTTCTATATAATGGTGTCTTATTACTACATCCGGGTTTCTATTTCCGGAATCCATACCGAGGTGAGCTGGTATCTTTATTGCATTGTTTAAGTCCATGTTTTACCTTTTAAATATTAATCCCATATCAATATCTAAACTTTAACTAAACCTACACTCAAAACTCAACTCAAAACTAATCTATACTAGCACTTTCTCAACAGAAATTTACTACTCTAAGCATCCGGTCAATATATATATATATATATATATATATATATATATATATATATATATATATATATATATATATATAATCGTACACTACAAATGTTTATTCTAGAAGGTAACAAAGAGATCTGAGCAAATTGATGCAATGCTTATAGCGTCACACTACATCTCGGTTGACGGAACTGTATAGAAATATGCACTATATAATAATATAGTAATGTATGTAAAATATAATAAGGTATACTGCATATAAAATATAACAATATTAGAATAAAAAATGCAGTATAAAATATATCTACAAACATTTAGTAGGGTACAGTATAAAAATACAGTACAAAAAGTATTGTAATACTGTATACTACTACATTATTATTATATATAAAATATATATTATAATATATAAAACATAAAAAATATAAAATACAGTATATTTAGACAAGATTAAAAAGTATTTACCGTACATTTATATCACATATCTAGTATTAAATGCAGTGGCAGGAAGCCCAATCTTAATTTTGTAAGTCGAAACGATTTTCTGACAAATTTTTGTATATATATATATATATATATATATATATATATATATATATATATATATATATATACATGGTGCGGCTGGTATTTGAGGACAGATTTTATGGATTAGTAAAAAACCTGCTGAACAAATGAATATAATTATATTTGATTACAAACGAGTAAACATGAAATTTAGCTAACTATTGTTTAATTTTATTCAACAACTAGCATCAATAATTGCCTCTACACGAGGTCGAAATCGGCTGCAAGTTCTGATTAATTGGTCCTTATTTATGTCATACATTACTTGAACTATTGCAGCTTTAATAGAATCTATGGTGTTATTTGGCTGTTTATAAACCTCCTTCTCAACAACGCTCCACGCACCTCTGAGGAAACGTGCAAGATCCAAATCGGTATGATCAGGTTTTAATGCCACAATCACAGCATGCTTTTTCATTTCATTTGTTATCATAGGGTTTGCCATTCTTGATTTCTGAAAAGTAGAAGGAATTAGAAGTTAGTGGGAAGCAGTATTAATCTTAAATCTGTATGTCCTCAAATACCAGCCGCACCATGTATATATATATATATATATATATATATATATATATATATATACAAGTAATTCATCGAGTCTGAAACCTCAACAGAATGCAGAAAGCACTGGACGGCCGTTTCGTCCTATATATGGGACTCAAGAGCAGTGCACATCCTCTACCGAGAATTGAAACCCGGACAGGTAGGTTTTCAAGTAAACGACATACCAACTGTTCAAAGGTCCTCGGTGACGAATAGGTAACAAATCAGACTCAATATGGCGCCGCTCGCTCACAAATTCCGTGGTGGAACTCAACTGAGATTCTCTCTAACCATAGGACTGTGCCCCCGGAGCCACGACTACTATCACCAAGCTGCTCAAACTTGAGCATTAGAAGCCAGTTCAAGCAATGATATATCAATGATAGAAATTAATAGGTGGATTTGATAATTACAATTAAGTAATTCATCGAGTCTGAAACCTCAACAGAATGCAGAAAGCACTGGACTGCCGTTTCATATATATATATATATATATATATATATATATATATATATATATATATATATATATATATATACATGGAACCTTGGTTAACGGATTTAATTCGTTCCTGAAGGCCGTTCGTAACCCGAAATGTTCGTAACCCGAAACTATTTTTCCAATAGAAATCAATGTAGAGAAAAAAAAGTCACAGTACAGTAAAATTAGAAAATAAAAAACACAGCACAATACACTTCTGTATCACTACGCAATAAATTGGAAAAGAGATCGACAAGTGAGACGTGCGAGAGAAGAAACTGTTAGCATAGAACTTACGGTTGCATCTATCCAGCTCAACTGTCTTCTCAATTTTTCTGTTACTCTCACTCTCCCCATCTCTCTCTCCTATCTCTCTCTGTTACTTTCACCCACTCCCATCCATCAGCCTTAACTCTCTATCTATAGATATATCTACACCATCTCTCTCCCTCATCGCCCTCCTTCTCCCACAATACCACACTTTGCCTCTTTCTCTCCCCCAATCTTTCTCACTCCGCTTTCTCTCCCTCAGTATTTTCTTCACTTTCTCTCTCCTTCATTATCTTACCATCTCACTCTCTCTCTTTCTCTGTACCTCTCTCACTCTTACCATTCCCATCTCTCTCCCTTTTTTTCTTTGTCTCTCACCCTCTCCGATCTCCCCTCATCTGTTTTTCATTTCCCAATATATCTCTTTTCCTGTCTTTCTCTCGCCCCAATTTTGCTCACATCCCTCTCCTTCCCTTTCTCTCTCCTCCTCACCCTGTTTTTTTCTCTCTCTCTCTCTCCCCTTCTCTTCTCTTCTCTTTGTTCGTCACACTCACTCTTCCCATATTATTTCTTTCTCTTTTACTCCCATCTCTCTAACCTACCCTCTATTCCTCCCAGTTCCTCTCTCCACAAAATCTCCCTTTACCTATCTCTCCCCCCTCTCTCTCTCCAATCTCAGTCACTCTTCTTTGCCCTCCTCACTTTGTCATCCTTTCTCTCTCACTACCAGTATCTCTCCCTTTGCTTACAGTTCTATAACGCTAGACAATCGAAAAAAAAAATCCCGTTTTTCCATTGTGTCTCACTTTCTGAATACGAATAAAAAGATCAGTGACGTGACAGAAAAAAACAAAACAAATAAACACGTTCGATTTTAGAAGCTAAACGGTAGTAACTATTTAACAAGTCAAAAAAATATTTGCTTAATAAGAGAATTGCTTCTTTCTTTCCCACAATATTAAATACTGGAAGCTATTTATATTTCAGTCATGACAAAAGACAGTTAAATATGATTTACTGAAACTCGTCTTGGATTTGATGTCTTTTGTCGACAAGTGACAATGAAATAAATAACGCTGTGTGGAATATAGCACAAAGACAACGTCATTGACGTAATAAAAAGAGAGTTAGTCATTGGAGAAATATGATAGCTCCATGCGAGTAATATCCATTACCCAAGTGTGTAAGTATGCAGATATATAGATATGCATTTATGTCTGCGAGTATATAGATAGATAGATAGATAGATAGATATGAACAAACTCAGACAGATAGATAGATATGATCAAGCTTAGATAGATAGATAGATAGATAGATATGAACAGACTCAGACAGATAGATAGATATGATCAAGCTTAGATAGATAGATAGATAGATATGAACAGACTCAGACAGATAGATAGATATGATCAAGCTTTGATAGATAGATAGATAGATAGATAGATATGAACAGACTCAGACAGATAGATAGATATGATCAAGCTTAGATAGATAGATAGATAGATAGATAGATAGATAGATAGATATGAACAGACTCAGACAGATAGATAGATATGATCAAGCTTAGATAGATAGATATATAGATAGATAGATAGATAGATAGATAGATAGATATGATCAAGCTTAGATAGATAGATAGATAGATACTGAGAGGTGGGCAATTATGTACAAAGATAGGTAAATGATGAATACAGATAAGAATATGCAGACAAAAACAGACAGACAGACAGATAAACAAACAGACATATAGATAGATAGATAGATAGATAGATAGATAGATAGATAGATAGATAGATAGATAGATATGATGAAGCTTAGATAGATAGATATGATAAAGCTTAGGGTTGTCTTGGCCTTCTCTGCAGGAGCGGAGTCCTGCTGGAAGACGTAGGGGCGTCCGGCGCGATCTCTTTCATCCAGGTATTCACCACGCTCCTCAGCACCTCCTGGTAGATCTCAGCGGTGACTATCAAGCCCTTTTGAAAGAAGAACGGTGGCATGAGGTCCTCCTCGCTGGAGATGACGACAGGGACCATGACGGATGTGGAAAACTTCGTATGCTTCACGACGGGAACCTCCTCAATGTCTTTGCAGATCCACCTGTCCTTCAGCCTGTTGCTCGTCTGGCCCCGGATGAAATTCTTTTCATCAGAGAAGAAACTCAGCATCTCACCGAACCCGTGTTTGAGCTCGTTCAGCAAAGCCGCCGCCTTAACCTTTTGCGACTCCTTGGTGTCATTCCTAATGATCATGCGGTGAGACTTGCGGTAGGAGGAGTAACCAATGTCCTTGTGACTGACCATGTCAGCGGCGATCTTGGCGTAGCTCTGGCTTCCATCATTGTTGACTGTCTCCTTCACGGCGGCGACGAACTCGTCGGGCCTAACGGCCGAAGAACGAACGTTGTGTGACTTTCGTTTAGCAGTAAACTCGTCCTTGTTCTCACACGACCTCCGCTTCCTCCAAATGTCCACGACCATGGACCTCTTGAACCCAAACCAGGCCATCACTTCCGCAGGCTTCTTCCCGACGCGAAAAGAAGCTACTATCGCTGCTCTGCGCTCATATTCCATCCTGGAAAAGGGTAGAGAGGAAAACGTTAGTTAGTTGTCAAACTGTCGGGTCTTTGCATATACAACTTTTGTTTTTATTGCCTATTTCGTTTTCTTTTTGTTAAGTGTTGGATTTTGGTGCAACACCCTATATACATACATACATACATACATACATACATACATACATACATATATATATATATATATATATATATATATATATATATATATATAAGGGAGAATAAGACATATAAATGTTATATATCTAATGTCAAAATGTAAAATATTTGAGAGGTTTCGTCCTTTAAAACTTGATTAGACTAAATTATTTTTTTTATCTAATGTTATATATATATATATATATATATATATATATATATATATATATATATATATATGTGTGTGTGTGTGTGTGTGTGTGTGTGTGTGTGTGTGTGTGTGTGTGTGAAGAGAAGTAATATAAAAATTCAACCATTGGTTATAACTATGCATAGATAGGAAAAAATATAAATGCTGAAATTTTTAAATTCTTATATATATATATATATATATATATATATATATATATATATATATATATATATATATATATATATAGATAGATAGATAGATAGACAGGTATGATTAACCTTAGATAGATAGATATGATCAACCTTAAATAGATAGATAGAAATAGATATATAGACAGAGAAAGAGAGAGAGTGAGAGAGAAAGAGACATAGTTCGATCGATCGATAGATAGGTAGATATGATCAACCATAGATAGATAGATATGATCAACCTTAGATAGAAAGATAGATAGATAGATAGATAGATATGATCAACCTTAGATAGAGTGATAGATAGATAGATTAATAGATAGATAGACAGATAGATAGATAGATAGATAGATAGATAGAGAAAGAGAGAGAGAGAGATATCGGTGTGTATGGTATAGACAATTCCATTCAGCTTCTTTATACTTTGTATAACTTTTGTTATTAAATATTAAACCTTGTAATAATAGAAGTCTTGCCAAAAAGTTGTGTTCTTGTAAATTTACTGTGGGTGAGATTTGCGAGTAACGCACTTTCTCTACACATCCGTTTTAGTAAATTGCTTTCTCTTTCAATTAAAGTAGCCTTTTTTAAATGGAAGTCATTACAGAGAGCAACCAAGCCATTAAGTGAGTTGTTTTTTAAAGGATCGCATATAATATTTTATCTAAATTCCTTGACTTTTCTCCAG
>OZ038504.1:56313338-56378338 GCA_964036315.1 Acanthosepion esculentum
TTGATTTATAGTTTATCACCTGTCATCTATCACCAGATTGTAAAAATGATCACTGTTTTCTTTGGTGTTGCCAGTTGCAGGATTTCAAGATTTTTCCTTACCCCTCCTTAAATCCGGTTGCACACCTTTGTACGGTTGATAAAGCTGCAGCATCATCCTCTAATGTAGAAACCATATCAGCATTAATCTCCTTGGGGGCCAAATACTTTTTACTACAGGTACATTGTAATACCACGGTGTCAAATTTTGTCCATTTTCAAGAGTAGTCACTACTAGTTATATTTGCTGTCTTCTTTGAACAGTCACTTTACCTGGAAATAAATAATGTAGTTATTAATAAGAAGAGTTAAAATGAACGCATGCAAACTAACACGGCCCTAGATGGTGGTGTGATCCTAGTATTAGGAATGATTAATTTGTTTGCGAGATTAGTAGACAAGAGTGTTAGAGGGCAGGATTATGAATTTTGTGTAATTTTTGTTAGATGTGTTATTGGTAGTATCTATTATTTTGGGGGGGGATTTGTTGATTTTCTAATATAGGTTTTTAGATTTGAAGATAAAATGATAAAAAAAGTTTGAAAGTTTTCTCAATATATTTCTCTCCTTCATTCATGTATTCTGGGGTACGTAGATTCGGTGTTGTCATCAGTGTTCACGCTGCATATAATGTGACTAAATCAGGTTTATATTTCAGCATTGTCTCCACTTGCGGTACACACACTTCTTCCATCAAGGTTGCAGTGTGTGGATCCCATTGCTGAAGAAGCTAATATCCTGTGGGTCAAAAAAAGTCATCAGCAGCAGATATGTCATCACTAAGATACCAGTTCTCAAACAAGCGGTTTTTAATGTTCTCGAACAGATGATAGTCAGATCGAACCAAATAAAGAGAATAGGGAGGGTGACCAACCAGATCAAATCTACAGTTACACAGAGCAGCCATTGAAACCAAGGACTTGTATGATGGAGCATTGTACTGAGGAAACAAGTATCCTTTAGTTAGTTTTTCTGAGCGTTTGTCTTTATTAGTCTTTTATAACTACCTCAGTGAGTTGATTCTCCATTGATTGTGTGGCTCCTTTAAAGATAGTCAATCGCTTAAACCGAGGCGATCAGCTTCCCTGCAGATGAGACGACCTTGGCCTCGTTTGGAGACGGTGAGAAGCTGTGTTTCCATTGCTTGTATTCTCTTTTTGTCATTGGCTCAAAATGTTGACCCAAACACTCATTAGGAAACGTTCAAATTACCCAGCTAGATCTGCTATAACCATCTTCCATCATGTTGATCACCCTGGTATGCTTTTGATCCTGTCTCAAGAAACGAGGCATCCACTGAACGGAAACCTTAGTCATGTCAAGTTCTTTGAGCAGAATATTCCCATATCTCTCACGGGATATGCTAGTAGCATTGCTTATTTAATTTATAGTGAATAACCTGTCATCTGTCTATTGTAAAAATGATCACTGTTTTCTTTGGTGTTGGTAGTTGCTGGAATGTCCAGACCGTGGGTCATCTTCAAGAATTTTCCTTACCCCTCCTTAAATCCGGCTGCACATTTTTGTACTGTTGATAAAGCTGGGGCTTCCTCCTCTAATATAGAAACCATATCAGCATGAATCTCCTTGGGGCCAAACCCTTTTTTCTGCATGTTTATTGTAACACCACGATGCCAAATCTACTCGTTACATTTGAAGTTTTCTCTGAACAGTCAGATATCACTTTACATGGAAGGAAACAATGCAGTTATAAATAAGTAGAATTCAAATGAAGGCATTCAAGATTTCACAAGTCTCGCCTCATTCCCTCATAGTCAGGGTTATTTTTCAACCCATATAGATGTGGTTTCGTTGGAAAAATACTTTTTAAGTGTTTTTTTTTTTTAATTTCCTACTGCATTTTATCTAAGTGTGTCCAGTTAGAGGTATTCGAGGCTACATTTCTATGTAATGCCAAGAGTAAGCGACAGCATTTAAAATAGTTTTCTTATTTTATGAGAATCCTAGTAAGCTCAAAGCATAGTCAATTAAATCACGTCATAAAAGTATATACTTTTCAACTAATAAGTTTTTTTTGCTGTGGCATCCATTATCTGTGATTAACTTTTACTCTTATAAATGAGTGTCAAAATTGATAGACAGTAGTTCTTTCTGTTCGAAATATTTCACAACCACAATTTTGACCTACCCATTCTTGCTGACCGACCTACAAAAAAAAACTGTTTCCAATTCTTTTCCCCAACCCCATAAGGATTAAAGGCGCATGTGATTCACACCAGTAAATTACCAGATGTTCTGAATCGACTTAAATGAAAGAAAGGAGCCTTTTTTCTAAGAGAAGATCTATAATGATCCCATTATATATTGGACTCATTCTAAGGGATACCATTCAATGCCACAGTAGAGCACCAGAGATGTCAGGTGCATCAGAAGCAGGCTCTAATTGCACCACATGCAGATTCGTGCCTCATATGATGCCTGTAGCTGCGTACGAATCTAGGAAAATTCGGTAACGTCAGATAAGGTTACGGAAAATTCGGTAACGGAAAATTCGATAACGTCAGATAAGGTTACGGAAAATACGGTAACGGAAATTTCGGTAATGGCAGATAAGGTAACGGAAAATTCTGTAACGGAAAATTCGGTAACGGCAGATAAGGTAACGGAAAATTCGGTAATGGAAAATAAGGTAACGGCCGATAACGTTACGGAGAGTTTGGTAACTGTATATAAGGTAACAGAAAATTCGGTAACGTCAAATAAGGTTCCGGAAAATTCGGTAACAGAAAATTCGATAACGGCAGATAAGGTAACGGAAAATTCTATAATGGATAATTTGGTAACAGCAAATATGGTTACGGAATATTCGGTAACGACAGATAAGGTCACGGAAAATTCAGTAACCGCTGATAAGGTAACGGAAAATTTAGTAACGGAAAATTCGGTATCGGCAGATAAGTTAACGGAAATTTCGGTAACGGAAAATTCAGTAACAGAAAGTTCGGTAATTCTGACAAGGTAGGAAAATTCGAAAACTATCAAATAAAAGTTGATTGAAAATTGATTTTAGAGCTGTTCTGGGGTGGAAATTTAGGCGGTAAGCCCCACCTCCTCTATAATTTCAAATAACTGAAAATCGTGAGGTCCAGATAAAACCACATTGCAAGAATATCAGGGCCGTACTTGCATAAATGTGGCATAGGAGACTAGACCTCCATCCCCAATATTTAAAAAAAAAATAGTATTATTAATTATGGGGGTCTAGATAAAACCCCGCTGCAACAATACCAGGGCCATATTTTCTGTAGGGGCTAGCCCTCTCTCCATACGTTTAAATACGTATTAACTAAAAAAATTATGGGTTCCAGTTCAGATAAAAACCCACTGCATCAATATCAGGATCGTACTTTCTGGATGGGGGATTCAGAGGGATAATTCTCCCGCCTATATTTTTAATTAATTATGTTTTTTAAATAAGTATTTATTTAATTACTATACTCTATTGCTTTCAATCAAATAAAATCGATTTATCTAAGTTAAAGTTAAATTCTTGTGTCTTCTTTTCAAATTATTATTTTAATAAAAAAAAAGGAGTAAACAAATTAAGTTTTAGATATTTCTTTTTAAAGAAGCAAAAACTATGTAACCTCATTTGCATTTCAAGAATATAGTGAAGGGGAGCTTAGCCCCCTAACCACCACTTTAGAACGACCCCAAAATCAATTTTCAATCGACTTTTGTTTCATAGTTACTGAATTTTTCTTACCTCGTCAAAATTACCGAATTTTCCGAGCAGCACTGTCTACAACATGTAAATGGGTGGCCAACACATCTTTGCTGAAGATGTGCATCTGTAGGACAAGTGTTTACAGGAACAGAAAAAAAGGTGTAGAGATTCTCTCACATTCATACGAGAACGAACACGTTCGGTGAAAACCCGAAAAGCTGTAGACACCCACTCACCGATATTATTTGACAAAGACCGGAATTGAATAAGCAACAATTTTGCAAATGAGATAGAGAGTTAGTGTTAAGTTCTTATTAGCCGTTGCAACTATAATATCACATTAGAACTACGATAAATTTATTGATAAAATTTGATTTAATTATGGCGGTAAATAAATAGTGTTTAATGTTGAAACTAAATACTCTGCAAAAATTGTTCAGATTCAATATTTACTGCTCCGTTTTATTGATTGTAACGGAATGTGTGCTTATGTTCTATACTTTATTCGTTATTATCAAATTGTGGTGACGTTTAGACATTTTTAAAAAAATATCATTAACCACAATTAGGTCTTTTGTCAACGGTGGCACCATTTATCTGAAATCTGAAGTACTTATTGGTAATAATTGATATGCATTTTTAAGCAAGAGAATTTTGCTTTGCGATATACCACCCCCTCACCATCTCTTTAGATTATGTCTTTTATTTATATCTTCGTTATCTTCTTCTTCTTCTTCTCTCTCTCTCTCTCTCTCTCTCTCTCTGTCCTTCTTTTTGTTTTCTTCTTTTTCTTTTTTGTTCTCTTTTTCTTTTCTTTTTGCCATTTTCTTCTTTTTACTTTTCTTTATTTCTTCTGCACTATCATTTTATTTCGTATCTCATTTCTTCCTCCCTCTTTACTTTTCTTCTTTCTCCTCACTCTCTCTTTTTCTCTCTCACACTCCTTTTCACTAATTTTCTAAGATTTGATCTCTCCTTCTTGTTCAACGTTTTCCGCCTATGATTTAATTTCAGTTTTGCTTTCTTTCTCTTTCTCTCTTCACACATACGCACTGACAAATAAACATACACAAATATAGATATATATATATATATATATATAGATATATAGATGAAGAACGTGTGATAGATAGATAGATAGATAGATAGATGAAGAACGTAATGTGATAGATAGATAGATAGATAGATAGATAGATAGATAGATAGATAGATGAATGTAATGTGATAGATAGATAGATAGATAGATGAACGTAATGTGATACATAGATAGATAGATAAAGAACGTAATGTGATAGATAGATAGATGAAGAACGTAATCTGATAGATAGTTGGTTAAAGAACGTAATGTGATAGATAGATAGATAGATAGATGAAGAATGTAATGTGATGGATGGATGGATAGATAGATAGATAGATAGATAGATGAACATAATGTGATAGATAGATAGATAGATAGATGAGGAACATAATCTGATATATATATATATATATATATATATATATATATATATATATATATATATAGATAGATAGATAGATAGATACATGAAGAACGTAATGTGCTATATTGAAAGATAGATAGATCGATAAAAGGTAAGTTGGATAAATTGTCGTCTAAATTACGCAAAAATAAAAATAAAATTTCTTTTTAAAAGTTATAGTTATCAAAATAACATAAAATTATCTTGAAATACTAAAGAGTAAATTTATTCAATAGAATCGCCATTTAATCAGGCCTCCAGAACTCTTCGGAATCCCCTGCAACTCTTCTTGACGGTCTCCAGGTTTAACTTGGTGAATGCTTCTATAATCCTTGCCGCCAGTTCATTTTGGATGCTACAAGAAGTTTTGCTGGTCTCGCTCAACTGTACCCCGCACATAATAATCAAGGGTAGGGGTTGCAGTCTGGGGAGTTAGTTTGGCAGGAGTGATGTTGTCACAGAAATTGTCTGACTGCATTGATTGGCTTCTCCTGCTTGTGTGTCATGGTGCAGAGTCCTGATGCAAGATATAAGGCCTTCCAGCAGTCACCCTCTTGACCCAAGGCAGCAGTACCTCCTCAAGGTATTTGGTGTAGGCCCCCGTGTTGAGTCTGAGGCCCACATCAACAAATTCAGAACTTCTTTTCTCATCACAATGATCAGACTGAGTTTTCCGAGCTGTCGAACCTTCGTAATCACCATTCAATTCATCCAATTCTTTTTTAATCCTCTGCGCCCAATCCACAGATTGACACCCAAACACACTGAAATGTTCGTATTGAAGCTTCCAGTGCGTATGCCAAGCAGCACAGCATGCCTTTTCCAAATTTCTGGAGGAGTGAATTGCATCATGGTGCTCTTTTTCTCACAGACGGTGCCCAACTGACTCTACTATACTGTGCAGCCGACAAAATAAATAAAAAATAACGCGCATGCGCAAAATTTAAAAAATACAAAATAGCGAAAATTTATCCATCGCATAGATAAATATGAAAAAAACGTATATAGATATGAGCAGATAGAGATAGATAGATAGAGAGAGAGATAGAGAGAGAGAGAGAGATAGAGATAGAGAGATAGATAGATTTATCCACTGTGCCATGTGTCCTCAAGAACACATTGGTACAGTGGATAAAGACGTTAGTTAGATTCAGTGACAGGACCAAAAGAGTGTGAGTTCAATACCTGTTTAAGGTGGTGGAGACTAATTAACAGGAGATAACTGATAACTGACATCCATTAGACATGGCACGTGGAACTAGAACAATCTACCCCAGTGAGCGAAATAAAGGGTTTTAGTTCGACATTCCAACCACCTGAAGAAAGCCGGAACGTAAAACGGCCGAAACGCCGTGATAAATATGGCAACAATGATGAAGACAATAGTCCGAATAATGTAAATAGTGTACATAATACCTCATCTCAGTAATATAGATAAATAGATTCTTCCTCTCTTTTTCCTTTTGTTTCCTTCCTCTTCATCCAGCCTCTGCTTATTGTCTCTGTGGATGTGTTTAGCTTATTTTCCGGCTTTTCTTTTCCATGTTTCTTTCTTTCCTGTATTTTCTTTCTTTCTTTCTTTCTTTCTTTCTTTCTTTCTTTCTTTCTTTCTTTCTTCTAGATTGCCTTTCTCTCATTTTTCCTCCCTTCCTTCCTTCCTTCCTTCATTGCTATTCCCTTTCTAAACGATACTTCTTTCTTTCTTTCTTTCTTTCTTTCTTTCTTTCTTTCTTCTAGATTGCCTTTCTCTCATTTTCCTCCCTTCCTTCCTTCCTTCATTGCTATTCCCTTTCTAAACGATACTTCTTTCTTTCTTTCTTTCTTTCTTTCTTTCTTTCTTTCTTTCTTTCTTTCTTCTAGATTGCCTTTCTCTCATTTTTCCTCCCTTCCTTCCTTCCTTCATTGCTATTCCCTTTCTAAACGATACTTCTTTCTTTCTTTCTTTCTTTCTTTCTTTCTTTCTTCTAGATTGCCTTTCTCTCATTTTTCCTCCCTTCCTTCCTTCCTTCATTGCTATTCCCTTTCTAAACGATACTTCTTTCTTTCTTTCTTTCTTTCTTTCTTTCTTTCTTCTAGATTGCCTTTCTCTCATTTTTCCTCCCTTCCTTCCTTCCTTCATTGCTATTCCCTTTCTAAACGATACTTCTTTCTTTCTTTCTTTCTTTCTTTCTTTCTTTCTTTCTTCTAGATTGCCTTTCTCTCATTTTTCCTCCCTTCCTTCCTTCCTTCATTGCTATTCCCTTTCTAAACGATACTTCTTTCTTTCTTTCTTTCTTTCTTTCTTCTAGATTGCCTTTCTCTCATTTTTCCTCCCTTCCTTCCTTCCTTCATTGCTATTCCCTTTCTAAACGATACTTCTTTCTTTCTTTCTTTCTTTCTTCTAGATTGCCTTTCTCTCATTTTTCCTCCCTTCCTTCCTTCCTTCATTGCTATTCCCTTTCTAAACGATACTTCTTTCTTTCTTTCTTTCTTTCTTCTAGATTGCCTTTCTCTCATTTTTCCTCCCTTCCTTCCTTCCTTCATTGCTATTCCCTTTCTAAACGATACTTCTTTCTTTCTTTCTTTCTTTCTTCTAGATTGCCTTTCTCTCATTTTTCCTCCCTTCCTTCCTTCCTTCATTGCTATTCCCTTTCTAAACGATACTTCTTTCTTTCTTTCTTTCTTTCTTCTAGATTGCCTTTCTCTCATTTTTCCTCCCTTCCTTCCTTCCTTCATTGCTATTCCCTTTCTAAACGATACTTCTTTCTTTCTTTCTTTCTTTCTTCTAGATTGCCTTTCTCTCATTTTTCCTCCCTTCCTTCCTTCCTTCATTGCTATTCCCTTTCTAAACGATACTTCTTTCTTTCTTTCTTTCTTTCTTTCTTCTAGATTGCCTTTCTCTCATTTTTCCTCCCTTCCTTCCTTCCTTCATTGCTATTCCCTTTCTAAACGATACTTCTTTCTTTCTTTCTTTCTTTCTTCTAGATTGCCTTTCTCTCATTTTTCCTCCCTTCCTTCCTTCCTTCATTGCTATTCCCTTTCTAAACGATACTTCTTTCTTTCTTTCTTTCTTTCTTCTAGATTGCCTTTCTCTCATTTTTCCTCCCTTCCTTCCTTCCTTCATTGCTATTCCCTTTCTAAACGATACTTCTTTCTTTCTTTCTTTCTTTCTTTCTTCTAGATTGCCTTTCTCTCATTTTTCCTCCCTTCCTTCCTTCCTTCATTGCTATTCCCTTTCTAAACGATACTTCTTTCTTTCTTTCTTTCTTTCTTCTAGATTGCCTTTCTCTCATTTTTCCTCCCTTCCTTCCTTCCTTCATTGCTATTCCCTTTCTAAACGATACTTCTTTCTTTCTTTCTTTCTTTCTTTCTTTCTCTTTATGTTTTAGTTCTTTCTCTCTCCTTTACCTTCTCTCTCACCATCGTTCGCCTTCTATTTATTTCCTCCCCCATCTTTCTATTGATCTCTGTTCATCTGTTTTTTTCGACCTTTCTACATTTCTTTTACTTCCTATGCGTCTCTGTTGCTGGGTCTCTTCCTACTTCAATAAAACTCTCATTTGCCTACTTCTTATTCTGTTTCTCCTGGCTCTCCCTTCACAGCCTCTCCTTCTCTCTCACTCTTTCTCGCTCTCTTTCTTTCTCGCTCTCTTTCTTTCTCGCTCCCTGTCCCTCTCTGAATATATATATATATATATATATATATATATATATATATATATATATATATATATATATATATATATATGTATGTATATATATATATATATGTGGATGACAAAAATATATATATGTATATATATATTTCATATATAAGGCATATAAATTTATTAATATATTACATATTATTGTATATAATATATAATGTATATATATGATGTATAGACATATATGCAATATATGTTATCTAGATATTTATGTTTATTGAGTGTATATACGCACACACATACATACACATATATATTTTATATATATTATATATAATGTATGCATAATATTATATATAATGTAATGTGTATATATATCGTATAAATATATATACATTATATATTACGTATATTCTATATATATATATAGTGTATATATTAATATATATATATATATATGTGTGTGTGTGTGTGTGTATGTGTGTGTATGTATGTATGTGGGTAGGCATTTTGCTATTTATCCCGATTTTCCTTAAAGACTGAAAAACTATCTCCACTCTCAAATATTCGTGAGCTAATTTTTAATGAATTCTTGAATGACAAAAGAGAGGAGAGCATCTTTTTTAATTTAAAAGCAAATTCCATATTTTAAAAGGAGACAGCATGTCGTCGCAATTGCAGAAATATGATTCTTCTTAAGCATCCACGAAGACACATGTCGTTTCTATAAAGTGCATTCAGAAATCGGCATATAATTATTGATCAAAGAATATTTTGGATATAGGAATTATAAAAATAACGCCGTCGTCAAACTCTGATAAGCATTTTTGTCAGTAGCAGTCCGTTCCTAGCGCCATTTACGCCTGTCTCAATAGTTAATCCGGCACGGCTTACAAAGTAAACCTGGCCGTTCGTCCCAAAAAGAAACTCCAATCTGTGGTTGACTGGGGCAGGAAACGAAACTGCTCTCATTTAACCTCCCTGCCTCCTATCAGCATGGCTGATGAACAACTCCACGACACCGTCTCTCTGTGCCTGCGTGGTCACACGTTTTCCACTGACCCGAGGTGGAACTACATTGAATCAATAGCTTCATGTACTGCAAAGAAAATAGGTTCTTTGTGTCGCACCAGAAGTCTTTTCGCACCTGAGTCCATCCTTCAAATCTACCATTCGTCCTTGTATTGAATACTGTTGCCATATATGGTCTGGTGCCCCTGCTGTTCATTTTGTGCTCCTTGACAAAATCCAGAGATGGATATGCAATGTGATAGGTCCCGATCTGACATCTCGACTCCAGTCACTTTCTCAAAGAAGTAATGTGGCTTCCCTCTGTCTTTTCTACAAATATTTTCATGGCAACTACTCTCACGAGCTACTTTCACTGGTATCCAAACTGCATGAATTTAACTAGGTCGACATATCGATCTCACCCTTTCACTGTCAAAACAGTTAAATGTAATCTTTTCTACTCCAACAGCTTCTTCTCTCACACTTCCTGACAGTAGAACTCCCTTCCTCCTACTTGCCTCCAAAACAAAACTCTCATTTACCCGCCGTAACCTCCCTGGCTCCTATCAGCATGGCAGATGCACAACTCCACTAGAGCGTCTCTCTGTGCCTTCATGGTCTCACGCTTTCCACTGACCTGAGGTGAAATAACTACATCGAATCAATAGTTTCATTTACCGCAAGGAAGATTGGTTTTCTGTAATGCGCCAGAATGTTGTTCTCGCCTGTGTCCATCCTTCAAATCTATAAATCTACCAAATGTCTTTGCATTGAGTACTACTGCCATATATAGTCTGCTGTTCCTGTTGAGGTTCTCAACAAAATTCAAGGCGGATATGCAATGTGATAGGTCTTGGACTGGCATCTCGCCTCCAGTCCCTTTCTCACATACATGATGTGGCTTCCCTCTGTCTTTTCTACAAATAATTTCATGGCAACTGCTCTGACGAGTTACTTTCACTGGTGCCCCAACTGCATGAACGCATGCCTGCTACTAGTTTGGCATTTCGGTCCCATCCTTTCACTGGCGAAACAGTTAAAGGCAATCGACTCTTCTACTTCAAAAACTCCTTCTCTCATACTTCCCGACAGTTGAAATCACTTCCTCTTATTTGCTCCCCTGGTAGATATAATTCTTAAATAATAAAATGTAATGTCAGTCGACATCTTCTGATGTCTTGTTCTTCTCATTATCCTTTCCTCAAACACCCCTTTTTACCCTTACTTTCACTTTCTGTAACCCCGTGTGTTCTAGTGGCAATTCCGCCTTGCTTGGGGTGAAATGCTAAAAACAAAAGAAGAAAAAAAAAGAAAAAGAAAAAAAGCATGGTATTTATGCCAGGAAATACTAGAGTTTCACACGAACTAAGGATATTTCGATGGAATAAGAATTGATCTCTAATGACCCCCGAGATGTACTGGGCTCACACTAAAAGATAGGCTAGTAAGCTCTATACTCGGTATCACATCAGAACATCTGTACTAAGTGTCACATCAGAACATCTGTGTTCGGTGTCACATCAGAACATCTGTATTCGGTGTCACATCGGAACATCTGTACTTAGTGTCACATCAGAACATCTGTATTCGATATCACATCAGATCATCTGTACTCAGTGTCACATCAGAACATCTGTGTTCGGTGTCACATCAGAACATCTGTATTCGATGTCACATCAGATCATCTGTACTTAGTGTTACATCAGAACATCTGTATTCGGTATCACATCAGAACATCTGTACTCAGTGACACATCAGAACATCTGTATTCGGTGTCACATCAGGACATCTGTATTCGATGTCATATCAGAACATCTGTACTTGGTGTCACATCAGAACATTTTTACTTAGTGTCACATCAGAGCATCTATATTCGGGGTCACATCTGAACATCTGTATTCGGTGTCACATCAGAACATCTGTAACATTCAAAAGATCTAGGTTGTCAATTAGAGGATTGATCCCATCACCATCAAGTGTTGAATCGCAACTGAATAGGATGTCGGTGGCTGCGCCGACATAACTGCGGAAGTAAATCTGTACATAAGGCAACCGTATGACAGGAAATTATATAAACGCTCGATCCACGAGAAGAAAGCATTCTAGCGAGATGATGAAATTTTAATTCCTCGTGGAATTTAAATATTTATATGAACACAAAAGAGATATTTATAACGACGTTTCGGCCGTTGTACACTCCGGCCTTCTTCGGGTGGTTGGAGATGCTAGGCCACAAAAAGTTCCTGAGCCGACCAAGCATAGAAATAAATACAATATGGGAATCAGTAGTAGGGATTGCCAGAGAAAAGCGATAAGAACAACAAAAAATGCAATATGAGCTCTGATAAAAATATTCAATGATAACAGCAAAAATTTCAATATGAGCACGGGTAGAAATGGTTGCTGAAGACATTATAATACCCAGAAATTCATACACAGATGTCCTCAAGGACACATAGCACAGTGGATAAAGGCGTTAGTTAGATCCAGTGACAGGACCCAAAGAGTGTGAGTTCAATACCCGGTTAAGGCAGTGGAGAACTTGGAGAGGGTAATTAACAGGAGATAACTGATAACTGACATATATATTAAACATGGCACGTGGAACTAGAACAGTCTACCCCAGTGAGGGTTCAGTTCGACATTCCAACAACCTGAAGAAGGCTGGATCGTACAACGGCCGAAAGATTGTAATAAATATGGCGACAAAGATGGGGACAATAGTCCGAATGATGTAAATAAGGCCTGAAGATTGAGTTCAAGTATGGAACTCAGTGTCAGTGTCCACATTTATAATTAAATGCGCTCTATCCCCGATATTGAGCACTTTTTTCCATAAAATATTAATTTAATTAACGTAAAACTATATTTTTATCTTATGCCGTAAATTCAAACTCTCGTTCACGATGACTTCTGCCTTCGTGCGAACACAACCATCGACAGCTTCCGAACAATTCTCTCAACACAATTTCACTCACGACGCTTGGGTTAATCCAGATTTTTTTTCGGTTATATCTCAACGATAACCACATGCTCGATCTTCTCCGCAGCCCGATAATCTCAAAAGATTATCTAACAAAATGATAAGTGTGATTCGAACCCCCGCCTCATGGTGTGAAAACACATTCTAACTACATATATGCAAATATATATATATGTCTGTGTTTGTGTGATAGCCTATTATCCCAACATTAAGTTAAAGTTATAAACGATTATATTACGAATGGTACCGTATAATTAGATTTACTTCTCGTAAATTAATAATTTATTAATCATTTCAACCCATTTCGCAGAAGCCAACATTTCAAAAGGATTTTATTCCCTCACATATAGAGGATTTTTTTCACAAATTAAATTCCCACTCGGAAATATATTAATTCATTTGGTTTTCGAAATGGCTCTAAAGAAATGTGTGACGCTATAGTTTTCTACAGCGTGTTTATAGACTAAACATTTTTTTTTGAATAAGTACTTGGAAATCAGGTCGTAAGCAAGCATATCCAGAAGAATTTTTTCAATTTTGCTAAATTCCTCGGATTTGCACTGCCAATTCTTGGTACCTCTCTTATTTTCGACGGCTCTACCTTCACAATGTTCTTAGATTAAGGAACTACAACTTCTGTCAGGATCCAAACATTTCTGTTCCTGTGAACAAATTAGCGATTCGTCTCCATCAGTCAAGATGCCCGTGTCCCCCCATGAAATTTACTTACTGATTCTCATTGATTCTTCACTGCGCACTCGAGGCCATGCTTTCTGTATAGTTTGCAGTGTATTCTGTGGGCTGGTGTGTCATGGAGTTCTTCGTATTATTATTATTATTATTATTATTATTATTATTATTATTATTATTTTATTTCCTTTGAATTCTAGTGTGTACACATTTCTTGTCGGGTCCCGCACAGAGACCTAAGGTTAGAAATGGCATCAAGACATTTTCTATTGAGCAATTTAAAAAAAAAAGAAGACATCACACACATTTTCCATCGATAAAGCTCTTCGTAAAGTGTGGGCTGTACTTATCAGAATATTTTTTTGTATCTTTTTGTGGCATGGACTTCCAGGGATCCCTTCAATTAGTCTACTGGAATCTTTTCCAACCAATCAGAGGGCTCCAAATACAACAGCGATTCTTGATGTTCCAATGTGCCACATTTTTGAGATTTCGATTTCATTATTATTATTATTATTATTATTATTATTATTATTATTATTATTATTGTTGTTGTTGTTGTTGTTGTTGTTGTTCCTGGGTGTTTTGAAAGTTTATGATCTGTGAACTGTCAGGATCAAGCAATAATATGTTAAAAGAGTTGCTTATAAAGAGAGAAAACTATCCAAAGCCCACATTAAGCATTAGTAGTATACTAACGAGGAGGCACGGTGGTGTAATGGATAGCGGCTCGTCTTGAGGAATCGGAGAGCCAAGTTCGAATTCCACTCGAATTGATTACATTCACTTACGTGCTAATAACATTAGGAAAGGTGTGAATCCTCTTCTTCTCCTCCCAGTTATGGGTAAATAACAGGGCAGACCGTGTTCTGTAGCCTTGTATGGCAACTGGTCTACCGCAGAAACAAATGGCAACCTACTGCTTGGTCAGTCATGTACTAAAAGATACATGATCGCCTAAACGTGTATCTGAAATGGCACTAATTGAAATTCACTTACGTGCTAATACACTTGAGAAAGCTATGAATCCTCTTCTTCTCCAAGCTATTGGGAAATAGCCAGACAAACCGGGTTCTACAGCCTTGGATGACAACTGGTCTAGAGCAGAAAGAAATGGCAACCTACTGCGGGAAAATCTGCCTCGTCAGTCATGTATCGAAGATACATAATCGCCTAAGCGTGTATCACGCATGGCACGTAACTGACTGACTGACGTGCTAATATCCTTGGGAAAGGTAAGAATCTTCATCTTCTACCACCAGCTATGGGTAAATAGCAGGACAGACCGGGTTCTATAGCCTTGGATGGTAACTGGTCTACCGCAGAAAGAAATGGCAACCTAATGCGGGAAAAATCTGACTCGTCAGTCATGTATCGAAAGATACATTATCGTCTAAGCGTGTATCACGCATGACACATAACTGAGTATACTAACCCAACAGAAAGAAGGATAAGAACAAATCTCAGAATTTGTGTAACAATGCAAGAGGATTCCAAAAGAGTTGGATGAATCTAATGGTGATTACGAATGTACGGCAGCTCGGAAAAACGCAATTTCTGATGAGGAAATAACTCCCGAACGTTTTGGTGATGGCCTCAGACTCCCTGGACTACGTAATGTGTCTTCAGGGAAGAGTGCAGTTCTAGGTCAAGAGGGTGACTGTTGGAAGACCCTATGTCTGGCAACATAGGAATCTGCACCATGCCACAAAACAGGAGAATCTAGTCATGGCTGTCAGACAACTCCCCAGACTGCACCCCCTTGATTATTATGTGTAGGCTTCAGTTGGTTTACTGTAACACCAAAGATGAACTGAAGCCATGTGCCACATTTTTGAGATTTCTATTTCAAGGTCCTTGTATTTTGACAGTTTTTCGAATATCTTCAAAGATACATTGCAGTCTGCAGGGACTGCCATATCAATAAGGAGGCATTTTTTTGGTTTGTGATCTTTAATAACAATGCCTGGGCGGTTGGCTTTGATTATTCTGTCAGTGTGTATTGTGTAGTCCCACAGAATTGTAAGAGGTCCTATCTCCGTAACCGGGTCTGGGTGGTGTTTCGTATCAGTTTCTTTCAGTTTCCTTCCCGTAGAAGTTGAAAATTTTCCAGTGCAGATATTGGCCCCCTCTGTCATGTTGGTTTTATATTCAGTGGGTTCCAATATCGTGCAACCTGATACAAGATGATCAATGGTTTCTGGATATTTATCACAGAATCTGCATTTTGGGCTAACATTTATTTTAGTATATGTGCTTGATAATTCCTAGTTAACAAGCATTGGTCCTGTGCAGCAAGGATAAAACCTTCAGTTTCAGCTTTCAACCTTGCACTACGTAGCCACTGATGGGTACGGTTTTTGTCTACGTCAGCTTGTTTGGTACGGGCAGAGTATTGGCCATAAAGCGGTTTATCTTGCCATCGTTTCTGTATCTGGTCGGTTGCATTAGTCTTCGCTTTCTTTTTTAAGTATTTTGCAGCTTCAGCCGGTTTACCGTACTGTACTTGTATTTCTGTGCCCATTTGAAAATCCATTTTGAATTTGTTGGCTTCCTTTATTATTATTATTATTATTATTATTATTATTATTATTATTATTATTATCATCATCATCATCATTATTGTCATTATTATCATCATCATCATTATTGTCATTATTATCATCCTTATTGTTATTATTTTTATTATTATTATCATCAGTTAAATCATACATTTTAGATGCATCAAAGGTGGTCTTCAGTGATGCACTGTTCTCATCGCCGATTTCGGGTTTCGCATCATATCGGCTCCAACAGCAACCCCGACCAGATTCTAGGCGACTCAGGCCGCCTCCTTGAAAGCGTCGTGCTACGCACCGCGACATTGCAAAAAACAGTAATCACAAAAACTAGCAAGGCCGAACTTTGACCATTCTTATTGCCATATGTTAGTCAGCGTCAGCCAATGAAAACAGGGCTTTTCACACTCCTCTTCTATGTAATGGTGTCTTATCACTACATCGTTTTTTTTTTTGTTTTTTGTTTTTTACTTCCGGAATCCATACCGAGGTGAGCTGGTATCTTTATTGCATTGTTTAAGTCCGTGTTTTACTTTTTAAATATTAATCCCATATCAGTACCAAATCCTTAACTAAACGTTCACTGATATCCTACCCAAAACTAATCCTTATTAGCAGTTTCTCAAAATAAATTCGCTAATTTAACCATCCGGTCAAAAAAACAAACAAACAAAAAAAAAAACGTATACACGTTTTGTCATTTACCGATTAAAATAATTCGATGGCCTACTAACAATAAATAAATAACTAAATAATTATGCTATCTACTCAATTAAGTAACCTATACAAAAAACATAAAATCCCTCCCTCCCTACATATAACAATACTTCTCAACACCTGTCCATAACAGTTTGAATACCCTAACTTAATATATTGTCTTAATATTCCCTTATAACGTATAACACGTCTCCTAATTCTGATTGAGATTTCTATTAATGTCCTCATTATTTCATCCATGGCTCTGATCTCTTAAGCGAAATCCATTTTGACGCAGTGAGAACCGCGTTGGTAATGTCCTTCAGCGCTCTCGGCCTAACTACCCCCACTGTGCCTATTTTTGCTATGGCTCTACACAACGACTGTCCCGCAAAACCCCTGCAACCAATTTCTACGGGGGTCATAGTATATCTTCCATTACTTTTGCCGACATTGTTCGACCTGTTCTTGGTATTTGGACCTCTTTCTCTCATTAGTAAGTGTAATATATTCCTCCCATGACACAGACAGTTCCCAAATAATGCACTGCAGTATCAGATTCGGTCTTAGCAATGTTACGGCTATGTGTCTAGGGAACTTCAGCTGGGTCTCTAGGTCCACTATCAACTGCCAATCGTCTGCGGAAAATAACAGGCTCGTTCTCTCTCTCCTCCGTTTCTGTACCTTCTCACCAGCTTTTACGAAGTTAATCCGATTCAATTCCTTATCGCTTTAGTCACTTCGTTCGCAATTGCTATGAGTGCTTAGCCGTGGCGCCAACGGTACCGACCATCACCCAAAGCTTTTGGCAACTACCGAGGATGTGTTGTAAAGATCCTTTCCTTGCACATAGTTGAAAAGTGGGGCTCTCGCTCTTCACCTATATATGCAGGTTCGTTGGGCTCGGTAGGACATCATATACTGACTTTATGAAAAATTGAATCTCACTAAAATCCAATCGCCAGCAATCTGACCATGTAATTCTTTTCTTTTCTACATTCTCCCATTTTGTTCAGGCTACTTGCTGACTTAGACCGACCATTTTACAGTAACGCATTTCTTCTACGCCCGAACGGACATCTTCTTGGATGAGTTGGCGCCTTTCTTTGCCTTTAGCAATGCTGGTTTGCGTATAGGGGAAAAACCCCAACACCACTTTGCCTCTAGCTATTGACCCTAGTATAGCTTTATGCCTAAGTCTCTTCTCCGCCACTCGCAACTCTCCTTCAGCGCTTCATTTTCTGCCAGACCTTGTCTGGATTCCTTCTACTGCTACTTTTGGATCATTAGATTCTGCATACTGCAGCCATTCTCTTGTTTTCGTGGTTTTGAACTTTCCTCCACGAAGCTGCTAAAGAGGAGGCGCAATGCGTTGCTGTTCCCATAGAGGGCCGCACCACTTAAGCATTTCGGCAAACCCAGCCACCTTCTCAAACGATTGCTAATTGCTCTCTCTAACGTTTCCACGGTGGTAATCGGAACATCATAGACGAGCAATGGCCACAATATCCGGGACAAAACTGCATGCTGGAAGAGCCATGTCTTAAAACGTCTTGGCAATCCAGATTTGTCGATCCTCGTCAGCCACTCCTCAAGATCATTTATAGTCTGCTGGATAGCGGCTTTGTCCTTCAGACTGCTGCTGAAAGTCTTGCCCAAGCTCTTAATGGGATTTTCGCTCAGAGTAGGAATTGTTTCTCCTGCGAGTGTAAACCGGACTTTCTCCATGAACTTGCCTTTTTTCAATACTAATGACCTGGATTTTGCTGGCTTAAAATACATCTATGATGTCGTTGTCACGGTTAAATCGTCCATGTAAGCCTTTATCGGTACTTGGCGGACTCCAGATCTAGAGACAGGTTCTCGACATTCCACCTCGGCTGCCTTTACAAGCATGTTCATAGGCAATGAAAATAGGACAACCGACATTGTGCAACCTGTGATGACACCCTTTTACAGGGTCTGCAATTCTGATGTTGCTGTACTTGAACATGCTCTCAGCCGGAAATTATTATAGTAGTTCAAAACGAGACCGCATACTGATGGAGGTACGTGATGTCTATTTAAGGCTTCTTCCACCAGTTTGTGTGGCATGGACCTGTAGGCGTTAGCGAGATCCAACCACGAGATCCAACCACAATACAGTCAGATCCCCTTTGGTTTCCTTCGCTTCTCTCAGGAGCTTGCTCAAGGCAACCTGGCATAACGGCGACCCCACCCTTCTGGACTGATGTGTCAATGTAACTGTTCCCAAGAATGAAATTCGAAAGGCGTCTTGACAATAAACCGAAAAAGATCTTACTTTCGGTGTTAAGTAAGGAAATGATTCGAAATTGGTCCAACGATTTTGAACCTTCTTCCTTCGGGATCCATACCCTCTCAGCGAATCTCCATTGCTTCACGATCCTGCCTCTTCTCTAAATGGCTCTTAATAATTTTCACAACATTTGTAGAATTCCCTTACACCGCTTGTACACAATGTAGGGTAGTCCACTCGGACTTGGTGCTTAAGCGGATCTGGTGGCTCTCACAACTTCTTGAATTTCTTTCCATGTAGGCAAGCGTCTGTCAAATTGAACCACTGGTGGCTCCTGAGGAATTAAGCGGCTATTTATACCCAGATCTTGCTCTTTTGCAGGGTCACTCATGGTCTTTCGAAGGTAGCTGTTCATTTCTTCCTCCGATGCCTCCAATTTAGTAAACAAATGCGCCTAACATGCTGTCAAATACGGTATTTAATGATACAAGTCCTACTAAAAAAAAACCTTAGCTGTGGGGACAAATAGGGGATTCATACCTTCCCTAATTGTATTTTAGTGTTAGGTAATATAATGAAAAAGACTGAAATTCGAACTCGACTCTTCGATTTCGTACCGTTATCCATTATACTATCAGCGCATCCAAACCCAGCAGCATCTGGTATTCTAAAGCGGTCACCATTCTAAGAACTACCGAGGTTCCTCGTTGCTTAACATCGGTATTAGCATGAAAACCGGTGTATCAACGTGATATGCCCGTTAACCGGTTTGGTTATGATACTTTACCCCCCATAAATCTGGGTTAGGCCTTCGTCCAAAAACAAGGACCTTCAAAGTATAAGAAGAAATGAAAAAAATTACATTTATTTTATGCCCTTTCAGTTAAAACGGTATTACTTTCCGAACATCCTTATATTGAAATAAATACAATGACATCGGGCTGAAACACCTTGGGCGATCGTGAATCGAAAAAAAAAATCACCCACAGCTTGTCACATCCGCCTCTACCAACAGGCATTAGGCAAGCTCGGTAGGGGATTGACCCGTTTCTCTCAATGAATCTGGGGAAGGCCTTCCTCCATTGAAAAGGACCTTCACAGGCTGAGAAGAAGTAGTCGTCATTCTTGTGGTAAGCATTTGTCTTACTTATATTAGATCCTTTAGTGACAGACATTGAAACTGGCGATAAAAAATAGATTTATTACGTGATAGCAAAACGAATGAAATTTGCGGCTGCATCAAGATTTTTCAAGATCTCAAGTCTCTGATTTTAGCGGCATTCAGAATTTAAATAGTGAATTATCTTGGAAAAATTAAAGTGTTATTATGTTATTTTAATACAAATGTTAATCTAATACGCGACCCAAGAGCCACTCAAGGTAGAGAGTTTTTGTGTGGTGTTGTATGAGAGTAATAAAAGACAAGAAGTGCAGTTCATGACACTAGACTTGATAAGGTTACGGTTGAAGTAATTAGGAAAACATCGTGAGTCAAACGTTTCCTAAGGGTAGTGGCGCATAAATCATTGCAACGGACCCAAGTGGCTTGAAGGCAAGATGGAGACAGGAAAACAGTGGATATTCTACCGAACAAGTTTGAGTAAATGTTTGGCAAAACAGGTTTTAGGGGTGATAGCGAATAAACAAAATTTATTAAGGGCTACAAAGCGTAAGAAATACTGGAGAGCTACGATCGCCATATCCTGGAGGGACACGGAACAAAGAAGCAGAAGAAGGAGAAAGAGAAGAAAAAGAGGAACGAGGAGGAGAAGGATGAGGAGAGAAGAAGTGAGGAGGATTAGAAGAAGAAGAAAAGAAGATGAAGGAGTAGTAGTAGTAGTAGAAGTAGTAGTAGAAGAAGAAAAAGAACAAAAGAAAGAGGAGAAATTCAAGAAGAATAAGAAGGATGAGGAGGAGAAGAAGAAGAAGGATGAGGAGGAGAAGGAGGAGAAGAAGAAGGAGGAGCAGAAGAATAAATAGAAGAAGAAGAAGAAGAAGAAGAAATAGGAGGAAGAGAAGAAGAAGGAGAAGGAGGAGTAGTAGTAGTAGTAGAAGAAGAAGAAAATGAAAAGGAAAAGGAGGAGGAGGAGAAAGATAAGAAGGAGGGGGAGAAGAAGAAAAAGAAAAAGGAGGACGAGGAGAAAGAGAAGGAATAGAAGAAGAAGAAGAATAAATAGGAGGAGGAGGAGAAGAAGAAGAAGGAGAAGGAGGAGAAGTAGTAATAGTAGAAGACAAAAATTAAAAGGAAAAGAAGGAGGAGGAGAAAGATTAGAAGGAGGAGGAGGAGAAGAGGAAGAAGAAAAAGAAAAAGAAGGAGGACGAGGAGAAAGAGAAGAAGAAGAAGAAGACGTCCTAAGTAGAGTACCGTTCTGAAGAGTTAATCTGAAATCATAGAGGTTGACTGAAATCAGCTTCAAGCTACTCTCAACTCTAAATAAATAATAAATAAACGTAGGGAAATGTTCTGAGAGTTTAATCTAGAATTATGTTGGGTCATTTGAAATCAGCTTCAATTGCAACTGTAATTAATCGCGTCCTAATATGAACGCGTTTTTAAAATAGCACAGGCCTAGGTGAACCAGGCTTTCCGCCCACTGGGGTTCCCCCCACCGCGGATACCTCCGACAGGACTGGCAGAGGAGTAGAAGTGGCTTTTTTAGTATTTCCTGTCAAGATGGATACTTCAGATGTAGTATATGTTCTGGGCCGGAGACCTGCTCTCCTCCTTTGTCTCCCCGCCCCCAGCGTTGCATCACATCTGTTATGTAGCGGTGGTCTGACCGGCTATGACCAGCTCAGACAAGCTATGACCAGCGGTCTGAGTGGAAACAATCGGGTTCCCACGTTCAAAACCAACCTTGAATCATAACTTGACTCACTGGGTTGGGGTGGGGCAAGTAATGCTCTGGCTTAGATGAACCACGTGTAATCTGAAATTGCGACATTAATGCCATAAGAGTGGATTATAAATTGAGTAACATGCCTCCTTATCATTAGGTGAATGGTTCGAATCCATGCATGTTCATTCACAGATAGCTTAAAAGTAGTTTCACTGATTGAAAAAGAGAACAGTTTCGATTCCTGCTCGCATTTTCTTTAACAGGGCCTTCAATCTCTATTCTGGTTGACTCTAATTTCACCGTTTTAAAAAAAATGGAACAGGGATATCTATTCAAACAGTGACCTGCGAGATATTCAGTAAATGGAACAAATTCGACAGCAATTCAAATTCCGGATAGCTCTCCATTGAAACAACCGCACAATCTTACGTTAGTTCCTGCATATGATATCATTTGATGGAACTAACTCTTTTAATAGTTTTCGAAAAATACTGGTGATCGGATTGTATCTTTTTTTTCATTTCAAAGCATCGTAATCAACACTTGATAGCCACTTTTAGGCTTTATTTCAGTGACAACTCACTGACGTTAAACACAATTAAACCACTTCTGTACTATACAGCCAGATACGCTTTTATTTATTTCCACACCCTGAATTTGGTGAGCAGATTCAAAGAATTTGAGACCGGTTTGAAATAATGTTTCAAAATTGCCAATATCTCAAGCCACCATTATAACATCCGCATTCCTTGTCAGAATTCTGGGATGAGAAGTTATCATTATTTATGCAATTTATATTCAGACTATTCTCCTCTTCTTTGTTGTTTTTATTACAAACGTTTCAGCCGTTGTGACTTGCGGCCTTCCTCAGTGTGTATCGTTCTAGGTCACCTACTAGGAATTCTGAACTGGATGCTTTATTTAATCTCCTGCGGTAAACGATGTCCCTAGACATAAGCAGTCGGACGAGAACAGTCCACTCCAAATATGGTCTCCAATATAAATTAGTAATTTTTACCTATTTCATTTTTCTCATTCTGGAAAAAGGTAAATGCTTATAGGATATAATATAAACGACCAATTTTTACTTATTTATTTTTCTAGCCTCGAACCAAATAAATGTTTATAAACTTCAATATAAACGAACAGTTTTTTAGCAACTGCGTAAATATAAAATATTTTTTCTTCATTTTATTTTATTTTGAGCCAATGTCGATTATTAAAACCAAATTTGAAATCCCTTAAAACTATTTGGTTTTAATTATCGACTTTTATTCGAAATAAAATGAGAAAAAAAATATTTTATATATTTAGTTGATATTAATTACTTCTTAATGACAAATAAAATGTTCTGATATGATTTAGAAAATATTATTTCGAGATTTGCGTTCTCAACAAAATTACCGTAATTCCCTATGTATAATACGCCTTCATCCATAATACGCACGCCTAATATTGTGCTGAAATTGTGGGAACATGTTTCTACTCACGTATAATACACGCCCTTCATTTGGTAATCAAACTCTATAAATTGTACCACTTCAATTTCATTGCAGCCAGCGTTTCCTACTCTTATTAAAAAAAGGGTTTTAAACATAGATTAATATTATTCTAATTTAGTTTTATGATAATTCTTATTTTATTTTATGGCAATTATAAAAAGAATTTTTGTAGCGGTTCATAATACGCACCCCTGATTTTGCTTATTATTTTTTATAAAAAAAATGCGTGTTATACATGAGGAATTACGGTAATTATATCTTTTCGGCCTAGATTAAGTACTTACGCAGAAAATAGAGAATGCTTCATTGATCGAGACGAAAGTGGTTTTATTCTAGCGTTGCATATATCTTCGACGGTGAAATAATTGCTGGGTTTTTTTTAAATTCTTTTTATTCATATTCCATCAATTTCCAAATTCACACAAGATGTCTGTTGTCTATTGCTGTGCATACGTTTTCTCAAATCTTCAACAAGTTCTCCAGTATACCCTCAAACCTTATATTCTGGTCAACTGCAATATTTTCTTAGTATAGTCGTATGTTCACATATGTCTGTCGGAAGAAGGTTGGTTCTTGCTGGTGATCGATTGAACACACGTCTTCTCAAATCTCCAATATCCTCTCAAACCCTCATATTCTGGTCAACTGCAATATTTCCTTAATATCTTTGTATATTCACAGAAGATTTCTGTTAGTTATTGCTGGTGATTGATCGACCGTACGTCTTCACAAATATCCAAAACCTTCAGTATCCTTTCAAATCTCAAAACACTCGCATGGGCCAAGGATAAAAATTGGCTGAGCAACCTGTTCCAGCTAAAATAAGGTAAAATATATCTAACACACAGGGGGCGATAACCACAATTCAGTGAATCCGCATTGCTAACGGTTAACGCCTGTGCCAGGTAAGCATTTAAGATGTCAGGTGGTTAATGTTGGGAGATAATTGACCGTATATCTTCTCAATAGTACCTACACGTACCGCTGAGGGCTGACGTAGAATGTGCCCTCAGAGAAGCCAAATACAGAATCGAACCTCAAATATCGTCAATGGGCGCGCGAAAAGGATATTTGCACACAAGACTATCTGGCTATAGAAAGATCTATAAATGCCTGACTTATCTGGCGGGGGGGGGGGGCGTAGTGTCTCTCACATCTAAGCAAGAAGATCGAATGTTCGTTTGAAGTCTGTGGAAACCACATACCCTCCAGAAATAGCGTTAGACGGATGGAGTCAAGAAGTCAATAATTTTACCTTTTTTTTATGAGACGTTACACACATATAATTACATACTTTGAAGTTTATACGTTCTTTTTATAGATATGGATATTTAAGTAAATGCTCTGTTTATAATAAACAGTATTAACAACATTTCAAAGGATAAGCGATCTAAAATCCGAAGAAGAAGCTTTGAAATATCTTTGAATTTAGCAGTAAGTACTGTCAAGCATCCGTTCAGTATAATGTTCTGGGGATGCTTTTCTTTTCATGGAACTGGTTTCTTAAAACCTATTGAAAAGACCCTTAGGAGCGAGCAGTACAAGATAATTTTAGAGTCTTGTCTGCTCCCTTCTGGTGAAAGGGTGCGAATCGACCCCACCAAGCTCATTTTTATGCAGGATAATGTTCCTTGTCACAAATCAAAATTGATGAAGGAATACTTTGATGAGAAGCAGATGAGTATTATGACATGGCCGCCCCAATCTCCTCACCTCAACCCCATAGAAAACTTATGGAGCATTATAAAGTACAGGCTCTCGAGAAAGCAGTTGAGCAACAAAGAGGATTTGATTGTGAATTTCATATCAGAATGGAATTCAATGTTTGGAGATGAGATTTGCCAGAACCTAACCAAGTCAATGCCAAAAAGGGTTGAAAAGGTTATTCAAAATAAAGGAGGACCAATACATTATTAAATATTTCGAACTATATTACCTATTATAAATAAATTAGACCTCTATTATTCTTTATTTAAAGCTGTTCCGTTATGTTTCTATTGTTTATTAGTTGCAGGAAATAGGTGAGTCACTTTTTTTGCACAGACTTTTTCCATAAATCTCATTTATATCCAAAATTATAATTATCAATAGAATACGTTAGGGTGAGTAAACTTTTTTACAAGGTGGTCGGGAAGGGGTCTTTATATTAGTAAGATTAAATATTAGTTTGACCCCCAAAACAATAGGCGAAAATTTTTTTGATAAATAGATAGATAGAGAGATAGATAGAGATGAATAGACGAGGCTAGATAGTTAGATAGAGATGAATAGACGAGGATAGACAGATAGATAGATATGAATAGACGAGGATACATAGATAGATAGATATGAATAGACGAGGGAGGATAGATAGATAGATAGATAGATAGATAGATAGATAGATAGATAGATATGAATAGACGAGGATAGATAGATAGATAGATAGATAGATCTATATTTCTATCTTTATCTAATTCAAAAACTGATCGATATTATTACCTACATAGAATGTATTTATAGCTGGCGTCGGAGCAGCACACCGTTATATTGGATTGACGGCCTCTCCAACCCTACGACCCTCGTTCAATCAATTCACGATCACCTAATTCGATTTTAACTCTAATTTTGTTTGTGGTTTACGTTTTTATCGACGTAGTTTTTTTCCCTCGCATTTCTCTGCCATTGCTGGTAATGGGTGACGGGAAGCGTTACCAGGTGACTTGCACGGTGACAAGTTGACATACACAGATTATTAATAAGGGACAAGTAGAAATATTATTGCACCTTGGCCAATGTTGAGAAAGAAAATGGCGATTGCAATTTAATCTATCTTTCGAGTAAGAAATTGTCCTGATTGTTAGCCTACGGGGTCATGGAGTTGATATAAACCTTCAAGTACATAGACACACGCGCACATACATACAGACAGACACGCAATATATATATATATATATATATATATATATATATATATATATATATATATATATATATATATATATATATATATATAACGTATATTAATATAGTTATTGCGATTGCAATTTAATCTATCTTTGGAGGAAGAAATTTTCTTGATCGTTAGCCTACGGCGTCGTTGATTTGATATAAACATTCAAGCACATACACGCACAGACATATATATATATATATATATATATATATATATATATATATATATATATATATATATATATATATATATATATATAAATATATTTATATGAATATATATATATATATGAATATATGAATATATATATATATATGAATATATATATATATGAATATATATATATATATATGAATATATATATATATATGAATATATATATATATTAATATATATATATATTAATATATATATATATATGAATATACATATATATATATGAATATATATATATATGAATATACATATATATATATATGAATATATATATATATGAATATAGATATATATATATTAATATATATATATATATATGAATATACATATATATATACATTAATATATATATATATATATATATATATGAATATACATATATATATATTAATATATATATATATATATATATATGAATATACATATATATATATATATATATATATATGAATATACATATATATATATATATGAATATATATATATATATATATATTTATATATATAATGTGTATTAATAAATACATATAGATATGTGTTTTGTGTGTGTGTGTATATATATATATATGTTATTTTTAATTTATTTTGTTTAAAAGTCATTTCTGATGGATACTCATGTTCGAGTAGAAACACTGTTTTTTAATTAAACTACATCTGCCGGTTTGAATATTCGACAAATCTTGTCAGAAAAATATTCGTCCTCCGGCAGGTTTCGAACCATCATCCCCTATGTCGAACCGTCATAGGATCTGACGTGTTAAACCGTTCAGCCATGTAGGACTCCCGGTCAAACAATGCTCGAATAGTCGCATTTAATTCATTTCCTAAAATGAAATTGTCTTTGTTAACTTTAGGATGTGATACATGGATGTTTCTGGTATCGACAGAGAGTATGTGTTCAAAAGGCACTATTCGGGCTTTGTATGACAGTAGCGGTTAAGCACGTCAGAATCAATGAGCTTCCCCCATCGGGGATGCAGTTTCAAATGCTGCCGGAGGACGCATATTTTTCTGACAAGACTTCTCGAATATTTAGGCCGGTAGATGTATTTAAAAATACTGCTTAATTACAAAAATAATGTTAAATTAAACAATACTCTTTAATTAAAAAAAAATCAGAACTTCTACTCAAATATGATTATGCATAAAAAATAATGTTTAAACAAAATAAATTTAAAACAAATTAACATTAAGTTGGATTTAATGTAAGTATTGCTTTCATTTCATCCTGGTAAGGAATTGCTCAAATGTTATGATAAATTTAACATGTATTCATCCTTGTTTGAAATAGGGATGTTTTTTTGTTTTTTTTTAGTGAGTACGGTATTCTGAATTCTTACATTGTAGTTTCCTCCGTAAATTTTGTAAACAAACATTGTGCTTTCAGAAAAAAAAACAATCGTTGTGTGTTCTGAAAAAACAAACATATACTAGTGAATTAACACACACAAAAACATAGTATAGCATATATTTTACGGGTATTAACATAAAATATGTTAATATTTTACCAGTTAAGTAGGTTTATGAAAGCGTAACAAAAATGCAGTGAAGATGAAAGTGCCCAGCTGTACAGGAGCGGAAATTAATGGCCAGAGTTGAATTAGACCAGGGAACTGTAGTATTAAAAAGGATATAAATATAAAAAATATATACACATGTAAAAAGATAAAAAAATTTAACATTAAATAATAAAAGAAGGACGATTTCGATGTACCACAAGTTTCGTTTGACAGGGCTGATGTGTCAGAATTAATAGGCCTACATATTTTACATGAAATCAACAAAATTGTACAAATAAACACCCACGGCCTGTATAGTGATGATGGAATGATGATAGTGCCAGACAACAGAAGAGCAAATGACAATGTAAGAAAAGTACTTTTCAATCTTTTCAAAGCTTTTCAAACTTAACAATCAAGGACAATTTCTTACTCCAAAGATAGATAAAATTGCAATCGCCATTTTCTTTCTCAAAATTGGCCAAGGTGCAATAATATTTCTACTTGTCCCTTATTAATAATCTGTGTTTTTCAACTTGTCACCGTGAGAGTCAACTGGTAACGCTTCGACATTGAAATAGAAGTCGGTATGAATGAGAAAATCGCCAAATAATTGGATGTAGAATGAAATCTACAAACTGGCACTGTCTCCCCAGATATGAAAGCAAACACAAAATTAAAATACGTGAATGTTAAATCCAACTGCCTTGCGAGTATAATAAAACAAACCCCCAAAGGAATAGAGTCCAGGTTATTTAGAAATTCCTCTTGTAAAATATTTCTCGAATATAAAATGAATATGAAAGGGCTTTAAAAGAAGAGGGACATAAAACCAAACTGGAATTTAAGCCTCAGATTAAACAACAAATGAAGAATCGTTAGTGGAAGAAATATTATTTGGTTTAACGCCCAACCCCCTTTTAACTTAGGGGTCAAATATAAAAGGGACAATATATTGCAAATAACTTAAGAAACACTTCCCCCAAAATTCTGAATTACGTAAAATATTTAATAAAAACAGTTATATTAAGATACAGCTGTATTAGTTAGTTAGAAACCACAATAAAGAAACAACAAAACGCCAGAAATGTCAAAACTAACATGCAGCAAAGCATTGTTAACAGTAATATATGCAATTGTAGAAATAAAAGCAGATGTCCATTGAGTTTGCAAAATTAAAGCAGTAATTGACAAAGCAAAAATAATAGATACAAATGACCAGAAAAAAATACATAGAGTGTACTGAGGGTAACTTTTAAAAGAGGTTGTACAATCATAAGTCACCTTTTAAGCTAAAAAGCCTTAGAAATTCTACTAAACTAGCAAACCATGTTTAGAAATTAAAGGAGAAAAATAAAATGATCCGATTGTAAAATGAAAAATTTAAAAAGACAAAACCTTACAACAATCATAGCAATATCTGTAACCTTTGTCAAAAAGAGAAATTAACTATAATAACATTTCCAGACCACAAAATTTAAAACCGAAGATCTTTTTTATTTCATTTGAAGTGAGATAAAAATAACATATATATATTACATGTACTCCGTCACCGATATATTTGCAATACATTTGATTTTCCATCTCTCTCTCCTTACCTTCTACCACTCCTCACGTCGTGCGCTTATTCATTTATTTATTTATTTTTAAAATATAGCGTTTATAAATCAAGAAATCAATTGAACGAAATCGCCTGAAGATACCGACAAGTTGAAACCAAGGGAGCGGAATCAAGTGATCTCCTAATTTATTTTATATTTAAAAGCTGAACATGTTAAATTCTTATTTTTTACATGTGTTTTGAGCCTTTTTTAATACTGCTGATTCATGGTCTAATTCAACTCTGACCATTAACTTCTTTATATATATATATATATATATATATATATATATATATATATATATATATATATATATATATATATATATATATTACAGCAAAAAAAAATACCTCAATATAGAAGATTGTCTGTTTCAAGCCGTTCTGTACACGGCTATCATCAGTCCCTAACTGTCTGTCTCGGAGCATTGTTTTACATTTATTTTCAATGTCAGTCCTCCTCTGGTAGACGCCTTTTTAATGAGAATGGGTTTGTCTTAGCGATTGGCGGGGCGTAAGGTATCTTATCCCGAGGGAAGTGGTCTGGGTTGCAGTACATTTATGGGGTTTGTATAAGAAACGCCACATAGTAGGTATTATATTAAACTACAAACAACTAAAAGTCCTGGCCAAAAATAAACTCCAACCCCAGACCGCTGCCCCCGAGGAGCTGATGATACCCGCGTACAGAACGGCTTGAAACACACTATCCTCTATATTGAAGTAATTTTTATTTTTTTGCTGTTAAAAACACATATCTGTTATAATAAATACATCGATCTCTCTGTGGATCAGTTTTATAACTAATATTATTAGGTTCTACCCGGATTATATGCCAACGGATCGATCACTTGTACAATATATATATATATATATATATATATATATATATATATATATATATATATATGTATATGTATATATATATATATATATTTGCCATCCACAGACAGACTGTTTGGCAGCTCATCAGTGTGGCTAGACGTCCGGTTCCCTCTAGCTAGGATCGAAACTCGACTGAATTTGCGTCAGTCGGAACTTCTCCCACTAAGCTATCGGCGCACGGCAGGGATGAAGGTGAATTTTATCGTGTTTATTTTGAGATTTAGATAAACCCACAGTGACTGACAGTGACTCAATTCTGCCGAAGAGTCGTGCAGTATTAGCTTAAATAGTCATTGTTTACAAATTCACACCTCAAACCAGAGAGCTCAACCGAAATTAATTTTTCAGGAGCCAATATATATATATATATATATATATATATATATATATATATATATATAGTGTGTGTGTGTGTGTGTGTGTGTGTGTGTGTGTGTGTGTGTGTGTGTGTGTGTGTGTGTGTGTGTGTGTGTGTACGCGCGTGTTTGGCCACTTCGACATGGTGTAATGGTTAGCAAGCTTGCTACGGTAAATCTATTACGACTGAATAGTGAGTTCGATCCTCACTGGGTGCAACACACTTTCGTCCGTGTTATATATTTAAGCTTTGCTCGGCACCTCGAGGTGGTATGATGGTTAGCAAGCTTGTCTCGCTAGAACAAATACGACTGAGCAATGAGTTCAAACCGCGCTAGGTGACTCATACTTTGGGCCTTGTGACACATATAAGCTACGCTTGGAAAATCACTATATATGTGTGTGTGTGTGTGCGTATGTGATTAAATAAAGATTTAAATAAAATATACATATTTATAGGTTAAAAATGCTCTCATCCGAATTAGAGCGTATGTAATTTTAATCAGTTTGACCACAGAGTTCAAGCACCAAAAGCAAGTCTGTTTCATGCTTAAACACAATCTTCAGTTACTATATGGTGGTCGCCATTCGGTGTTAAAATCTGTGTCCACACTACTTATATATATATATATATATATATATATATATATATATATATATATATATATATATATATTTATATATATATATATATATATTATGAAATGGACAAAGTCTGACAATTATTTTAAGACATTTTTTTGTTTACACATTCTCATTATAGATACAAATACTTAAGTAAATTATCTGTTTATAATTAAATGCACGTCAGGCTATATGACGGGTCCGTAAAGGATGCAGGTTCGATTCCTGTCGGGGAGGAATATTTTTTATATGAAAATTTCTCGGCCATTAAGGCCGGTAAATGTTGTTTAATACCGTTAATTATAAACAGAGCATTTACTTAAATATTTGTATCTATAAAAAGAATGCATAAACATAACAATGCCTTAATATATATATATATATATATATATATATATATATATATATATATATATATATATATATATATATATATGTGTGTGTGTGCTAAATTCACATCATTTAATACCGCTAACCTTTTCATAACTCGTTTTGATTCAAATTAATTTTCCGGTCAATGATGACAAACATCAAGTTAGCTCAGCAAATGAAAAGGCTCGCTGTAATCGTTGCCTTAAGAGCGGTGCATGGTGATTTAGAGATTGCTCGCTTTATGAATGTGGCACAGTCGTTTGCTGTCAAAGTTCGCAAAGAGCTGGAAGCCACCGACAGGGGTTCTACAAATGTTGACAAACGTAAAACGTCTGCAAAGTCTTCTAATAGCATCAAAACAAAGAGTTCGACAAGAGAGGAAGACAAAGCCTCTTCATCGTCCTCCTTATCCTCAAGACGTAAGGATCAATGCTGCTGACTTTAAGGTGGTGTTGGAGAGGGCTATAAGGACTTGAGTAGAGAACGTGGCGAAATGAAGGCCATACGCCTACCAACAAAACTCTGCGCCATGGATGTAGTACCATCAACCTGATAACGTCGCTCCAAACATATGGCCTCCTAGGTCTCCAGACCTGAATCCGTTGGGCAATCATTAACCCATTTGCACTATAAAATCTCTGAAGTTTGTCATAACTAGCTCAATATCCAAAATAGATAAAGATCAATGGAGAACGTTTTCCATACCTCGTATTAAAACAGACATCGATGCTAACGGCGGATTTATGAAGTACATAAAGAATCTCAATACTGTCCGTACCATTTTTCTCAAATAAAGCCCTTCATTCATAACTTAAGCATCTTTTACTAAATTCATGTTTGCGGATCTATTACGCACGAATATACATACATACATACATACATACAAAAATACAAATCACATACAACGCTAAGCATTCATTGGTTAATTAATCACCACTGCGTTATTATAGACAATTTACAAATCGCAGGAATGCGACACTTTTGTAATCACTCTATTTTCATGTAGTCAATTGTGTGCACTTTTGGGAGAAACGGATCACAAAAGCTTTCTTAAGTCTCCCCAAAGCTCGCTCGCTGATTGGTCTATGCCAACCAATCAGATCATCTCCACGTGAAGAATAATTCTTCCCACGCAGAGATCTGGAGCCTATAGTCACTTATTTAAGCAAGAACCTTTTTAGTGAGAATTCAGCTGCCAAACGAATTCACGACAGTTGAAACCATGCGCCAACCTTCTCACTCTCACACACCACACACATGCTGAACATAACTTGTATACACTCACATAATCTTTTCTAACACGGCAATTCTTTTAAGAACAGTCATTATAAGAGACTCTCATGAATATTCTTCCAGTGAACTTTGAAATACTAAAATAACAGATAAAGAGAGACAACTCTTGTTTATTTCAACCTTTTCTTACTTAAATGCATGCTTTCTTTCACATCGTTGTTTGATATTGTACATCTTGTTAAATACATATTTTATGTGTAAAAATGTCTTTTGCTTATCCTTTTCTGCGTCAGCCCTGTTTCCTAATCTAAAGTTAAATTAATGTGGTGAAGCCAGCCACACATGCAAATGTCCTCAAAGCAGTGAACAACACTTATATAAATGTAGACTCTTATATATGTCAGTCGCTTCTACACGAGGCTTTGACAATATTTGCGGAAAGAGTCTGTCATGCTCTACATAAGAACGGTGAAGCCCACGCTGTTGCATTGGACATCTGGAAAGCCTTTGACAGTGTCAGTCATTCAGGTCTTCTCTACAAGCTGAAAAGTCACGGTGTCTCTGGACTCTTTTTTTTAAACTGATCCAGTCTTTATAATCAAATCATGAAATGAGGGTTATTCTAAAAGCTCACTCGTCTAGATTCTTTCATACTAACGCAGGTCTACCCCAGGAATCCATCTTTGGTCCTACTTTGTTTTAAATTTTCATTAATGAGCTTCCTGATAACAACAGCTCTCAGCTGGGCATCCATCTGCGTCGATAGTAAGTTTTATCAGTCTGACAAGTGTCTAAAACGACCTCCAGTTCATCGTTTACTGGGGCAAAAGATGTTAATTTTAACGTCTTCAAAACTAAACTTCTCTCCATTAATCATCTGCGAGATACCTTGCCGCCTTCCATCAGTATGGCTGATGCTATCCTCCATAAAAGTGGCTCGTCGCGCCTTACTGAACTCACGTTCTCTACTGATACGAAGTGGAAAGACTATATTGAATCCATTGCTAGGTCAGCCGTTAAGAAAGTTGGTTCACTATGTAGGATGAGACAATTTTTCTCTCCAGAATCTATCTTACATATATATAAGTCTACCATTCGTCCATACTTACAATACTTCTGCCATAGGGTCCGGTGCCACTTCTATTCTACATATGACGTCACTTACACACGAATTTAGATTTGAAATGTAGCGTTCCAAAAAAAAACAGGATATAGGTAAGAAAAACTTTGTCTACAAGAATGAAAACATTGATTTCCCGATAAATACAGAGATGGCCAAAATCTATTCAGCAAAAATCGAAAAAATTCAATAAAAACATAAGGAGACAGACCATGTTAGTTGAACTTAATAAACTTGTCTAACTCTGTGCTTACTAAAATATAAAATAGATAGATAGATAGATAGATAGATATGTGTAAACGTAGATAGATAGATAGATAGATAGATAGATAGATAGATATGAGTAAACATAGATAGATAGATCGATAGATAGACATGAATAGATAGATCAATAGATATGGATAGATAGACAAATATAAATATATAGATAGATCGATAGATAGATAGATCTAAATAAACTGAGATAGATAGATATAGATAGATTGGTAGGTGTGGGCAGTCATAGATAGATAGACAAATATAAACATATAGATAGATAGATAAATAGATAGATAGATCAAAATAAACTGAGATAGATAGATATGTGTAGACATAGATCGATAGATAGACATGAATAGATAGATAGATAAATAGATAGATAGATCTAAATAAACTGAGATAGATATAGATAGATTGGTAGGTGTGGGCAGTCATAGATAGATAGACAAATATAAACATATAGATAGATAGATAGATAAATAGATAGATAGATCAAAATAAACTGAGATAGATAGATATGTGTAGACATAGATCGATAGATAGACATGAATAGATAGATAGATAGATAGATAGATAGATAACTGATTTCTTTGTTTTTAATTAATTTCTTCCCAGAAATTTTATTTCCCCATTGGGACAATTTCTATCTCCAATTCCAATTGGATTTTTGTTCTAAATTCATGAATTTGTTTCATTCGTTGGAATAAGTTAAAAATTCATGTGCCGATTGTCAAAATCTGAAATTCGAACATCGCCATAAAATTTCTCACGTTGTGCAATGCAGAAATAAAGAGAAACAATATTGGAAGAAAAGCGAAACGCGATATAAAATAATTTCATTTTCTTCGACTGAATCAGAACATACACGTGAAATCTCAAAAATAATTAAAATAAATGAATAATTCTAAGTAAAAAAAGAAATAGCATACCCTGTTAAAGAACGGTCTATTCAGAGAATGAATTTAAGAATGATACTACTACTACTACTACTACTACTATTCAAGAATAATAATTTTTGTGGGGGGAGATTGCAATAGTAAGAAAAGAAAAGAAAGAATATAAGAATATAAGAATATATTGGAAGTAATCTCGAATTCATTTTTAACTTCGACTGAATCAATTTCTCGACGAGATAATCTACCTCTAGATTCAAAATAATAAATTCCGATTTGGAATTTTAGTATATTATATTTAATACATCCTATTGTTTTCCGAGTGAATAGTAAAACAATTTACTATAGATTTAAATAATTAAAAATAAATTAAAATGATAAAAATAATTTAAAATATTAGAAAAGAGCATATATCACTAATAATACTAATAATACTAATAATACTACTAATAATAATAAGTTATTAGAGACCGCAAACAAAAATGTGTCTCCTTATTGATATGGCAGTCCCTGCAGACTGCAATGTATTTTTGAAGATCTTCAAAACGCTATAAAAATACAAGGGCATTGAAATTGAAATCTCAAAAATGTGGCACATGGGAACATCAACAATCCCTGTCGTAGTTGGAGCCCTCGGACTGGTTGGAAAATATTCCAGTAGACTAATTGAAGGAATTCCTGGAAGTCCATGCCTTAAAGAAAAACAAAAAAAAATTGTTCTTACGAGTACAGCCCGCACCTTACGAAGGGCTTTATCTATGTAAAATATGATTTTTTTATGTCAGTCGAAAATGTCATGATGCCATTTCTAACCTTAGGACTCTGGGCGGGACCCGGAAAGAAATGTGTACACACCAGAATTCAAAAGAAATAAAATAAAAATATTAAGTAAAACGCAATACACCGACTGATGCTGCAAAATCAAATACAACGACCAGATACAGAAACGATGACAAGATAAACCGCTTCATGGCCAATACTTTGCCCGTACCAAACAAGCTGACGTAGACAAACCTCGTACCCATCAGTGGCTACGTAGTGCAGGGTAAAAAGCTGAAACCGAAGATTTTATCCTTGCTGCAAGGGACCAATCCTTGTTAACTAGAAATTATCAAGCACACATACTAAAAAATTGTGTTAGTCCAAAATGCAGATTTTGTGATAAATATCCAGAAACAATTGTTCATTTTGTATCAGTTTCCACGGTATTGGCGCCCACTGAATATAAAACATGATATACATATATAAAGCATGACAGAGTTGGTTAATATCTGCACTTGAAAATCTGCAACTTCTACGTGAAGGAAACTGAAAGAAATTGGTATGAACACCACCCAGACCCGGTTACGGAGATAGGACCTGTTATAATTTTATGTGATTTTACAATACGCACAGACAGAACAATCAAAGCTAATCGCAACCAAAGAAGAAGTATAAAGACTGGAAATAAGAATAGGAAAAGATGTGGAAATTGAAAACAAGTATAGAATCAGTCATAGTAGGTGCACTTGGAATGATAAAAAAAGGAACACAAGAAGACATTGAAAAAATTCCTGGAAATCAGAGCTTAAGAGAAATACAAAAAAAGAAATGTCTTGATATGTACAGACCACACACTAAGAAAAAAATTGTCCATGTAACAGTTGTAATGTTATGGGAATAAGTAAAAAAAATCATGAAATGTAGTCATAACAAAACACCACTACCTGCCTTAGGTCTTGCCGCTGAAAACGTAGGTAGTGTGATTTTTTTAAGCCTTCCATCCCAAGCAAAGCGGGAAGCCACTAGCACGCAAGGGGTTACAGAGAGTTGGGGCGAGAGCAAAGAGGAGTGATAGAGGAAAGGATGAAGAGAAGCTTAGGGGATAGATCAGGGCATCTGGAGACGTCGATTGACATTACATTTGAATAATTGGAGATTATTGCTATCAGGGAAACAGGAAAAGGGGCGGGAGTTCCACAGGCGAGAAGTGCGAGATATAAAGCTATTGGAGTAGAAGAGACGGCTACATTTAACAGTTTCGACAGTGAAAGGGTGACAGCGAGATGCCAGCCTAGTTGAGTGCTTAAATTCATGAAGTCTGGGAACCAGCGAAAGCAGCTCCTCGGAGCAGTTACCGTGAAAGTATTTGTAAAAAAGACAGGAGGAGGAAACGGTACGTCTGTGAGAGAGCAGACGAGATGACAGATCAGAGCCAATTACACTGCATATCCGTCTTTGGATTTTATCAAGAACCTTGAGACAAACAGAAGGCGCACCAGACCATATATGGCAGCAATACTTTATGCAAGGGCGAATGGTTGATTTGTAGATTTGAAGAATCGACTCCGGTGAGAAAAATTTCCTGGCGCGGCACTAATTAAGAAATAATAATAACAATAATAATAATAATAATAATAATAATAATAATAATAATAATAATAATAATAATTATTATTATTATTATTATTATTATTAGTAGTAGTAGTAGTAGTAGTAGCATTATTAAAACAATTTAACATAGATTTAAATAATTAAACCGGGAAGCAAAAATTAGCGATTTTGAAGGCGACAATGAAAGAATGAGATAATTAACTATTCTTAAGTACAGTAATTTAGTAATTGAATAAAAAGGGGAAAATCGATGAAATAATGATTGCTGTCGAATAAAAACTATAATTTTATCATTTTAAATTCTGGAATACGAATAAGCTTCTTTAATTTGAAAATTCCATTCTATATCGAAATAAAAGTAATTTATTTTTTCCCTCGTGCCTTTTTATTTGGCAATCAGTAATTCAGAGGAGCACATTAATATTTCTTCGACTTTCGTCATCCATTTCACCTGACTTAGAAACGTTGGTTTGGTTTGGTTTGGTTTGTTTTACGGGATATCAACCTCAGTGGGTCATTTAATGCCGACAACTTTTTTCCTGGTAATATTATTTTAAATAATATATTGCTGGTAATAGTTTTTTTCTTCAAAAAAATTATTTCTGGTAATAAAGTTTAGAAAGTATTTCCGGTATTAAAACCTATTTTTACACTTTCATAATGCTTTTTACCTCAGTTTCGGGGTTAACAATTTGTCCATAGCTGGGACCCAAACAGGTGCTATCACACCGGGTCAGGGTGGACCTGGGAACACCAGCAATTAAGAGGTGGTCCAACGCTCCTCAAAACCACCTGATCAGAGGCCTTGCTGTTGGACGTAGTCTATCGCCTTACCCAGGATGCGGATGTAGTTTATCGTCATACCCAGGACGGTGTAGTTTATCGTCATACCCAGGACGGTGTAGTTTATCGTCATACCCAGGACGTGGATGTAGTTTCTCGTCTTATCCAGGACACGAATGTAGCTTATCGTCATACCCAAGACGATGTAGTTTCTCGTCTTATCCCAGGACGCGGATGCAGTTTAGCGTCATACCCAGGACATTAGAAACGACACTTACATATGTTTAATCTAGTACGATATTCAATGAACGCGTAGGCGTGTAATTAGAATGATATTGTCTTGACCAACCTTAGAATGTGTGTGCCTACCTATAAAATCAGCATTCGAAATCACGATCATAACGAATTATGATTCAAAAGTTCAGGGATTCGAATATATTCATTGGACTTAATTTTTTGTTTTGTTTGTTTTTTGTTTCTTTTACGGAATTTGCTAAATGTTCCCCATGTCCCACCTGGAATTTCACATATTTCTCGAAACAAGCTCACTTAGAAATAAAGAACTTCATTTTTTAATCAATTATTTTTTGTTTCTTTCAGAGAGTAATTTTATGTCTGGAGTTCTGAAATGTTTTTATTATCGTCTGGTACCTGGACACGAACATCTCTGACACCAGTGGGTAATATGTAAGTACCCAACCGATAAAGTCATGTGAAATCAGCATTGTAAAAACCAGAGTTTTTACCATTTGAACGGGAAACGATAAATATATTTTCACCGCTACCATTCTATTTCAACTTCAAAGTTTTAATTTCGAATATTTTTAAAAAGATTTGTTCAATATTTTTATTTTATTTTTTATTTTTTTGCCATGAATCTACATTTTATATCTTTCTGCTTCAGAATTTTCTCTATCGAATCATCGGTCAGAATGTAAAATCGATTTGTTTTAATGCGAACAATTTACAATCCAATACGACACGACAAAATATGTACGCAAACTTCATCAGAAACAATTACATTTTGCCAATGCAAATTCGAGGTTATCTTTTTTTGTTCCTCAAATAAACGCTTTCCTTTTTATTGCTATTTCTCCATTGATTATTATTATTATTATTATTATTATTATTATTATTATTATTAGCATTTTTATTTTCTTTGATATCTGCCGTTTACACATTTCTTTCCGGGTCCTGCCCAGGGACATAAGGTTAGAAATGGCATCATGACACTTTCCATTGCAAAAAAAAAAAAAAATTATTATTACATAGATAAAGCCCTTCGTAAAGTGTGTGCTGTACTTGTCAGAAAAATTTTTGGTATCTCTTTGAGACATGTTATTCCAGGGATCCCTCCAATCAGCCTACTGGAATCTTTTCTAACCAATCCTAAGGCTCCAACTACAACAGGGATTATTGATGTTCCCATGTGCCACATTTTTGAGATTTCTATTTCAAGGTCCTTGTATTTTGACAGCTTTTCGAATATCTTCAAAGATACATTGCAGTCTGCAGGGACTGCCATATCAATAAGGAGGCATTTTTTTTGTTTGTGGTCTTTAATAACAATGTCTGGGCGGTTGGCTTTGATTGTTCTGTCAGTGTCTAATTGTGTAGTCCCATAGAATTGTAACAGGTCCTATCTCCGTAACCGGGTCTGGGTGGTGTTTGAGCCAGTTTCTTTCAGTTTCCTTCTCGTAGAAGTTGCAAATTTTCCAGTGCAGATATTGGCCCACTCTGTCATGCCGGGTTTTATATTCAGTGGGTGCCAATATCGTGCAACCTGATGCAAGATGATCAATGGTTCCTGGATATTTATCACAGATGATTATTATTTTTATTATTATTATTATTATTATTATTATTATTGAAATAAAGTGTTAAGACAAAAATATTATATATTTATTTAGAAACCAAAAAGTGTGATGAAATCATATATCATATCTTCCTTTTGTGACGAACGGTGACCGTTAATAATTAAGTATAACTCAAGACTTCAATGTTAAGATAAAACAATATTTAATTATAACCGCAAATAAATACTTAACAAGAACAAAGAAGTAAAAGTCGACCAAAGAAAATTAACCATTTCAGTGAATACCTTTTTAGTAGCGCGGCTCGGCTTAACTTCCGGTAAATCCTAAGTCAAAACCCAAGTCATCAACGCACAATAATTCGCACTAATTCGACTGGATAGTTCCACTCAATAGTCACGGCAGTCAGTAGCCTGACACAGCTATTTATATACCTGGCGGAAAACATAATTTATAACTCCAGAAAGTAACGCTCGAACCTCGGTGTCGGTAGTTACTCATTTTCTTCCTAAATGACACTATCCTATTGTATGACATTTAATGTTGGATAATCTTTTTAAAGATGAAAAAAAAAACTCAAAACGACAAAGATATGATTCTAAAAGCGGCCACAGAGAATTCCATGGGCAGAACTTGATAGGCTACTAAAGGTCATGTGCCATACGTGATACACGCTTAGACGATAATGTCTCTTTCAATTCATGACTGACGAGGCAGAAGATATTCCCGTAGTAGGCTGCCGTTTCGTTCTGTGGTAGACTGCTTACCAACCATGGACCATGTCTGTTCTTCTATTCAACCGATCGCCGAAGAGAATACATTTTTCAAATGTATTTGCGCGTAACTGAATATAACGAAGCCATACTTTAAACATCTTTCGTGCTGGAACCCCTTCTGTTTGTCTCAAGGTTCTTGTTAAAATCTAGAGACGGATATGCAATGTAATTGGCCCTAGTCTCTTCTACTCCAATAGCTTCATGTCTCGCACCTCTCGCCTGTGGAACTCCCTCCCCCTCCTCCTGTTTCCCTGATAGCTATAATCTCCAACTATTCAAATGTGATGTCAGTTGACGTCTCCAGCTGCCTTGATCTATCCTCTATCCTTCTCTTCATCCTTTCCTCTATCACTCCTATTTGCTCTAGTTCCAACTCTCTGTAACCCCTTTTCGCGCTAGTGGCTTCCCTCTTTACTTGGGGTGAAACGCTTAAAAAATTTGACAGAAAGATAAAATTAATTTTTTATTTTGTTTTTCCAGCATTCTTCCATTGTTTTTCGCTTGGTGGCAGTATAAAATTTTTCCTTATTGTCCAATGTCTTTTCGGCCACATGCTTAGCCATTTTCAAGGGGTTTGCTTGACTGCCTGTTCTTTTATTCTTCACGTCGCTGGAGAGTATAAGAGATACGTTTCCCAATTGTATTTGCGCATAACTGAATATAACGAACCTGACTGGAAATCAAATTTGACTTTCCGATTACTCATTCCAAGCCGTTATCCATTGCAACACACGTGGCCGGGTCTTAGAACATTCGCTATCTGACCATGAAACTCGGGTTCGAATCTCACCATAGTCGATTTTTCAGGAAGGTGACTCATTGATGTTATCGGTCTGGAGGAGGCGATCCCTGAAACTGAGTGAAAATGGGTAAACGGAAAATCTTGGGAGCCGTCGGTGATTGTGCTAGCACGATGTCACAAGTCATCGTGACCGAGGGTCTGACTGTTGATCCCGCTAGATAACGCGCTCTCTCCCAGACACTGTAACTAAGGTCGGCTCAGCATAGTTGCATTATAAACCACAGATGGGCTCGGTGGGCGTTGTACAAACAAAATTGTGCCTTAGCAGGCGTCTGCAATGGGGATTAGCTAGCCGACCTGGTAGAGTGGCATCCTTGGATACGATTGGTTTCGCCATTTACCTTAGGTTCATAGTTAGAATCACAAAGATACATTTGTCATTTCTGTATTACATGGAAAATGTAATAGTCACTGGTTAAACTGATATTGGCTTTTAAATTACTCGCAAATGACTACACACAACGACCTTGATACACACTGACGGAAAATGTAAAACTTACAGGGTGTATCGAGGGAGGGAGGGATAGAAGGAAACTGCGAGCATCTTACCTAATGAATTTCGTCCTAGGTATGACGATAAACTACTTCCGGTAGTAAAGAACCACCTCTTAATTGATGTTGTTCACGGGGTGGTAGCACCTGTTAAGTTCCCAGCTATGGGCAAATAGTTAACCTTCAAACTATTGTCAAAAATTTTAAAAGTATAAAATACATTATTTACATTATTCGGACTATTGTCCTCATATTTGTCGCCATATTTATAACAACGATTCGGCCAGTGTACGCTCCGGCCGTCTTCAGGTGGTTGGAATGTCGAAATGAACCCTTTATTTCGCTCACTGGGGTAGACTGTTCTAGTAGTTTGAATCTAACTAACGATTTTATCCACTGTGCCATGTGTTAGTTAGATCCAGTGACAGGACCCAAAGAGTGTGGGTTCAATACCCGGTTAAGGCAGTGGAGAACTTTCAGAGGGAAATTAAGAGGAGATAACTGATAACTGACATTCATTAAACATGGCACGTGGAACTAAAACAGTCTACCCCATGAGGGAAATTAAGGGTTCAGTTCGAAATTCCAACCACCTGAAGAAGGCCGGAGCGTACAACGTCCGAAACGTTGTAATAAATATGGCGACAAAGATGAGGACAATAGTCCGAATAATGTAAATAATGTAGATAATACTTCATCTCAGAAATATAGACAGCTACTGAAAGGCCGAAACGTTGTAATAAATATTGCGACAAAGATGAGGACAATTGTCCGAATAATGTAAATAATGTACATAATACCTCATTTCTGAAATATAGACAGATAAAAATGCATTTTATAGTAAAGATATTAAGAGTAATAAATTTTTGAGAAAAAAAATTATTACCAGCAATACATTTTTGAGGAAAAAAAAATACCAGCAATGTATTTGACTCTCGATAAAAAAAACCCTCCTTACAAAAATCAAACCTGATCTACAAAATTATTTTTTAAAAAGAATACATATTCTATTCATATAAACCTATCGTAATAATCTTGTTGACATTAAGTAACGCATTGAGGTTGATATGCCGTAAAACAAAATAGACCAAACCTAATGAATTTATGAGAAAAGACGACAGGATAAAGATTGTGTAGAGGCCTGTTCGCCTACTTCCTGAATAGACACGGCCTCTAGTTACTTCGCTGTTGCCTGCTAGAATAATTCCTCCCCCCAGTAAAAAATCTTGCTTTATTCCTGCTGGGTTGACAACTATATCCTTTATCTAAACTGAAATAACATCGGGAGGGTTTTTTTATTTTTTAAATTTTTTTAGCATTCAACCCCAAGCAAGGCGGGAAGCCACTAGCATGCAAGGTGTTACAGAGTTGGAACGAGAACAAAGAGGAGTGATAGAGGAAAGGATGAAGAGAAGGATAGGGGATAGATCAGGGCATCTGGAGACGTCGATTGACGTTACATTTGAATAGTTGGGGATTATTGATATCAGGGAAACACGAAGAAGAGAGGGAGTTCCACAGGCGAGAAGTGCGAAACATCAAGCTATTGGAGTAGAAGAGACGGCTACATTTAACAGTTTTGACAGTGAAATTGCGAGAGCAAGATGTCAGCCTAGTTGGACGCTTAAACATTTTTTCAATTGTAGTTAAATAAAATGTATGCTAAGCTTAACAGCTGTCTCAGAGTACTTCAAGCACTTAAAAGAATCCAATAAAACACCTACAGTAAAATGAAATTAATATGAAAAGCTAGAATATGTAGGCCATTAAATGACCCATGTCCTTTGTACATACATGAGAAACTATATAGTACTAAGTTTATAAAAATAAAAGTTTACTGAATCAGAGAAATAAATTAGTTATTTTTGCCGTGATTGTCATAAATTTTACTTAAATAATATTTATATAAAAATTTAAAATAAATGTGACCTGGTAACATAAATACTTATACTTGATATGAAAAAATAATTTTACATACTGTAAGTAATTCTAATACATTTACTTGTTTTTAAAAAGTAATATAGTCTATTAAAAATTAAAAGTGAATTTTAAAAAAAAATTGTAGTTAAATAAAATATATTCTAATCTAAACATCCCCCCAAAATCTCTAAATATACAAATAGAAAAAATGCCGTAAGAATTTTTTGCCGTTAACAATAAAATTTACAAAAAAACCTAAACGACATGCATTTAGCGGATGTCAGAATTCGTTGAAAAATACATCCCTACCCATCCCTAAACATAACCCCTTTTTCGAATGTAACTAATAACTGATACAACAAAAGTTAATGAAAATGAACACGCTACCACCCCTTGTCTGGAAGAGTGGATTTCTCTGTATCCTTGGAAAGAGTGCATTATGAATTTTTGCCGTGCCTTAAAAACTCAGTAAATTTAAAATTAAGTTATTCCAAAATTGAGGATGAAATGGAACTAATGTTTTTAATTTAATTACAAAATTAAATTCTAAGCTTTTAGCTTCCAGTTTTGAAACATGGTTATTACTGTGTAGCGAAAAAATATTTTAAATCAGTTAATTTATAATATTATTTATATATATATATATATATATATATATATATATATATATATATATATATATATATATATATAATACGCATCTATAAATTTTGTCAAAAAAAAAGGAAATAATTAAGAATACATTTTGTCGACTTTGATATTTAGAAGAAAATCGAAACTAAGCGGTTAAAATAATGTTAAAAATTACCGTGCGGTTATTCCCGATAAATATAACATTTTATTTTACCGCCAAAATGTCGTCAAAACGTGCGAGGATTAATCTTGGAAGTATATACCAGAAGGAATGACTAGCCAACTTCAAGTAATGGATGTTGTCTGCCACCGTCCATTTAAACAAGAGATGCGTAAGAAATGGAATGACTGGATGTTTTCTGGTGTTCCTTGTTTTACTCCTGGTGGCAACAGGAAAAAAAAGAGTTGGAACTGATTTGGGATTCCGTCAGTGAGGATGTTATAAAGAAAAGGTTTCAAGAAGTATTGTCTCACGACAGTCATGGATGGCTCTGAAGAATGAAGAGCCCGAAAATAAATTTGAACCGAACGAAGATAATATTGTGAATGATAATTCGTTAAATGACAATTTAGATATTGATTCTATAATAGAAAGTGGTGATATTGATGATAATGATGAAAATAAATTTGATATCATCTTTTCTTCAAAATTGGCCTTTTTATAGATTTTTTATTTTTTCGTCAAATAAAAAATGCGTTTACTGATAAACATAAATTTATAGACAAAAACATGTTACAATTATTATTCTTGGATTTAAAATAAAAATTGGGATGATATCTTTCTTATTTTAGAACAACAAGTACACATTTATTATTATAAATCAATAACGAAACAATATTTTTGTTTAAACCTAATTATAATACACACGCATACTATCAGCTGTAAGTTACAATAAAAAAAAAACCCTATTATTTTCGAGAAATTACGGTATTCTTTTTTAAGTAATAATAATATAAAAGTGCTTTAGCTACTATACTGAAATATTTAAAGCTTTTTTAAATAAATAGTAACTTAACTATTTCCGGGTTTCTGTACTAATTTCCAAGTCACCAAGAAATATAACATTATTTTCAATAACTATAATATTTGAAAATGCCAGAGTGTACAGATGCACAGATAAAGAATGAATTACTTATTCCATATGAAATCTAAAATTCTATTAAAATTTAAAGAGTACCCCTAAAGTTTTAATTATTCTACAAGTGCGTCCTAAAGTAGAAAAACAGTTGAGTAATACTGATCTAATGCCATTCTAGCAGTATAAACCGTCTTCGACCGGGTCTTTCATTACTGGGAAATTTTGCCGTTCACTTGGAGCAGTTTAAGTTTAAAGTCAGCCCACCCGAAAATCAATACTAGTAACAACATTTGGGTGCAACTGAGGCACATCCCCAAATGGAGGGGTTAACAATTTGAAATAGGGATGGCCCTGAAACGGGCCGTTTTAGCGTTCTCTATCTTCTTTCGGTTTCACGCTCATCAGTAGTTGAAGATGCGTTTGTCCTCAGCCATTGAGTCCTTTGATCATTATTTTCAGCCTCGCGCGCAGAAGCGTTCAGGTATGTTCTTCTGGAAAGCCGATGGCTACGTCGATCTTCGGACTCAGTGGCTCTGATGGAACCATTCCGGGCGGTCCATTTTGAGACTGGCAAACTGAATGTTCTAAAAACGTTATGTTATCTCCGTTTTTCGGCCTGGGCAAGTTCTTTTCATTGGTGGCATGAAGAATTATCTATCAAACAAAAAAAAAAAAAAAATTAGTCAAAATCGTGAAAACGCACAAACTGTGGAAACGCATGAACAACATCCGATCACACACACACATACACACACACACATTTCGAGAAATATAGATATATTCATTATCCCGCTTATTCTTCTCCTTTATTATTATTATTATTATTATTATTATTATTATTATTATTATTATTATTCCGCTTCTTCTTCCATTTATTATTATTATTATTAATATTCTTCCATATTATTATTATTATTATTATTATTATTATTATTATCATTATTATTATTATTATTATCCATATTCTTGCATGTTATTATTATTATTGTTATTATTATTATTATTATTATTATTATTATTATTATCATTATTATTATTATTATTATCCATATTCTTGCATGTTATTATTATTATTGTTATTATTATTATTATTATTATTATTATTATTATTATTCCATATTATTATTATTATGATTATTTTTATTATATCATATTCCTCTTCTTCTTCTTCTTCTTCTTCTTCTTCTTCTTCTTCCATATTCTTCTTCTTCTTCCATGTTATTATTATTACTATTATTATTATTATTCCATATTCTACTTCTTATTCCATATTCTTCTTCTTCTTCTTCTTCTTCTTCTTCTTCTTCTTCTTCTTCTTCTTCTTCTTCTTCTTCTTCCATATTATTATTTTTATAATTATTATTATTCCATATTCTACTTCTTCTTCTTCCATATTCTTCTCCTTCTTCTCCATGCTATTATTATTATTATTATTATTATTATTATTATTATTACTATTATTATTATTATTATTATTATTCCATATTCTTCTTCTTATTCCATATTCTTCTTCTTCTTCCATATTATTATTTTTATTATTATTATTATTATTCCATATTCTACTTCTTCTTCTTCCATATTCTTCTTCTTCTATATTATTATTATTATTCCATATTCTTCTTCTTCTTCTTCTTCTTCTTCTTCTTCTTCTTCTTCTTCTTCTTCTTCTTCTTCTTCTTCTTCTTCTTCTTTCATATTCTTCTTCTTCTTATCTTAATTCCGGATGGAGTCGTTGGGCCACCGTCATGCTGAACTGTCTACCATCCTCCTCTATCTGTAGCGGGCGTGTGCTGGAGCCTGGGTCTCCGCGACTGGTAACTCTCTCCTGTTAACAATTAAAACACCCACACATCCAAGCTTAAAGCACCTGGCATTCCCATTTATGAGCGTGTTAGATTGATTCTGGCAAGAAAAACTGTCTGGCCCGACAAAGTGAACAAGTTTTCTTAGTAGACCGAGCAAAAGATTCAATATAATCATCCCACTTCGTATCGATGGAAAACGCGAGCCCGAGTCGCATAATTTGCTGTAGAAAACACAGCAACAAAGACCAACATTTTGAGACTCTCGTTCTATATTTTCTTTAATGAAGCCTACAGGACTTATATACATAATATGTAGCTATGCTGTCACCAGCATGCTAATCACTTATTTGCACTATGCCATTTCTGGTATCATTGGAAATCTGGATGAATGCAAGTCTTTCGTGGCGTAAAGCGAACGACCTTTGGTAGGATCAACGGCTGTTAATGATAAAGAACACAACTCGTTCTGCATTTGTTCGAAAATTTGATATTGTTGGCCGCCCGACACCTTGTCGATGACAGGGGATATCGAGATGGCGTAAGTCTGTTTATCATCTTTACATACCGAAATCCATTCACGGACATCGTCCCTTAGGATCGATAGCGAGCTGATAGATAATATGGTGCTGTAGGCGCGATCTTCATTCAGTGCTCATACTCGTGTCAGTCTATGCTAAGGCTAATAGATAGATGAATTATTCATATTTGTTGTTCACGCTGCTGAATGATTAACGTTACGGTGTTTCCGCCGAGCAAGTTTTCACAAGTATTGTCATACGGGAGAGCAGAGTTCAATTCCTATAAAGTTTGTGAATAAACGGGGAATGTGTGAGTAGGGCAGGTTGATATTTCATTTTTTGTAGAAAAGCAACGTTGCACTCGGCGTGAAAGCTGCGGTTTCATGACATCAAATTCATAGCTTTTACAATTTTGAGCATTTAGTTTTAAAGATAGTCTGAAACAAATGTAGAGAAATACCTAATTTTTCTTACAAAATGACTTCAAAATTTTACTATTTCAAGAATAAATCCAAATAAAGTTGTTACCTTTTTTTTTGTCTTAGATATATTGAAAGGAAAATATATTCAAACCAGAATTCTAATTATGAATCACAAGCAAAATATGCAAATTTGTAGATACGTAAAAGCTGTGTAAAAAATTGTAAAAGATTACAAAAAAGTCTACTCAATGAATAAGATTTGTTAGATCATAATTAATTAAAACAATAAAATAGATAAAAGTGTATATAATCCCTTAATATAGTTAGGCACACGTTATAAGACAAAATGTTTTAAATTTGCGTTGTTTTTGAAAATCACACTACTGCATTGTATAACATCATATTAAACCTATGTGGTTTCCTTTGAAGTAAATGAAGGTCTAATTTGATGACACAATGATTTAGTAATAATGTACTTGTGTCATGCATCTTGTTCATATACGATTTGTAAAGCTTCAGTAAAGAATAGATTATATAAGGTTGTGATTTAACACTTTGATCCCTGCGTTTCTAAACAATTTTAACCCTTCTACCTGACGTCCTGAGTTAAAATTCGTAAATAATTGGTATGCAATGTTTCACGGTAGATATAAAAAAAGTTACAAGTGTTTCAACCGGTGTCTGGGCATTAAGTCATTTTTCTTCTAAGAAATGAACAAACACCTAATTTCCTCAGGTTTTTGATTACAAACTGATTCAGGTATTACTATTTTCAGAATAAATCCAAATAAAGTTAATATCTTTTGTATTAGGTACATTGAATGGAAAATATATTCAAACCAGAATTCGAATTATGAATCATCATAAGCAAAATCTACAGTTTTTCATTGTATTCGATAAGAAAATACTGTAAAAAAAATGTAAAAGATTACAAAAAAGGCTACTGAGTGAATAAGAATTGTTAGTGGTCTTACGTTTTTGATCAGGAGTGTATCTGGTTTCCTTTGAAGCAAATGAAGGTCTTATTTGATGACACAATGATTTAATAATATGCTTGTGCATCTTGTCCATATACGTTTTGTAAAGCTTCAGCAAAGAATAGATTTGATTGATTTTCTAAGCGAGGCTTAGACGTGGGACATGGCCGAAAGTATGTGGCACACAGTGAGGATCGAGCTCACTATTCAGTTATAACAGTTTTCTAACCGTTACACCACGCCGAGGCGCCCGTAAAGAATAGATTTTATAAGGCTGTGCTTTAGCCTTTTGAGCCCTGTGTTCTTGAACAATTTGAACCCTTCTGCCTGAGCTCCTGAATCAAAATTTGCAAATAATTGGAATATAATGTTTCACGGTAGATATCAAATTTGTTACAAGTGTTTGCCCACCGTTCAATCGGTGGCTGGGCATAAAATCATTTTTCTTTAACACTGTTCAACCGTTGGCTGCGAACTACGTCATTTCTCTTTACCACCGGTAAAACGGTGACCGGATCTCAGAGGGTTAAAGCTTACACTGATCACCGGAATGAAATCCCAACGCCACGACTTCGAACCGAAAATTAATGCTTAAACCCATTTTCCTCAAAAAGCAGTAACGATTTGGAAAAAAAATATTCAGTGTCTTTTGTTCATATCAAACGCCAAGTGAAAATTGTGTGCAATACCACGGTTCTATATTCATCTTACCCTAATGTGTGAGTCGTGTAACGGATATCAACATGAAATGTAGCATCAGCGGTCAGTGTTCAAATTCCGGGCTAGCCTGCTGCGTTCACTTTCTCACAATTGCCCTTCGGAAAGGCATCAATCCATCTGTTCTCCCCGACCCCAACTATGGGATAAATAATAGAGTAGATTGCGCTCTCTAGCCTTGGGTGGCGACCAGTCTAACGGAACAATTATCTGAATTCTAAATAGTGAAGAAGGGAACGAAAATCAACGAAAGTAGTTAGTGTTTTTGACAGACCATTACTACGGCGACGATTTTATTCCTGACTTCAATATTACTAAGGGATGCTTCTCCGTTGTGTTCTGGTAAACGAATCTAGTGACGTACTGATTTCGAGGTTTTAAGCTTAGTCTAATTAATATTCTCATTCTAATTCCCATTTGTATTTTGCTATAAATAATATTCTCAGTCCTATTTTTACCCTTATTCTTACAGTAATTTAATATTCTCATTCCAATTCAATTCATATTCTTGTTATAATTAATATTCACATTACAATTCCCAGTTGTACTTGACTTCTAAATAATATTCTCATTTCAACTAAATTTGTATTTTTCGTCTGCTTAAATTTCTTAAACACATCCTTAAATTTTGGTAATTAATATTCTCATTCCAATTCCCATTTGTATTCATGTTCTAATTAATATTCTCATTCGATTTGTTATTCGTCTTCTCGTTCTAATAAATATTCTAGTTCTTAATCAGATTAGTATTCTCATTCCTATTTTTGTTCTTAATCTAATTGGGTATTCCCATTCATATTTTGTTATTAATCTAATTAGTATTCTCATTGTAATTCTTGTTCTTAATCTAATTAGTATTCCCATTCCTATTCTTATTCTTAATCTAATTAGTATTGTGATTCCAATTCTTGTTCTTAATCTAATTATTATTCTCATTCCAATTCTTGTTTTTAATCCACTTACGAATCCCATTTCTATTTTTCTTCTTAATCTAATTAGTATTCTCATTCTTATTTTTGTTCTTAATCTAATTAGCATTCTCATTCCTATTCTGGTTCTTAATCCAATTAGTATTCCCATTACTATTTTCGTTTTGAATCTAATATTATTCCCATTCCTGTTCCATTTCTTCATCTAATTAGGATTCCCATTCATATTATTGTTCTGAATCTAATTAGTATTCTCATTCCTATTCTAGTTCTTTATCTAATTATTATTCTCATCCCAATTCTTGTATTCCCCTTCCTATTTTTGTTCTTAATCTAATTAGTATTCTCATTCCTATTTTTGTTCTATATCTAATTACTATTCTCATTTCAATCCTAGTTCTTAATCTAATTAGTATTCTCTTTCCTATTATTCATAATCTAATTAGTATTTTTATTCCGATTCTTGTTCTTAATCTAATTAGTATTCCCATTCCTATTTTTGTTTTTAATCAAATTAGTATTCCCATTCTTATTTTTGTTTTTAATATACTAGGTATTCTCATTCATATTTTTGTTTTTAATATAATTAGTATTCACATTCCTATTTTTGTTCTTAATCTAATTAATATTCCCATTCCTATTCTTGTTCTGAATCTAATTAGTATTCTCATTCCAATTCGCGTTCTTAATCTAAATAGTATTCTTCTTGCTATTTTTGTTTTTAATATAATTAGTATTCCCATTTCAATTTTTGTTCTGAATCTAATTAGTATTCCCATTCCTATTCTTGTTCTGAATCTAATTAGTATTCCCATTCCTATTCTTATTCTGAATCTAAGTAGTATTCTTATTCCAATTCTTGTTCTTAGTCTAATTAGTATTCTCATTCCTATTTTTGTTCTTAATTTAATTAGTATTCACATTCCTATTTTTGCTCTTAATCTAATTTGTATTCTCATTCGTATTCTTGTTCTTTATCTAATTAGTATTCTCATTCCAATTATTATTCTTAATCTAATTAGTATTTTCATTCATATTCTAGTTCTTAATCGAATGAGTATTCTTATTCCAATTCTTGTTCTTAATCTAATTAGTATTCTTATTCCAATTCTTGTTCTTAATCTAATTAGTATTATCATTCATATTCTTAACTTTCTTTTTTTTCGTAATAAATATTCTCAACTTAACTGTTATTCTTGTTTAACATTTTATTTACAATCCAAGTCAGGATTTATTCTTGTTCAAAATTATATCCTCTTTCTTACCGAAATCTCAAATATTGTAACCTTGACACCAATATTAGACACATAATCTCTGATTCTAAACTCTGGTGTGGTCTTTTTTCTTCTTTTTTTATTTGTAGCCAATTTTTCTGATTCTTGTTCGTTTCTTTTTTTATTAATGCTTCAAGATAAACAAACATATTTTTAATTAATTTTCTTTATACTTAATGTTTGTAATACGGATTTTCTTTCCACGTTTTGACTCCTCGTTATCTTATTCCATTCCAGTTCGAATTCTTATCTTCACCCTGATTGATCGCTATATTCTTATTCTGAACTGTTGTTTACCCATTATTCTATGATCTTTATTATTAATCCTATTCCCAAATGCAACGAAGTATCCTTTTTCATCCATTCTGCTTTTGTATTGGCAATTATTGAATCGATTTCTGAAAGCAAATTGCTTGATTAAAGGCAATCAAAAAATGAAAAATGAAATCCTTATTTGAATCGATCATAAATCTTCTATTTAATTTAATTTCCAATTCCATCCCTTCGTGAGATTCCACCCTTTAGATTTGAAATTCATCCTTTCAGAGACAAATGATTTCTTTTAAGTATTACTATGCTCAGGTTTTGATCAGATTAAAAAAGCAAAAACGTTTGAAGACACCATGAATGCCGCTTAAAATTCAAATCCACTATAAATTTGAAGCGTTCATTTTTACTTTTATCGCATAACCAGGTCGTTTTTATTATATATATATATATATATATATATATATATATATATATATATATATATATATATATATATATATATATTAGGTATGTCCAATTTTGACCTTTTTAGCGTTTTTTTTTAGTTGTTTTTTTGTCAGTTGAAAGACACATTAATTTCGAAATTCTTGTAAAAATTAACTACTTGTTGGATTTTAATGAAAACTTCAGAACTTATTCAGAAATGAATGAACTTATTTTTGAAATGTTTGTCTCTTTGAAAGTCATGGTATAAATATTTTTTTTTTATATCTGTTACCCCCCTCGAACTTAATTTTATGAAAACACAAAAAAAAATTTATTTGCAACCTCAATTTTTTTTTTTAATTAAATGCACAAAACTCTGAAAAATCTAAATCATCGATTTTTTTGTTAAAAAAATGTCCGAAATTGTCCAAACTTTTACCTCAATTGTAAAAATACAAAACCCAATAAAACTAAGACAATATTTAATTAAGAAAGTTTTTAATGGCTTTTCTGAATAATATATACGAAGGTAATTATTATCTGAAAGAAAAAAAAAATTTTGATGAACAATAAATTTTTACATTAATTTTCTTTTTTTTTTCAATTTTAAATACACAATATGACAAAAGGTTGTTATATATTTATACATTAAGTTCTTTCTGCAACCTTATGGAAATGATATATTATGTTCTCTACTTTTTAAAGATCATAAATTTGAAAGCTTATTAAAAACTGACAACCATAATTATTTTAAAAATAATTTTTAATATTCCAAAATTGTATTTAAAATCGTCTACAACGAAAGTACGGATGCACATTGTTGAAATAATGTCACATGAGTAGTTTCCTTTGATAGAAGCAAGTTTTTTTTTTACTTCAGAAATGGCTTTGTAACAAGAAAACAACGCTTGTCAAGTTTTCTGAATATCGTCGTATTATTTTCAATTTTTTTCTTTTTCTATTCAAATATAATCGAATAGTGGGATAAAAGAAAATATCGACTATTTACAATTACAAAAAAAAAAAACGCCCTTGGAAGTCCACCCAAATTTTCAAGTTTGAAATCGAATGCATAAATTCATTGTACATTACTTTGGAATTATTATCCACACGACAAATTATCAATTAAAACGATTTTTGGAGTTTAAATTTTCTGGAGTTAGCTCGCTACTACTCAAACTAAAAAATACTTGTCGAGTCAAAACAAAACCAACATAGCTGCTATTAGCATGTTAATTTTATTAATAAATAAAATAAAACTCATATTACCGCCATATAATTATTAATAAATAGAAAAAAATCTGCCTTAATAAAAAAGAAATAAAATCTCATTTCATTAAGTTAACCCGTTTCAATTAATGGTGTTTCATGTAATTTTTATATTCTCAGAAAAATATTTCATGACTGAAATAATAAATGTCAATTTAAAAAAATGTATTTTTTTTACTGTTTTATTTTTACTTGTAAAATTTGATTTTCTTTCATAATTTAAATGTTATTTTCAGTGCAGAATTCTTCCTCAAACGTAAGGTAAAAAAAAAAAAAAAAAAATTTGAAAGTGAATTTTTAAAAAAAAAATCTACTAACCAGATTCACTTAAAATTAGAACGAATTATATCACTTTGGCGGTACCATACAATAAATTTCAGTACCGTAAGTTGTGAATATATTGACGTACATCAATCAACGCCTGTCAAAATAGACTACCCTGGTGGGAAATATCTCTCTTAAAAAATTTTCTGCTAAAAATGTAAGTAATGTTTCTTTCAAATTACATTAAGTATACTTTAATCATTCTAAATTTCCTAAGATAACAAAAGAAAAAGGTGTAATTGATTTTTCATGATTTTTTAACTAACAAACTATGATCTTTCCGACAGAAATGTCGATAAGTTCGATTTTACGAAATTTTTTGACTAAAAAAAAAACAAGATTTTTAATAAAATTTTTAACATTTATAGGAAGGATTAAAAAATCTGAAAAAATATTCAGAAAATACTTTGGTCTTTCCTCTTTAATAACAACATAAATATTTAAACGTTAAAAATTGTTTTATCAATTTGGGGACCTTTTGTCGTCAAGGTATACCACTTTTTAGCGAAATATTGGACATACCTAATATATATATATATATATATATATATATATATATATATACATATATACATATATATATATATATATATACATATATATATATACATATATATATATACATATATATATATATATATATATATATATATATATATATATATATATATATATATATATATATATATATATATATATTAGCACTGTTAATGTAGGCTTCGATGAGATTTGAACTAGTACGCAATTCTTTCACTTTACAACAGTGCAGTTTCATTTTAATAATTTCATTTTGTTTGGTTTGGTCTGGTTTATATTACGACATATCAACCTGTTAATGGGTTATTTAATACCGACAAGATTTTTATTGCTTTTTATATCTATCTATCTATCTATCTATCTATCTATCTATCTATCTTAGTATATATTTGTTTGGTTTCGTTTCTTTTACGGCATATCAACCTCAATGGGTTATTTAATACCGACAAAATATTTTATTGCTGGTAATATTTTCTATCTGTCTATCAATCTATCTATCTATCTAAATATATATTGGTTTGGTTTCTTTTACGGCATATCAACCTCAATGTGTTATTTAATGTCGACAACATTTTTAGGATATATTCGTATGAATAGAATATGTATTCTTTGGTTTAGTTTGGTTTAGTTTATTTTACGGCATATCAACTTCAATGGGTTATTTAATACCGACAAGTTTTTTATTGCTGGAAGTATTTTTTTCGCAAAAGTATTTCTGGTAATATTTTTTCCAAAAGTGTATTGCTGGTAATAATGTATTTTGTTAATAATTTTTGTTTAAAATTTAATTGCTGCTAATAATTTTGTACAAAAATGTATTGCTGGTATTAAAAATTATTTTTACATGTTCTGACCCTATTTTGCAGGGCTAACTATTTGTCCATATCTTATCTGGGAACAGGAGTAATTTAAGAAGTGCTTCCACGCTCCGCAAAACCTTCTGATGCCTTGCTGTTGGATTTAGTTTATCGTCTAACCCAGGACGCGGATGTATTTTTCATCTAACCCCGGACGCGGATGTACTTTATTGGCATACCCAGGATTAAAGTAAGCTCCGATGAAATTTGAACTAGTATTCTATATCGTTGGGAGCCTGTCTGATACAAACGATACCTTCACATTTGAGGTGGGTGCTGCTTTTGGTAAGGCTTTTTCTATGTTAGGCAAGCTCTCATAGATAACACTCTGTATGAATCAAATGCGTTACATATTATTAATGGTATGACGTGTGGGACTGAAACTCTCTCGTATGATAACTCAGTCGGTAAAACGCAATTGAGATATTTATTGATTTGTTTTTACAGTTTATCGAAACTTGTGTGAGTTATTTTAAGCTGAAACGTATTGTGGATATTGCATTAACACGTTGACCGTCAGAGATCTATTATATAATCTGACTTCAAACATTAGATTTATAATCGCCAACTTTGGCTATAAAGCATTTTATGAGTAGATTTATATCTTTCAAGTGAAGTTTTAATATTGTTTTCACGACAAAAGTATCACTGCGAATAAACTATTTGTAGGCGTCCAAGATAAAAATGTACCAGAAAATTCCAAACACTAGATAACTCCTGCCATATTAATAACTGTCAATCACGTGTTATTTCGTGGTTGGTAGTCAAAACCATGAGGTAAAATTGATTTTTCTGATACATTATTTAATCCAAAGCTGGGGGAAGAAGAGATAAATGCATAACTTTCCAAAGGCTAATTGGGCGTATGTGAATATAACGAAGTCATTTCGTGTAATGGACGTCGTACTGAACGGGTACACTTCCAGATTATTTCATACTAACGCGGGGTTCCCCTCTTGCACCTCCGCTGTTTCTGATATTCATCACTGACCCATCGTTTAATCATTACCCCAGTCGCATATACACCACCACTGATTGAATTGGTATATTGTGTAACAGTCACATCCACAGCGAATGTTCATTGACTTTTTTTTCTTGAAACGGGGACATTTTTTTTTCGAAATGATATATTCTGATGACTAAGAAAGCTTTTTGAAATCATTCAATCAACGAAAACAAAAGAAGACAGACTGAATGGTTGTTAGGAAAAGAATCAGTCGAAGAATGCCAGCTAAAAGACGTCAAAACCAAGCATGAACAGAACTGTAACTCTACAAGAAATTTGATAACAGACGATGGAAAGTTGCACACAGAAATTCAAAAGTGTATTGAGACGGAGAAAGATGCCTTCAAAAATCTAAGAAGTAAGAAGCAGGATAATTTCGTACTGAATCTTCCTGTATGCCAATGGATTTTTTTAAAATTTCTTCACAGACTAAGTGGAGACTTGTTGCAAAAATTTACAGAAAGACACTGAGAATATCATGGATGAAGTATGTGAGCAATGAGGAAGTTTATGCTAGAAATTTCTGGAATGAATAATGAGGAAGGATGGCTTAAAGAATTTGACACTCACAAGACTTCTTTTGAACAGGAGTAGCGGCGTATCCGTTTAGGACTAGATTTTCAGTTTCCTTCTGTCATGAATCTTTGGTGATATAAATGGCTGGTGGCTATGACTATTCATACTGAGGCTAGCGGGTTGGTGGTTTTCTGGTTGCTACGTATCGATTGGTAGTTAGGATTTTGAACGCTTGGGTAGCGAATAGATTGGCTGCTCTGATTAGCGATCGCATAACATCGAGGTTCTTGCAGTGCCATGGCGCGCATGGAGAGGTGTCCCTGCAAGCACTTCCGGTACTGCAGTCTGCGCCAGATCCCAGGCAATTCATATTACCTTAGAAGACCGGCAGATGCTATTATCCTTGGGTTTTTCTACGTTTATAATATACCATGGCAAATAGCAATAAACCAAACCAAAATAAACTAGCACACTAAAAAACACCTACATTCCTCAACCAGTTCACCAAAAAATATTTAAAGCCCTCAACCAGATCACTAAAAAACACCTAAAGTCCTCAACCAGCTCACCAAAAAACACCTGAAGCCCTCAACCAGCTCACCCCAAAAAACACCTAAAGCCCTCAAACAGCTCACCAAATAACACCTAAAGCCCTCAATCAGCTCACCAAAAAATACCTAAAGCCCTCAACCAGCTCACCAAAAATACCTAAAGCCCTCAACCAGATCACTAAAAAACACCTACTAAAGCCCTCAACCAGTTCACCAAAAACACCTTAAGCCCTCAACCAGCTCACCAAAAACACCCAAAGCCCTCAACCAGCTCACAAAAAAACACACAAAGCCTACAACCAGCTCACCATAAAACACCTAAAGTCCTCAACCAGTTCACCAAAAAGCACCTAAAGCCCTCACCATTCGTGGTATTTGTATTAATTTATTCAGTGCGAAATTGTTTCTCTGCGAACATTCTCCAGACATGATTTCACTAATCAGACTAATCTTAAATCATCATTTTATTCCGCTGAATTCTTTGTTTCTGGCTATCTTTCTCTCGTTCGGGAGGATTCTATATCTGTGTTCATGGATATCTCCCACACCAAGAGTCTCCGGCCTGTTCTTACATTTACCACAGGTTTTCCCTACGATACATCCGTCTGCAAATAACTTTGTGTTCGGCGGCTTCAGTGCCCACCACGTCAGATTATTTTTATTAATTTTTTTAAATCACGAAGAATAACAGTAATAATAAAAATGTACCCTTTATTTTAAACTATGACAAAAAAGCAATGTAGAAAAAAATAAGACCTGCTATATAAATGTACTCGTTCTTCAATTTCAACTGTTCAGTTAACAACAATAAAGTTGAATTATTTTATCTCATATTAAATATTAGAAAGTATGTAGTTTTATTTTTTAACCAGAGGTTTCGAGTAATCTGTCTTTCGAGCAATTGATAGTTCGAGAAATTATTTTCTGAGCAATTTATTGTCGAGCAATTGATTTCGAGCAATTTACCGGATACCCTTTTGCGTTTGTTTTTTTTTACAATGAAGATGTACAATTCTGCCAATTTTTAACATACAAATGGACTGTTATATGTTTTAAGCCAGTTAAATATCAGGAAAATAATACAAGAATATTTTAATTATGTTCTATCGAAAAAGTTTGCGAATCAAGGGAGTTCTCAGCGAATAATGTGTACATAAGTTCTTCATGTTTCCGTGAATAAGAAATACATATGTTCTAAAGAAAGATCTGTGAATGCGTGAAGAGTAAAAGACTCCAAGCAGACCTGTTATTTAACTCATATACTGGGGTCCAGTGATGGATTAATATATTTTCTAAAAGTATACGTGCTGAAGTGAAGATAACAACCTCGGCTGAAGTTTGAACTTGGATTGCAAAATTCTCTTGTAGAGTTGCTAACCGTGTAGCAACTTGCTTTTACGATAAATATATGAAAGTCTAAAAGAGTAACTTTATATGTATGCTTTTACATTAATTTTATTATGTTTTTACGTGTATTTCTACTTTAAAACTCTGGTTACGTTCAAATGGATCACTTAATCAAAAGATGACAATCCAGGATTTTCGATAATTTTTTCTCTTAGCAGTTGACGATCGAGTAGACATAATGCGTTCTTTCTCTTGTGATACGCATTGGTCGCCATCTTTAATTAAAATTACGCCTTGTGATTAAGCTAAAGGTAATGAGATACAGCAAATTAGAGAAAAGATATTAAGAAAGAAAGAAAGAAACTCAGAAGAAACTGGGAGTGAAGAAGTAAGGAAGAGACGTTTAAACATACGGTCGAAATATGAAGCAGAAAACTAAAGGGTTGCAACTCATATTTTTTTCTTCGCTTTCTTTTCTTTCTCTGAATGAAGTAGGGCCGCTTATCTTAATGTCCGGAAAGAAAGAAATGCAGAAAGAAAGAAAGAAAGAAATGCAGAAAGAAAGAAAGGCAAAAAGAAAGAAAGAAAGAAAGAAAGATGGAAAGAAAGGCAGGCAGGCAGAAAGAAAGAAAAAAAGGCAGACAGGTAGTAAGAAAGAAAGAAAGAATGAAAGAAAGGCGAAAGAAAGGGACAAAGAAAGAAAGGCAAAAAGAAAGAATGAAAGAAAGAAAGAAAGAAAGAAAGAAAGAAAGATCGATAACGAAAAAGAAACACTGGAGTATATAAAAGGAAAAAAATATTTTTTAATGGAGGAAAATAAGCGAAATAAAGAAAAAAAAATAATAGGCTAACGAAAAGAAAGAAACCAAGAAAGAAAGAAATCAATCAAAGAAGGAACAAATGAGAGAAAGAAAGTCATAATGCAAAATAGACGAATTAAGAATATGCCAACAAGAACGAAAGAAGAAAGAAGAAGTTGATTAAACAAACAAAAAAAGGAAAGAAATACATTAAAGAAAGGATAAGTGAAATAAATGAATAAAGTAAAAAAGACGAATTAAGAATCGGATGATAAGAAAAGAGTTGTCAGTTCAATACCTGACGGCTGCAGTGGTGAACTTGGAGAGTTGAGTAAAAGGGAAATATCCGGAAGAGACACGGCACGTGGAACTAGAAAAATCGGCCCGGTGGACGAAATAAATGGTTCAGTTCAAAATTCCAATCACCTGGGGAAGACCGGGGCGTACAACGGCCGAAACGTCGTGAATATATGGCAATAAAGATGAGGACAATAGTCCGAAAAATGTAAATAATGTAAATAATTATAATACCTCATCTCAGAAATATAGACAGAGCCTGAAGAAGGCCGGAGCCTACTACGGTCGAAACGTCGTGAATATGGCAATAAAGATAAGGACAACAGTAAATGTAAATAGCGTAAAAAGATACAGCAGCGAGCATAAAGATCAGAACGATGTTAAGAAAAAGTCTAAATGTGTAATAACTTTTTTGTTTTAAAGCTTCAAATAACATTTTATTAAGGAAAAATAAGGATATAAAGGTAAATTATATAATTCCAAAAAATAAAGATCAATAAACTTATTTTGATAAAGTTATAAGAATAATTATATAACATTCGAAAAAAATAGATGATCAAAAACATCAGAACGATTAACAAAATCATACTATTATAATGGATACATCATATCCAAATGTAAATAGCGTTCATAATTCATTAGTACTTGATGTGTAGACCTTTACTTTCAATAACAGCTTGACATCTTTTGCTACATGAGCGAATTAATGTCTTGCATTCATTAACGGATATTTTCTCCTATTCTCCTTTCAAATTAGTCCATAGTTCTTCGACGTTTATTGGATTCTTTTCCTTTGCTTTTTCATTTATTAACTTCCAAACATTCTCAATATGATTTATGTCTGGCCTTTGAGCATGCCACTCCATAACAGTAACATCCTCTTCAGAAATAAATGTCTTAACAGACTTCGCTGTGTGACACGGCGCGTTATCTTGCATAAATACAGCTGGTTGGTTAATTGCAGTTCGCAATTAGGTACCACATGTTTCTTCAATATCTCTTTGAATACAGTTGCGTTAATTTTACCGTGTAACCTAACAAGAAGTTCCGTACCAGCAGATGAAATCATGCCAAACACCATCACACTTCCTCCTCCAAATTTAACGCTGCAAATATCGTTCCTTAGGACTGCGTCGAACGAATCTTCTCCCGTCACAACCGAACAGGTTAAACTTTGTCTCATCGCTGAAATGAACACAATCCCACTGTTCTTCTGTCCATATGACATGTTCAGTGGCTAATTTCAATCGGCTCATTTGGTTCTTTTTAGAAATGTAAGGCTTCGTAGAAGCTACTCGACTGTTCAGATTTATTATTTCTTCCGGAAATAGTGTGCCTTGATATTTTAATTCCAAGGTTAGCATTAGCTCTTTTAGCGATAGTGGTTACTGTCGCAAATCAATCCTTTTTTATTCATTACCAGTCTATCTGTCTTTCCTTGCAGTAGTTTTCCTAGGCCTGCCAGGTGGTTACTTGGCTTGGCTTCACATGACCCAGTTTCCTTAAAATACTATGAATGACACATTTAGATTTCCCCACACTGTTTGAAATATCCCCAATCGAGAGTTTATCTTCATTACGTAACTTGTCTATCAGTTTTCTAAGTTCCAATGACGTCAAATATTTTTTCGCCATGTTTACTATGCAAGAAACAGTAAAGAGCCGGTGTAATTTAGTAAAATACACTATTTTATGTTCTTACCCTAAAAAATTTTCAATAATGCAAAATAATTATTAAAGTTTATGGATTTATTTAATCGTTCTGATGTTTTTGATCATCTATTTTTTTCGAATGTTATATAATTATTCTTATACCTTTATCAAAATAAGTTTATTGAGCTTTATATTTTGGAATTATATGATTTATATCCTTATTTTTCCTTGATAAAATGTTCTATGAAGCTTTAAAATAAAAAGTTATTTCACATTTAGACGTTTTCTTGACATCGTTCTGATCTTTATGCTCGCTAATGTACAAGATGTTTCTGAGATGGGGTATTATAATTATTTACATTATATACATTTTTCGAACTGTAGTCGTCATCTTAGAAATATGGACAAATATTGAAGAAGAAAAGAAAAGAAATTTAGTAAACAAAGAAAGAATAAGAAACATGGAAGGAAAAAGGAAAGATATTAAAGAAACAAATAAAAATAGTTTAATCAAAGTAAGGAAGAACAAAAGACCAAAAAGAAAGAAAGAAAGCTAGAAAGAAAGATAGAAAAGAAGGAAAGAAAGAAATAGATTAAAGAAGGAAATACCATAAAAAACAGATGAAAATAGGCTAAACAAAGAAAGGAAGAAGAAAAGAAGCAAGCCGAAAGAAAGAAAGAAAAAATTGATTAAAGAGGGGAATACCTTAAAGAAAGAAAGAAACAAATGAAAGTAAATTAAACAAAGTAAGAAAGAAGTAAAGAACAAAACAGAAAGAAAGAAAGAAAGAGAGGAATAAAGAAATCGATTAAAGAAGGAAATACCCTAAGAAAGAAATAAAAATAGATTAAACCAAGTAACAAAGAAAGAAAGAAATCGTTTAAAGAATGAAATACCTCAAAGAAAAAAATATACAAATGAAAGTAAATTAAACAAGGAAAGGAAGAAGCAAAGAAAGAAAAAAAGAAAGAATGAATGAAATAGATTATACAAAAAAGGACGAAAGAATAATGATAAGAAAGGAATTTTATTCAAATAACGATTTCAGAATCAGTCAAACAGAAACAAATTTAATCAAGAGAAATTAAAGAAAGAAAGAAAATGGTTTAACGGCGAAAAAAAAAAGAAATATATTAAAGAAAAGAAGGAATAAAGAAAAAGCAAAAGAAACAATAAAACAAAGAAAGGAAGAAAGAATATGCGAAAAAAAGTAAAAAAAAGACGAATTAAGAATAGAATAACAAGAAAAAAAGAAAAGAAATAAAAAAAAACAAAGAAAGAATTAATACATTAAAGAAAGAAAGAAAGAAAGAAGAAAGAAAGAAAGAAAGAAAGAAGAAAGAAAGAAAGAAAGATAGAGACACTAAACAATAGTTGGAAGAATAAGCGAAAAACAAAGAAATTTTGAAAGATGATTAAATGATCGAGTAACGAAAAAAAAAAGGAATATAAAAGAGACATCAAAATCATAAATAAGATAAAAGGTCAATGAAAAGAAAGAAAGATCGCGAAAGTTTTCTGAGTGTCGATTTCTCTTCAACGCTACCCTTGCGGCATCTGCCAGTCAGAACTTGGCCGGAAGATCTTTTGGTTTGTACACAATCGAAGCAAGGAAGTACGCGCCAGTCTTCCTTCAGACTGATTTCACTTTTACAAGAACAAGACAGCAACAACGATTTAAAAAAAATGTCGAGAAAATGTCAGGCTGCTGTAACTGAAGGGTGGGGCGTTTGAAATAAGGCAGTGAATGTCGGGATTGAGAACTTCCGCACAGTACGCCATGGAATTTCTTTAATTAATATCCGTTCTTAAAAACCACCTGCTGTTTTATTTCGTCGTGGGGCAGAGAGGAATGTAAGTTCTGCTGATAGATCGGAGAACAGGTTTAATTGGAGGGGCGTTAGTTGTCTCAGGGAGCGGTGATAGTGGTAGTGGTAGCGATGCATATGGATATATATATATATATATATATAACAGGGTTCAAAACCGGACATAGGCCAATAATTTATTTGAACAAATGCGAAAGCTTTAGGATAAAAAAGATTCTGAGAATTGGCTGGTTTATCGTGAATCGCCTGTTACAATTTGTAAGAGGCGTGAGTTGCACTGCAGGCTAATAGTAGAGAAAATGGTCTTGGTGATCCGGGTTCATATTCTGTCTGTGGTAGATATTCCTTACTTCGAGTTTCAAATCAGTTTTCCCAATAATGGAAGTCAGGGACCAACACCGAAAAGTAACCCGTTCTGCAACGGAAAAATGCTACATAGGAAACATATTATCTGCTCACTTTCGTATCTGAAAAGTAAACAAAACAATTCCTAAAGAATTAATGGAATTCGTTTTTAATTCAACATTTGTATTAATCAATATGTCATAGTGAACATTTCATATTTGAAATTCACGTCCCATTATTATTTATTAAACAGACTCTTACGTCTATCGACCTACGCATCCGATATATATATATATATA
>OZ038504.1:56383338-56403338 GCA_964036315.1 Acanthosepion esculentum
TTGTTCGTTTGCCGCCATCTTTTTTCCAGTTAATCTAAGAAGAGAAAGAAGGTGTCTGAGAAAACTAGCAGTTATCTCCCCTTCATATATGTTTTCCCACGCAGATTACTACTTCACAATTTTTGGTCAAATAATTTTCATTCAATCAAACATCATTTCCTGCTTCGTCTGCAAAAGATAATATTTGCACCCAGCTCGCTCATGTAAATTCATTTCATATCGTGACCTTTTAACATCATTATTTGAACCGGGGAAGTTCGTTACGCCTAGCAACTGAATAATCCTTTCGCTATTAATTTTGATATATTTTGTTTTTATTTTGTTTAGGACATTAAAATCAATGATTGCTAGAGCTGGCTGCGTGACTCGGAAAAACCTGTGGAGGGTCGTGCCTGTAGCTTATAGCCCATTTCCCTGAAACTCGTTTGAAAGAGACGTCTGCTTCAAAATGCGTGGGAAGGCGAAATGATAATTGTAGTTAATGTAATTCTAGAACTGTACACTATTTACATGATTCGGACTATAGTTGTCATCTTTGTTTCCATATTCATCACAACGTTTCGACCGTTGTACGCTCCGGCCTTCTTCGGGTGGTTGGAATGTTGAACTGAGGTAGACTGTTCGAGATGCACGTGTCATGTCTATGGATGTCAGTTATCTCCTGTTAATTCACCTCTCCAAGTTCTCCACTGCATTAACCAGGTATTGAACTCATAACTCTTTGGGTCCTGTCACTGGATCTACCCAACGCCTTTATCCACTGTGCCATGTGTCCTTAAGGACACCTCTGTATGAATTTCTGGGACTTATAAATTAACGTCTTCAGTTACATTTTTTACCAGTGCTCATTTTGCAATTTCTGCAGTTATCATTTTATGTTTTTTTACCAAAGCTCATATTGCAACAGTCTACCACAGCGAGCGAAATAACGGGTTCAGTTCGACATTCCACCCAGCTGTAGAAGGCTGGACGGTCAACGGCCGAAACGTTGTGATAAATATAGCAACAAAGATGAGGACAATAGTCCGAACAATTTAAATAGTGTATATAATTCATCATCTCAGAAATATAGACAGATATCTATAGAATTGGTTTGAACTTCTTTGGTCCGAAACGAACCGAACTGAGTATGTGGGGAGGTGTTGAATCCCTTAGTCGTGGAACGGTGATGTATTGTTTTTTCTAAATGTTGGTATAAAAGTAAAAATACGCGCGGAACGGACAGTACGGTCACGACAGTAGACAAGTCGAGAGCTTTAAGGCACAGACAGGACATTGTCTGACATTTTACTTTACGTGCACGTTGTTTCATTAGGGAGATATGTCACACATGTAGGAAACAATTTTTGTCGAAATTTTGACACCCGTTCTCTTTCCCTACTCCATCAATTTCTCTTTCTGTCTCTTTCGCTTTGTCCCTTCCTTCTAGAAACGATGCCTTTTAAGCCCGCCCCATAAAACGTAAAGAAAATTATCAGTTATTTATTCTGTCTGTGGATACTCCGTTGGACCCCGTTACTGAAGGATTGCACATAGTCTCCCACAATGCAAAGACGGCACACAGTGCAACACATCGTTAGAACCATTTTTTAAAAATTTTGTACGGCGAAACAATGTCAAATATTCGAGGTTTTCTTTTTATTTGCATACTTCATTTTCTCACCAATTGTTTGAGGACTTAAATATCAAGATCTACTTATTAATTTCCGTCTTTTTCTTTCGTTTTTGTTTTTATATTAATTACCTGGAGAGGGACATTCTGAAAGTATTAGGCAACATCAATACATCTAATGCCAGTTTATGGATGTCTTTCTAAACATCTTTAAAATAACGTTTCGGCCGTTGTATCTCTTAATAGAGCTTTTACTTCGAATGGCTTCCAGAGCTTGTTCAGGTTGAACTTCACTGTAAAAAATAATGTAATATTACATATCATTTAGGAGACTGCTTTATCTTTGGAATAAAATCCTATGAAAAAACGAAAATATTTTCGGTACAAAATACTTTCCTTATTTTAAAGATCTGTCTATATTTCTGAGATGAAGTATTATGTACACTATTTACATTATTCGGACTATAACTTTGTCGCCATATTTATTACAACGTTTCGACCGTTGTACGCTTCAAACTTCTTCAGGTTGTTGGAATGTCGAACTGAACACTTTATTGTGCTCACTGGGGTAGATTGTTCTAGTTCCATATGCCATGTTCCTCAAGTACACATGGCACAGTGGATAAAGGCGTTAGTTAGCACAAGTGACAGCATCCAAAGAGTGTGAGTTCAATACCTGGTTAAGGCAGTGGAGAACTTGGAGAGGGGAATTAACAGGAGATATCTGATAACTGACATCCATTAAACATGGCACGTGGAACTAGAAGAGAACCTCGTAGCACACTTAAATTTATGCAGTTTGGGAACCAGTGAAAATAGCTCGTTAGAGCAGCTGCCATGAAAATACTTGTACAAAAGACATAGGGGAGCCACAGCAGACCCGTGAGAGATTGCCATTTTCAACGTGACTGTTTCCTTGGTATAATGAAACGCGGATGCAATTCTTCCTGATTTAATGTGGCCTCCTAGCGTACACTCAGAATGATTGAGAAAAGCTGTAACTCCTGGCAAAATCTCTGAAATTAAAAAGCATTATTATTCAAGTCTTCCTTTTGTGGCAATTCCTTTCGACATTGCACTATTCGTTTTTGTTATTTCTTTTCTTCATTGCCTTATTCTTGGCTTCCTTCCTTTTATCTTGCCTTTTTTTTCTATTTATTTGTTTTTTTTTCTTTTACTTTCTACCTTCTTTTTCTTTCTTTTCTTCTGCTTCATTTCTTTCATCATAGTATTCTTATTTTCTTTTCTTATTTCCTTCTTCTTATTTTTCGTTCCATTCTTTTCGTTTTCCTTTTCAACTTTCGTAATCTTCAATTCTTCCCTCACTCTATTTTTTCTGTTAACTCGTCTTTCTTTCTTTCTTTCTTTCTTTCTTTCTTTCTCAACTTTTCCTCCTTTCCCCTTTTCTTCTTAATCTTTCTTCTTCATCTCTCTTCCTCTTCACATTTATTCTTCTTCTTCACCGTTCTTCTTCATCAAATTTTCCCCCTTTCCACTTTACTTCTTTATCTTTCCTCTTCACCTTTCTTCTTCTTCGTCTTCGCCTTTCTTCTTCATCACCTTCTCCTCTTTTCCCCATTTCTTCTTAATCTTTGTTTTTCTCCTTTCTTCCTCTTCACATTTCTTCGCCTTCTTCTTCACCTTTCTTCTTTCACCATTTCCTCCTTTCCCCTTTTCTTCTTAATCTTTCTTCTTCACCTTTCTTCTCCTTCTTCTTCACCTTTTCCTCTTTTCCCCTTTTCTTAATCTTTCTTATTCATTTTCCTTCCTCTTCACCTTTCTTTATCTTTTTATTAATTTTTCTTCTTTCGCCGTTTCCTTTTTTCCCTTTTTCTTCTTACTCTTTCTTCTTCACATTTCTTCCTCTTCACCTTTCTTCCTCTTCACCTTTCTTCTTCTTCACCTTTCTTCTTTCACCTTTTCCTCCTTTCCCCTTTTCTTTTTCTTTACCTTTCTTCCTCCTAACCTTCTTCTTTCTTCTTCTTCTTCACCTTTCTTTTTCTTAACCTCTTTTTTCTTTTCCTATTCACCTTTTCGTTTCTATTCGCCTTTTTTCACATTCTTTTTTCTTTTTTTCTGCACTTTTCTTCTTTCTCTACTTATTCGTGATCTTCATTCACCTTTTCTTTCTTTCGTCCTTACATTCTCTATTTCTTTCTTTCTTTTTTCTTTCTTTCTTTCATTCCCGTTTTCTTTCTTGTCTGTTTTAATTTTTCTTCATGTTTTATTCCTCCCAATTCTTTTTCATTCTTTGCTTTGTCTTTCCTCTTTTTTTTTCCCTTTCCTTCTTTCCTTTTAATTTTTTCTTATCCTCCCATGATCTTCAATTCTTTCCTTATCGACCCTTCTTTTTTCTTCTTTCCTTACATCCTTTCTTCGTTCTTCCCCTCTATTCTTTTCTTTTTCATAACTTTTTCTTTCACTAGCTTTCTCTCATTCTTTCTATTTTCTCTTCCTTTTTCCTTCCAAATTTCTACCTTTTTTTTCCTTTTAAATTCTTTTTTCCGTTCTTCTTTCTAAACTTCATTTCTTCTTTCATTACTTCTCCCATTCTTTTCATTTTCGTTCTTTTTTCTTTTTCCTTGTTCTGTTTTATCTACGTGATTTCATTTCATTCTTTCTTTTTCCTACTTCCTTTCAATTCTTTATTTTCTGTTATCTATCTATTCATTTCTTTCTTTTCTTTTATCTATGTCTTTTCATTTCTTACTTTCCCTTTATTAACGTCATTTCATTTCTTTCCTTTTATTACGTCACTTCATTTCTTTCTTTTCTTTTATCTATGTCTTTTCATTTCTTACTTTCCCTTTATTTACGTCATTTCATTTCTTTCCTTTTATTACGTCACTTCATTTCTTTCTTTTCTTTTATCTATGTCTATTCCTTTCTGTCCTTTTATCTACGTCATTTCATTTCTTTCCTTTTATCTATGTCCTTTCATTTCTTTCTTTCCTTTCCCTGTAAATTTTTAGCCATTAAATTTTCTATTTAGTTTTTGGTTTACCCGCACTTTGCTTCACCAGAATGCCGTTAGCGGGCGCTGTTAAACAGTTATAAATAAGGGACGCTGCTGTTTCTCTCTTTTCCTTCTGGTATGCAGTAGGTGGACCCCAACTGGGACCTTCTTCTGGTCATAGAGTTATATATTTCCCCTTAATGACTGAATTTTTACACAGACACATACGTGCATCAAAACACAATTCAACCTTTAATGTCGTATTTCCACTGCATGCATATTAGTATATTTTCTATCATTTGTTACGAAGTTATATATAAAAATAAAAAATATCGTCTAGTTGATATCTTTCTCCATTTCCTTACACCTGTCACTTACAGGTGTAAATTTTTTTGACACTGCTTTGTCATCAACAATTTTCTTTTGATAATTTTGCTGTTTCTGCAGATGTTAAACAGATTTCAGTACATTCAGACTTTACATGAAAATACTGTCACCGTCAAACTCATGACAGTATCATTCCCACAAACTTATGCAGGTTATTTAAAGCCAGAAAATATTTTAGATTTTAAGATTTTGTTTAATATAATTTTTTTAGCACTATAGGTATTAGAAATTAACTCATAGCTGGAAAGACATGTCTTCATACTTAAGGAGAGTTTGATAAACAGATAAGAAATTATAAAATGTATATAAAGTGGGGGAGCAATTCCATATTATAATCAATATATAAACAGATCCCTCACTTTGTGACCACCTTATTTTCTATATTTATATTCTAGTGAACGTAGGTAGTTAATTAGTATTTCATTGATTGATTCATATTCTACGGCTTATCCACCCTAGAAAATACTTTTATTTTTTTTTTTGAGATCATAATGATTTAGTGATACAAGTCTTACTAATTAACCCATAGCTGGGAGGAGAAGAGATAGATTCATACCTTTTCCAAGTGTGTTTGCGTGTAAAGAACCCAACGGGAATGCGAATTCGGCTCTCCGATTAAAAATTCCGAGCACCTGATATTCCCAAGCGGCTACCCATCTAAATACTGACCAGGCACGACGTTGTTTAACTTCGGTGATCTCTTCAAATTGGAATTTGGCTCTCCGATTAAAAATTCCGAGCCATTATCCATAACACCAGCCGCATATCCAAGCTTACAGCACCTGGTATTCCCAAGCGGTCACCCATCTAAGTACTGACCAGGCCTGACGTTGCTTAACTTCGGTGATATCTTCAAATTGGAACTCGGCTCCCCGATTAAAAACTCAGAGCCATTATAAATTACACCAGCCGCATATCCAAGCTTACAGCACCTGGTATTCCCAAGCGTTTACCCATCTAGATACGGACCAGTTGCTTGATCTCATGATCACACGGGAAACGGTGTTTCGACATGATGTTCACGTAATCCCACACACTTGTGACAATACTCTCTCAGACAGACTAAAAAAAGTTTACTCTTTAACTCCCAGAATCATAGCAGTAGACCTCCTTCCCCGACTCCTGGCAATCACTTCAGATAGATTTCAATACTCGTTTTCACAGCTTATAGCTATTCTATCGCTATTTTCTAAGCAAATAGAGATTCTTGATAAAATCCAAAGAAGAATCAGCAATATTATTGGTCTTGACCTGGCGTCTTGTCTTCAGTCACTTTCCCACCGCCGTAAAGTTGCTTTCCTGTGACATTTTTATAAATATTTTCATGGTAATTTTTAGGATTAGCATTTGGGATAAATGTATGTTTTATATTATTAAAGTCCTGCATTGATTTCGCCCAGTTAATGTTACTGCCATATTTAAAGATTGGCGGGGGTGGGGTGTATTACTAAAATTATTTTGTTTAGTTTCTTATAAATAGTTTTATACTTTTTTGTAAATATTCATTTAGGTTAGATTTTTAAATTGTTTTCACATTCCCCTCACCCTGCAGTCAATGAATTGTACATATGGGGTTTACTGAAGAATTTCATAGAGACAAGGAGGTATTACGGTGGGTGTAGTAAGAAAGTTAAGAAAGAATGCGTTGTTGTACATATGGGGTTTACTGAAGAATTTCATAGAGACAAGGAGGTATTACGGTGGGTGTAGTAAGAAAGTTAAGAAAGAATGCGTTGTTGTACATATGGGGTTTACTGAAGAATTTCATAGAGACAAGGAGGTATTACGGTGGGTGTAGTAAGAAAGTTAAGAAAGAATGCGTTGTTGTACATATGGGGTTTACTGAAGAATTTCATAGAGACAAGGAGGTATTACGGTGGGTGTAGTAAGAAAGTTAAGAAAGAATGCGTTGTTGTACATATGGGGTTTACTGAAGAATTTCATAGAGACAAGGAGGTATTATGGTGGGTGTAGTAAGAAAGTTAAGAAAGAATGCGTTGTTGTGTAAGGAATATTGTTGTATGTTTCGGTCAGTGTTTGTGGCTAACTAAGTTTAACGCTAAGACAGAAGAATATCCTCTTTTTCCCCATTCCCCATTTTGGCCTTGTGCCACATTAGTTTACATAACAGAAGAAATATGGCTCTTGGCTATTATAACTAGATTTTATATATTTAAGCGCAGTACTAGATTGGCAAAAAGTTCTCATTAATTTACAATAGAATTGGCTAGAAGTTATCGTAAGTTCTATGCTAACAGTTTCTTTTCTCGCACTTCTCTCTTGTGGTTCTATTCTTTTCAGACAACTTTGTCTCCAAAAATTTAAATGGTATGTCAATCCTTATTTTCTGTCTTCCTGATTACTCTTATATTGTTCTCGCTCCTTGACAATGTTTCTGTTTTCTAATTTTTTCACACTCAGTAAACCTCTTGTGATTTATTGTTTTTACTGCCTTGCATGTTGTGAATTCGATTTAAAAAAAAATCGTTCAAACGTCTTCCATTCATTAATTCCAGCAGTTCAGACCTCTACAGTTAGAGCATTGTTAACTCCACGGAATCGAATCATCTTCATTGCCCCGTATTCCAAATGTGAGAACATTCCACCAAGACAGTCTTTCTCCAAAAGCTACTACTTTGTGAAAAAGACTTCCTCGTTGATGCTTCCCTGAAAATTGAAATTTTACCCTCTTCAAGTTAAGGTTCAATTGTTATCTATACACCTTGTCCTAATAATCTTCACTTCCTACAACCTTCTTTTACATTCATATCACACACGCCGCATTGACCATTACCATTTTAACAATTTATCGACCTAAAAAAGAACATGACAGATATTTCTCACAATAATGTTCACTTAGTTGATCTATCTCACACTCGTAGAGTATCCTGTGATAATAAAACATATTAATAAAGGGAATTTATTATTGAAAGGATTATAGTTTTACCCGTGCAAATAACAAAATAATACATCCTTGTGCAAATGAATTAAAACAACTCTCTTATTACACTATTTACATTATTCGGACTATTATCTTCATCTTTGTCGCCATATTTATTACAACGTTTCGGCCGTTGTATGCTCCGGCCTTCTTCAGGATGTCGAACTGAACCCTTTATTTCGCTCAAAGATGAGGACAATAATCCGAATAATGTAAATAGTGTACATAATACCTCATCTCAGAAATATAGACAGAAACTGCTTTAGTTTCCTTTCTTTCACCATACGGTCAGATTTAGACACAGCAGAGTGATAGGGTGTAATCGATTTCTATTTTTTCCTTAGATTAGGCCATTTGCAGTAGTGTGCAGTAATATGAGTCTGTTTTCGGGGTGTATGATGGAATTTGTTAGGCCTTGAAAATTATTGCGTCATCCATGATTGCATCAGATTTTTATAATGTCCGAACACTGTTGTCTCGACAGTCGATTAGTTGTCCTACAGCCATTGTCTGCTATGGACGTTACTCCAAGGATGCGTACGAAAATTGTAACGTTGCACGAACACACTGGCAAGCCATAATAGTGAGCAAATCAAAGTACTATCGACTTGAAGGGAAACTCTCCTGATTTAAATCCAATCGAGAAACTGTAATCAATCTGCAACGAAGCACATCGTGGAATAGATATACGAAACAAGAATATCACATATTCAAAAATAAGTCCAGTAATCTTTTTTAAAATATGGCAGACAGATAAAAAAAATGTTGCAATTTAAAAAAATATATATAACCAGTAAATTTAGCAAAATATAGTGAACAAAAAAAAAATGCGTTCATTCGATTTTTGATGGGTCTTGCTTTTAATCCTGCTGAATATCTAGCCACTCTCCTCACAAGAAAAGACTGGTGGGGGAACCAGTTTATTCTCCGATGACTGATCATGCGGCAGATGTTACTGGTTTACATGGTATGAGTAGTGTTCGTAGAGTGACCTGATAGAATTTGAATTAACTAAAACCTTAATAGATGATTGATTTTTCACGAATCTGTCCATTTTACGGGACCAGTTCTCCTAAGGGGATTCGGGAATCTAATGTGTCAACTATTTTCTGTCTAAATTTCATGTTCAGGATTTAAATAGAAACAATGGAAAACGATTATATAATGAGATGAGTATCAATTTTTATAAGAGAATAAGCTTACGTCACAGATTAAAAAGACATGTTAATAAACCCATTTTCGATCCTCTTGAGGAGAGATGTGTCAAAAGAAACGATTTTACCATTGAGCAATACCAGGATAACGTTTCATTGCTGACAGAACACTGGTAAACTGTGAAAATTCATATGAGTTTGAAAGGATGCGTTTTGTTATATATTTACTTGAGATTTTCTCTTCTGAATTGTTTAAGAAAATCGTACAACAAATCTTATTTCTAAAACATAACAAACGATTCTCTGATGAATCAAGCAGTTAATAACCGATCAGCAAGAAATGAGATTTGATGAGATTTCTGCTTTGGTTCATTTTTTTCGCTTTTTCAAAATCTTTTTTTTTTTAACTAGTTGCCGCTTACTGCATTTTTTCTTTATGGTATTTTTAAAATTGCATATTTAGTCATATAAAATTTTCTTTTTTTTTTCATTGCTTCGTTTATCTAGATTTTGTATTATAATGTTTATTTCTTTAATGCATTTTCTTTCTCTCTCTCTTTTTCTTTCTTTCTTTCTTTCTTTCTTTCAATCCTTCTATCTTTCATTCTTTCAATGTTTTCTTTCTCGCAATATTTCCTTTCTTTTTTCTTTCTTTTTCTTTATCTCTTTCTTTCCGTCTTCCTTTCTTGCTTTCTTTCTTTCTTTCAATGTTTTCTTTCTCTCAATGTTTCATTTCTTTTTTCATTCTTTTTTTCTTTTTTCTTTCTTTCAATCCTTCTATCTTTCTTTCTTTCAATGTTTTCTTTCTCTCAATGTTTCCTTTCTTTCTTTCTTCCTTTCACTCTTTCTATCTTTCTTTCTTTCAATGTTTCTTTTCTTTTTTCTTTCTTCTTTCTTTCGTTCTTTCTTACTTTCAATCCTTCTATCTTTCTTTCTCTTAATATGTCCTTTCTCTCAATGTTTCCTTTCTTTCTTTCTTCCTTTCACTCTTTCTATCTTTCTTTCTTTCAATGTTTCTTTTCTTTTTTCTTTCTTCTTTCTTTCGTTCTTTCTTACTTTCAATCCTTCTATCTTTCTTTCTCTTAATATGTCCTTTCTCTCAATGTTTCCTTTCTTTCTTTCTTCCTTTCACTCTTTCTATCGTTCTTTCTTTCAATGTTTCTTTTCTTTTTTCTTTCTTCTTTCTTTCGTTCTTTCTTACTTTCAATCCTTCTATCTTTCTTTCTCTTAATATGTCCTTTCTCTCAATGTTTCCTTTCTTTCTTTCTTCCTTTCACTCTTTCTATCTTTCTTTCTTTCAATGTTTCTTTTCTTTTTTCTTTCTTCTTTCTTTCGTTCTTTCTTACTTTCAATCCTTCTATCTTTCTTTCTCTTAATATGTCCTTTCTCTCAATGTTTCCTTTCTTTCTTTCTTCCTTTCACTCTTTCTATCGTTCTTTCTTTCAATGTTTCTTTTCTTTTTTCTTTCTTCTTTCTTTCGTTCTTTCTTACTTTCAATCCTTCTATCTTTCTTTCTCTTAATATGTCCTTTCTCTCAATGTTTCCAACATTTTTTCTTTCTTTTTTCTTTCTTTCTTCCTCTCTTTCTATCAATCTTTCTATCTTTCGTTCTTTCAATGTTTTCTTTCTTTTTTCTTTCTTTTTCTTTCTTTCTTTCTATCTTTCTTTCTATCTTTCTTTGCTTCTTTTTTCTTTCTATCTTTCTTTGTTTCTTTCTTTCTTTCTTTAAAATATTCTTTCTACTTTTCTTTACGTTTTGATATTCGATCATTTCCGTTGCTCTTAACTCTGCTTTCATTTAATCGTTTTTTAGAAAACTTTAACTTCAGATTTGTTCTCTCTCTCTTTCTTTCTTTCTTTTTTCTTTCTTTCTTTCATTCAATCCTTCTATCTTTCTTTCGTTAAATGTTTTCTTTATCACAATGTTTTCTTTCTATTTTCTTTCTTTTTTCTTTCTTTTTTCTTTCTTTCTTTCTTTCTTTCTTTCAATGTTTTCTTTCTTTCAGTGTTTCTTTTCTTCTTTCTTTCTTTCTCTCAATATTTCCTTTTTTTCTTTTTCTTTCTTTCTTTCTTTCTTTCAATCCTTCTATCTTTCTTTCTTTCAATGTTTTCTTTCTCTTAATGTTTCCTTCTGTTTTCTTTCTTTTTGTCTTTCCTTCTTTCTTTCATTCCCTCTCTCTTTCTATATTTCCTTCTCTCTCCCTTTTTTCTTTCTTTCTTTCTTTCTTTCAATCATTCAATCTTTTTTCTATGCTTTCTTTCTCTCAATGTTTCCTTTCTTTTTTCTTTCTTTTTGTCTTTCCTTCTTTCTTTCATTCCCTCTCTCTTTCTTTCTTTCTTTCTTTCTTTCAATGTTTTCTTTCTCTCAATGTTTCCTTTCTTTTTTCTTTGTTTCTTTCCCTCTCTCTTTCTTTCTTTCTGTTAGCCTATTCATTATTCATATTTTTACGTCTTTTCATATGGGTCACAGAATTAATCTCAACTCGGACCCTCATCAGGGCAATTTGCATTTCAAGCCCCGCGCTCAGTTTCTAATAAAAAAAATTCCGCGAATATTTCCAGTTATGTGGAAATGTACATGCCTAATTCGAAAATAACAAAGACATTTTGATAAAATCTAGCTTTTGGGAATTATCAACAATAAAATTTCGGAATCATTCGCGTTGCGGTGGGTGAGGTTGACATCAATTACGCACCCTTTTCGTATTTATTTAATTTATTCGTTGTTTCTTCATTTGTTTAATATAATTCTTTCTGTCTTTCTTTCTTCGCGCCTTTTTACAAATATATTTTCTTTCAAATTCATGACTTTAAACATTTCTTTCTCTCAAAGTTTCCTTTCTTTTTTCTTTCTTTTTGTCTTTCCTTCTTTCTTTCATTCCCTCTCTCTTTCTTTCTTTCTTTCTTTCTTTCATTTACTTTGAATTACTCCTCGCGTATGTTCGGCTGTGAGGACCCTGTGAGTAGAAACAAAAACTCACTCTGATCGTTCTGATAAGAAAAGAACTGTTGAATTTTTTGGTAATGGCCTCAGATTCTACACCAAGGTCTACATCTAGTGCCTTGAGGAGGTAATGTTGCCCTGGAACTTCTGAGTAGACATAACATGGAAATAAATATGATCGCCTATGATAACGAAATACAAATGACAAACAAAATAGAAAGGTTTTAGTGAGTTCAGTGAAACATGACGGAAGCAGAAGCACTCATCAACGGACAAGCAGATTAGATTTAAGTCTACAAGTTCCCCACGGCGATTTGTCCGACGGGAAAAAAGACTAGTGGATTGAAACTTTTCAAAATTTGACGACATTTTAATTTTGGGTTCAATCCCTAGGCGGGCAGTGAGTATTTGGACTCCGTGGAAACATGGTTAGCAATAAGTGAGCATTACTAAAAAAAAAAGAACTTGACGAGATATCCCAAGACATGGACAGTGAAACGTTGATTAAATAAAGTTCGGAATATAAATACGGGATGCAATGGGTAAATTCTAGCAAATTGTATATTTTTAATTTCTCGCAGGAGCCTTGTTTGTTTTTGATTTTGTTAACTGCACAGTAGAGTAGGGTAAGTTGGGCATCGTCTGTGAGAAAAAGAGCACCATGGAGCAATTCCCTCCGCCGGAAATTTAGAAATGACATGCTGTACTGCTTGGCATTCGCACCGGAAGCTCTAATACAAAACTTTCAGAGTGTTTGTGTGTCAATCTAAGGATAGTGCTGAGGATTCGTAAAGAGATGGATGAGTCTAATGGTGATTACGAAGGTACAACAGCTTGGAAAACTCAGTCTGATCATTCTGATTAGAAAAGAACCCCCGAATTTGTTGGTGATGGCCTCAAACTCAACACAGGAGCCTACATCAAGTGTCTTGATGAGGTAGTGCTGCTCTGAGTCAAGAGTGTGGCTGCCGGAAGTCTGGCAACAGGATTCTGCACCATGCCACAAAAGCAGGAAAACCCATTCATGGCTGTCAAACAATTTCACATTACCCTTACAACTGGCTGACTCGCCAGACTGCAACCCCCTTGATTATTATGCGTGGGGCGTAGTTGAGCGAGAGATCAACAAAACTCATTGTAACACCAAAGATGAACTGAAGGCAAAGATTATGGCAGCATTCACCAACTTAAACAAGGAGACTCTCCAGAAGAGTTCCAAGAGACCGTTGTTATCCATCGCACCCTGTATATATGATTAGTTATCGTAAAAATTCTGATGTTTTGCCATTTGGTTTAGTTTTTGCGAATGGGTCGTGCTGAGAACCTTTTACTGCATCTGGAAAAATGCATACAGATGTTTATATTATTTTGTTTTTTTTCCTCTTTGTTTTTTCTTCTTGTGTCGTTTAAAGAAAAAAATACGAGGGTCATTCAATAAATAAGGTGAATTCTTCGGTATAAGGACTTCTAATACAGATAGAAGCTTACTTTTTTTTTCAACGTAGTCTCGCAGCACTGTCCCACACTTTTCCCAACTGTGCACAAGTTCCGTATTCCCTCAGCGTAAAAATATTTGGACTGATGTCTCAGCCAGTCGCTCACAACACTTTTGACTTCATCGTCACTTTTAAACTTCGTGCCCCTCGTGAACGCTTTCAAGGGACCAAACAGGTGAAAGTCTGAAGAGGCAAGGTCTGGGCTGTAAGGGGGATAAGGGAGCGGTTCCCAGCCCAGCTCGTTGATGGTCTGCACGGTTTGGGCTGCTGTGTGAGGCCTTGCGTTGTCATGATGCAAGATGACTCCTTCTGACTGATGAAAAATTCACTTTATTTATTGAATAACTCTCGTATATATTTCTACCGTACTTTTGGTTGTGTTTAGCAGTATATCAATACATATGAGTTATTTAATATCGAAGTCCAAACATTTTGAACACAATTCTTTATTATATTTTATTGCTGATTATATATTGTCAGTTTTATATACAAATATATTTTTAATATTTTCATGTTTTTCTTTTAAGGAGAGGGGGCTCACTATTTGCCTATAGCTGGAACCCTAACAGGTGCTACCACCCGGAATCAGGGTGGATCTGGGAACAAGTGTAATTAAGAGGTGGTTCCAAGATCCTCAAAAACTTCATTGATGACGATATCGTCTGATTACGACCCAAACTTTGTTTCACGTGCCATGTTTAATGGATGTCAGTTATCAGATATCTCCTGTTAATTTTCCCTCTGAAAGTTCTCCACTGCCTTAACCGGGTATTGAACTTACACTCTTTGCGTGTTTTCCTGTCAATGGATCTAACTAACGCCTTTATCCACTGTACCATATATCCTCAAGGACACATGGTACAGTGGGTTATTAAATTATAACCATGGAATATTAGTGTTTGAGCTTTTTATATTATATATGTATGTGTGTGTGTGTGTGTGTCCTCAAGGACACGTGGAACTAGAATAGTCTACCCCAGCGAGCGAAATAAAGGGTTCAGTTCGACATCCCAACCACCTGAAGAAGGCCGGAGTGTACAACGGCTGAAACCTTGTAATAAATATGGCGAAAACAAATGCGGACAATAGTCCGAATAATGTAAATAATGTACATAATACCTCATCTCAGAAATATAGACACATCATATTTATGTATGATACTGCACCCTCGCAAGCAGCGCATAAAACTACGGAGTTCCTGCAACAATTAGGTTTCTATGGACCTCGACAAATAAACTGTCTTGCCAATCCTCCAGACTTAAACCCAATCGAAAACTTGTGGGCCATTCCTAAGCGATGGATTAACGAGAATGGACGCCAATTTAGAAGTAAAGTGGACATATGTCAGGTAATAGTGAATGTATCACGTAGAAATGCATCAGACGAGATCCTGAAACTGACATATTCCATCAACCAGCGCCTTATCCATGTCATTTCACGATGAAGATCACATATCCTTTATTAACCAGCTGCACTATTATTTTTGAAACCCTGTGTACTTGTTGATTTCTCTTTATTTCATGTCGGTTACTCTATGCATACATTAAAATCTGTATATGAAGCAATTAAATTGTTATTTTCTTGTTTACATCAGTTTTAATTACACCTCGCTTATAATTTCGAACAGATATAATTTAAGTAATTTTGTTAAATGACTGCAGTTTATGGGTATTTTTGCAGAAATACACATTTTACAAGGTACGCGCATATAACTGTCGCCATCATTCTATGAAAATTTCGTTTAATATCAAACGTGTAGGTTTGGGGCAAAATGGAAAATTGTCACCTCGTTAATAATTCGTTACACAGTATACTTTTCTTTCTTTGTAGATTGCTTAATGCCAGAGCGGGTAAACGTTTTCAATATTTTACCCTTCTAAAAGGAATTTCCATCAAATCTATATCAGACTGTAGGCTGTATTTATCCGAAAAGGGCTCTTCAGTCATAAAAGTGGCAAGAAGTATTCATTCTACCTATGGAAATGAACATTTTAATATCCGCACATGCCACCGACGCTTCGGGCACTCTGAGGTGGTGTAATCGTCAGTCAGCATCTCTTGCTAGATCAATTACGACTGAATAGTGAGTTCGATCCTTACTGGGTGACCAATATTTTCGGTGTTGTGCCACATCTAAGCTACGCCTAGAAAACCTCATTACCACCAATGATTTGACCAGTTACGATCGACATTTATTCCCTTGTAGCTTATCCTTCATCTCGACGATAAGTTATGTCAGCATTGAGTGTTGAGCAAGCAAACTGGACAATAATTCATACAATAATTCAGTTCAAATCACATTTCAATCATAAAATGCCTTCATGAACGCGGAAAATTACTTAGTTGGTCGATGTGTACTTCCTCATAAAACTACTTCAACAGTAGGGCACCTCGTGGTGGTGTAATGATCCGCAATTTGTCTCGCTAGAACAATTACGACTGAATAGTGAGTTCGATACTCACTGGGTGCCCCATAATTTCGGCCTTGTGCCACATCAAAGCTACGCTTGGAAAATCAGGGCACCTCGAGGTAGTGTAATGGTTAGCAAGCTTGTCTCGCTAGAACAATTACAACTGAATAGTGAGATCGATCCTCACTGTGTGCCCCCTTACTTTTGGCCTTGTTCCACATATGAGCTCTGCTTGGAAAATTACTATAACTACTTCTCACCATGGAGTTCTTCCTTTTGTTTGTCCTTGAGAGTTTAGCTGGTTTTGTTTAGTGGCATATTATTATGGGTTGTTTAATGCCGAGATCTGATTATTTTGAACACAATTTTAAGGCTTGGACTACATATATTTTAAGCGTAATTGTATGCCTTCAACTACAGATAAAATACATTGTTATTTATTCTGCTATTAAATATATTGTCATTAGTTCTACTAAAAAAACTGTATTGTTGGTTATTTTGCTTTAAAATGTGATGCTGGTAATTTTATTATAAAAATGTATTTTATACTTTCATAGTGGTTTGTTTGTTTGGGGATTTACTATTTGCCCATAGGTGGAATCTTAACAGGTGCTACCACCTCGGGTCAGGGGTGGTAGTATCTGTTAGGATCCTAGCAATTAAGAGGCGGTTCCACGCCCCTCAAAACCTCCAATTTTCCGATCGGAGGCCTTGCTGCCGGTTGTAGTTTATCGTCATACCCAGGACTAGTTTGTTATTGATGAATAGAGTTGCTACTGAACTTTTCAACACCATTGCAAAAGCGTTTTACTCTATAATCATATTCATCAAGGAAAATATCAACGGTTAACATCGAGGGAAAATCAGAAAATCTATCCCTAGACCAGGATTATCCCAGGGAAAAGTTATGGTCTGTGTTTGGAGGTGGGGTGTTAATCGTGTCGCCGTTTATAAAACGCTAAACCGAACTGCAACTGTAAGTTGAGACAATTATTATCGTTAACTGCACAAAAAATTGCGGGAATATTCACCCATCATTCTTCTTTTATGCACTGTGTCCCTTCGGGATGTAGACGATCATGGCCCTCCTTATCTTCCTGTCTCTTGTATCTCTTGTTCTGCATTTCACGCTGCTTTCCTCTGTCCTTTTTCCCCTGAACCTGTTCTGTGAGTATCAGCTTTTCCAAGCCTTCCTTCCTCATTACTTGAACCAGAAATTTTAACTGTTTCTTCTTGATGTTAAGTATATGTTTCCTTTTTGCTTAAATTTTCTCTAAAACCTCGTCGTCGCTCAGATGTTCGGTTCATGGTATTTTAAGCATATTTCTGTGGAATCACATTTCTGTTGCTCCAAATCTCGTCTTAATCTTTGAGGGAAATTGTCCAACCTTCGCTGCCATACAGGAGGACAGATATAAGAGAACGACGGACAGTCGCTTCAAAGATACATTCGTTAATCGTAAAAACCTTTTGTTCTTACACAATAATGCAAGACCACATATTACTGAGTCACTCGGAGGAAAATCATGGCGCAAAATATAAGCGTTTGGCTTCATCCTCCTTAGACTCCATGTTTTCCTCCATCTGACTTTCATCTTTTCAGATCATCGCAACATTATTTAGCGGGAAAACCATTTTATTTATTGTGAACTAATATTGTTTTTTTCTTTGAATCACGACCTGAATAATTTTACACGCTGAAGTATCAATAATTTGCCAAATAGACAGGAGTATGTTATCAATAATTAGGAGGAATATTTGCTTGTTTAAATATACAAATTAATACCAAAGAAATATTTTCTATCTCCTAAATTTTTATTTCCATTATAATTGATATACAAGTAGGTGCTGGGATGGTCTCGTCGGCAGTTACTTTCCAAAATCTGGATAAATAACCAAACAAGAGTTAAACCTGTGGAGGGAAGCCTGTATTAGTAAGACCGTAAGAATCTATAGGCAGACTGATATTAAACTTATCTTTGTCTAACACAAGGTGAAAATAATTGAATTCTATAGACTAGCTAATGGTTTACCAGACCACCTTGCTAATCACTGATCTTCCTTCTTTTTTTTCGGTCTTTTCAGTTTGAAGAGGTAATCACTTTATAACTTGATCGCATTGGTTTCATTTTATCAGCACCACGGACGAAATTTTAGAATCTTTTTTTAAATTTTTGCCTCCGTGTGGTTAAATTATTCTCTGGCGATCATGTCATGCAATCGAACATTCCAAGCCGACTTATCGATTACCGCATTTCACTTGATAAATGTTTTCTATTGCTTATTGCTTATTACTTTGAATTTATTTGCATGCGTGATTTCCACGAAAAAATCGATGAGCAGACAGGATGGAAAATTCTACCGACAGGTGGCGCACGCAAAAAAGTATATTGATTTAGAATAGGGGCATAATTCGAGATAAAGATGCACACACACGCACACACTCACACACACACACACACACACACACACACACACACACACACACACACACACACACACATATATATATATATATATATATATATATATATATATATATATACAGGGTGATTGAAAAGTAACTCTTCATTTTAAAATACTTATTATTTATTTATTAACTACAATTTTTACAATAAAATGTATAGGAGAAGACACCGTTTAGCATGAGGTTTTATTTAAAATTTGATGTGGGCACCAGCTTCGGCCACCGCTAAGAAAAGTTGGCTCCCTATGCCGCGTCAGGAAATTTTTATCGCCGGAGTCGATCCTTCAAATCTACAAATCAACCATTCGCCCTTGCATGGAGTATTGCTGCCATATATGATCTGGAGCCCCTTCTAATTGTCTCAAGGTCCTTGATAAAATCCAAATGTAATTGGCCCTGATCTGGCATCTCGTCTGCAGCCGCTCTCTCACAGACAGGGCCGTTGCCTCCCTCTGTCTTTTTTACAAATACTTTCACAGTAACTGCTCCGATGAGCTGCTTTCGCTGGTTCCCAGACTTCATGAATTTAAGCGTTCTACTAGGCTGGCATCTCGCTCTCACCCTTTCACTGTCGAAACTGTTAAATGTAGCCATTTCTTCTACTCCAACAGCTTCATGTCTCGCACTTCTCGCCTGTGGAACTCCCTCCCCATTTCTTGTTTTCCTCATAGCTATAATCTCCAACTATTCAAATGTAACGTCAATCTTCGTCTCCAGATGCCTTGATCTATCCCCTCTCCTTCTCTTCATCCTTTCCTCGATCACTCCTCTTTGTTCTCGCTACAGCTCTGCAAACCACTGCGTGCTAGTTGCTTCCTGTCTTGCTTGGGGTTGAATGCTTAAAAAAAAAATATATATATATATATATATATATTGCTACCAACTTCTCGATTTCTGATTTCACCAGGAACTCTTGTGGTATGAAAGTCATGACTTCTTGTATTCGCCCTTCAAGTTATTCCAACACCAAAGAAAAAAGTTAGAGGATGTTAAGTCAGGGCTCCTACATAAAATAGGGAGTTACTTTTCAATCAACCTTCGTGTTGGGGCAGTCTTAGTCACGACGATCTTGATTCACTCATAGTGTTTTATTTCTCAGCCGCTGATTGCCAGTTGTTTTTTTTTTTATTTTGGCAATAAATGAGAACTTCAACGAAGGAATTTTAACTTAACTATTTTATTCAACGCAATAACGTGTACATCTTCTAACTAGCCAGTGGGGTTGCTATCCCACCACACTGGGGAGCAGTTTCCAGACACGATTTTAACGCGTCTACATTGTTCGACGTGTAAATCTTAAATCCCTGAAATCCCTTTCTACATCCAACATTCACACGCTAGCTATATCCAATCAAAACAACTTCCTTTGTATTCATGTATCTGACCTCAAAGTTCAAAATTAGGAGGTCAGAGGAGAAATACAATTCTTTAAAAAATAATAGTCTGCTAAACTATTACTTAACATCCACACACGCACACACACACACACACCAATGTTTATAGATGCAATTATAAACACGACCAATATTTATAGATTCAAGTATGAATACTAGCGATGTTTATCCATAGACTCAAGTATAAATATGACCAATGTTTACAGACTCAAGTAAAAACAAGATCAATGTTCACAGA
>OZ038504.1:56410838-56513338 GCA_964036315.1 Acanthosepion esculentum
TTATTTTACCAAAACAATCAATATGTTTCCAATATATTGATGACACTCTATTAAGATATCCCCGCTTAAGTACTTTACCTGACCTTGGAGATAAACTAAAGTCGAACGTACGAGAGAATTCATTCAAGAAAGAAAAACAAGAATACTTAACATTTCTTAGATTTCATGTTACATCGTAATGAAAATAGCCTGAACTAAGTGTCAATAAACTAATAAAAATTATCTCATAAATTTATATTCACACCATAACAACAAAATAATATCCCGAAAAAGTACTGGTTTCTATTTCAGAGCACTTAAAATGTGTAGCCCTCAGTATTTACATGAACAGGAGAAATGCATTTAAAATACTTTTAATGCATACCCTAGCTATTTCCTATTCAACGCGAAAGAAAATACTCTTAAAATATTTAAAAATAGAAGAGTGGACCATTCTGAAAACCCAACGAATCAAAATGTATTGTTAGACCCCCAAATACAGGGGTTGGACAAAATAATTGGAACAGGTGAAAATTCCACTCCTATATTTCAAAGACTTATTATATTAAGAACTTAAACTAAAACTTCATAATTGCAGGTTATATCTATTGTGAATACGGTTATTTATCTAATTTACTCCCTTTGTCTTATTTATTTTTTAGAATTTAGTAAAATTTAAGCTAAATAAATGACCCCTCTGAGTTCGAAAAAGGGGAAATTGTTGGAGCCCGCATGGTAGGAGCCTCGATCACTAAGGTTGCTAGACTGTTTGGTTTTTCAAGAGCTACCATATCAAGAACTATGGCGCAATTCAAGAAACAGAGCAAAGCCTCTAGCAAGCATACCAATTCGGGCCGGACTTGCAAACTTACTGATAGAGACCGATGTGCATTGAAAAGCGATGCGCAAAAAATCATTGGACTCCTGTGGCCAAAGTGACTGATGAGTTGAATAATCATCTGAATAGTCCAGTTTCTACTAAAACTGTTCGTTGTGAGCTCCATAAGGTTGGATATCATGGAAGAGCCGCCGCAAGGAAACCTCTTCTCTCCACTCACAGCATTCAGAAGTGGTTGAAGTGGTACAGAGATCACAGTGCCTGGTCTGCGGACCAATGGAAACAAGTCATATTCTCAGACGAGTCCAGTTTTTCTTTTCCCAGCTTCAGGGCGAGTTTATGTGTGGAGGTAGCCCAAAGAATCTTGCAATCCTGACTGCCTTTTTCCAACAGTGAAACATGATGGTGGATCAGTGATAGTTTGGGTCGCTATATGATGTAAATGTCTCAGTCCAATAGTTGACCTGCATGGTAGAATCAGCAGCAAAAATTACCTGAACATTTTGGGTGATCATGTTCGTCCAATGGCCCAGACTTCATCCCCTGATGGTGACTGCATTTTCCAAGACGATAATGCTCCAATAAATACCGCTCGAATGGTTAAGAATTGGTATGAAGAGCATGAAAGTGAGCTAGAACACATGGAGTGGCCTCCCCAATCTCCAGATATCAATATTATTGAACATTTGTGGTGCATTTTGGAGTGACAAGTTAAGAGCCACTATCCTCCACCGTCGTGTCTTAAAGAGCTGGAGCAGGTGTTAATGAAAGAATGGCTGGAAATTCCTCTGGATGAAGTCAGGAAGCTGTATGATTCCATTCCTAGACGTATTAAAGCTGTATGTGAGGCTAAAGGAGGACCAACTCGATATTAAATAAATTTTCTTTGAATTTAACAGGTGTTCCAATTATTTTGTCCAACCTCTGTATATATGTATATATATATTCAAGACGTTAATAGTCAGAGTCATAGTATAATCGTATGTGATCATTTATGCTAGAAAGCCTTAGAAGTTCTACATAACTAGCCAAAAATGTGTGAAAATTAAAGGAGAAAAATAAAAAAGATCCGATTGTAAATTAAAATATTTTTAACAAATGCTAAACCTTACAACAATCATAGTAACATTTGCAGGTGATATAATGGAATATGCATACACCTGTGTTCCCCCTCACTGGAATAGGATTGGCTAGTGTCAGTCATAAATGCAGACTGACGTGGAGGTACGATAGAGACCAAGTAGATTGACGACGCCCATTGGACTACGCCATAATAGGGGAATAATCAAACGAAGGTTGGAAATGAACGATAATACTTAGGACAAGAACAATGCATATAAGATTCGCCATCGGTGCGTTGAAGAAGTAGTCAACTGCTAGAAGTGAGTCAAGTGAATCACAATGAATCTCCAACTTCTGGATATCTACCAGCCGCACAAGGCTGAATTTAATGTGGGGTGTCCGAGCCCGTAGACTCGGCTAAAATTTCCCTGTACACCCCATATAAAACGATGTCAGGTAGCGGTTTCCCGATACGAGACTATGCCATTCGACACTTTCTGTACGGAGGAAGAAAGTTTGAACATCACAGATGGAGACGAATCTTCAACTGCAGGATATCTACCAATCGCCCCAAATGTGGCACAAGGCCGAATTTATTGTGGGGTATCCGAGCCCGTAGGCTCGGCCAAAATTTCTCCGTAGACCCCATATAAAACGGTGTCACGTAGCTGTTTCACGATACGAGAATCTGAGATTCGAAATAGCCTCGTCTGGGGATCCTTTCTGCCCGGAGGCAGTGTTTGTCCAGCACAGCTGAAGACAAATCTCCAACTGCAGACCAACATACAGTATTTACTACTGTATTTATGTAAATGGAGACAACCATTATCGTCCGCAGGTATGCTACAATAATCATAATGACTTCTGGAATTTTGAATCTTTATCTATTAAAATTTGTTTTATGTTACTAGTATTTTGTCTGTTTGCTGATCAATATCTGCCTGAATTCCATTAAATGCAAGTTATTCAATAAGATAGTGTGGTACATTTTAGGCCAATATAAGTATTTAATGTTGTTTTTTGATTATTAGTATTGGAGACACGACCTCGCGAAGGATATCAGCATTCAAAAACAATATTTGCTTTTATATAGGGTGTATTTTTTTATGAACTGAGTTAAGGTAATATTGTTTAGAAATTTAAATATATATATATATATATATATATATTTATATACATATATATATATATATATATATATATATATATATATATATATATATATATATATATATATATATATAAACAGATGTATTTGGGTGAATGGAATAAAAGTAATGTTTTCGAACAAATGTATCTCTAAACTATTTTTGTCATGAAGCTGACACGAAAATTTCAGAACATGTGGTCGGGGATTACTCGTAAATTTTACAACACCTTCCTTTTCACACAGATTACGTACTGTAGCAACTAGCAGCTTGTTTTGCAAAGGCGACAGTAATCTTTTATTTGCAAGTTAGTCTAACGAATTCTCTCAACCATTTGCCTACACCTCAACAAATGTACTACCCGCTCTCCATCTGTTTTCTTACCTAGGATATGTTATATTTAATTGATAAGTAAATATACTGGTGATTGGCAAAGATTAACAAAACTTTGATTCGGCTGCACAAAAATGTCTTTTTTTTTTAATCGAGTTCACCCCAAGTAAGGTGTTAAAGCCACTAAGACACAAGAGGTTACTGGATGTGGAAGAATTAGAAGCAGAAACATTACAAAGATCAAGAATAAAAACAGAGTAATCAGGAATACAGTAGTCAAAGAGTTCCACAAGCGAGAAAAGCGAGAAAAGAATATGTTAGCATAGAGCTTACGGCTATATCTAGTCAGGTCAATTGTAAATTGATGAGATCTCGACGCCAGTGTAGTACTGCGCTGAAATTAAAAGAAAGTTAGACACCATAGCAAAGAACGATATTTATTTCCGCCTCAATACAGAAAATGTGGCTCAAGGCCAAAAATGGGGAATGGGGAAAAAGGACGGTCTTCTTCTGACTTAAAACTAAACTTAGTTAACCACAAACACTAACCCAAACATACCGCAATATTCCTAACACCAAAACAATACATTTTCTCCTAACTTTCTTACTACATACACCATAATACGTCATTGTTTCTATGAAGGTTCTAACGAGACCCCGTATCTAACATTCATTGCCTGTGGGGGAGGGGAATAAAACAACAAATTTAAAAATCTAAAATCCAATGAATATTTACAAAAATTATCAAAACTATTTACAAGAAACTAAGCAAAATAAGGTTAGTAATAAAACTCTCACAATCCCTAAATGCAGTGGAAACATCAGTTAACTGGATGAAATCAACGCGGGACTTTAATAATGTCAAATATTAATTCATCCCAAGCATTCACTGAGACACGCACTCATTTAGACACAACAACAAATACGAAAATCACACCCAAAACGAAAGACGTCCCGCATACACCAGAAAACTGATATCACTGACTGACAAGGGATGGATATGGGGAATTGAACTAAAGAAAAATGGAGACAGAAATAAGAGGAGCCAATATGCATACTTCCCCTAAGTTAACAGGAATGAAGAATCTAAGGACATTAAAACAACACTAAACTGACTTCATTTCGTGCAGGGTTGCCTAAGTTCAAAACAGAAAGAAGATAACCTGATGCCTAACCGGCATCAAAGTGCCACTCCAAGTCAGTCCCTTTCACTCGGCACAAACGCGCACGATTCACCCATCTTTGCCGAATTCTGATGAAGAGAGCTGCCGCTTTTTCATCCTAATCTTGATTTTAGCTGATGCTTAAAGTACAAGATCAGTTGGGAAGAAGTGAACCTCTCGCCTCCATAGCGAAGAGCTCATCCAAACATTTACCATGAAAGGCACAGGGGGGCAAGTTTACAGCGTTGGGAAAGTGACTGAAACCGAGACGCCAGATCGGGACCAATAATATTGCTGATTCTTCTCCGGACTTTATCAAGGAGCTGTAGATATATGACAGGAGCACCGGGCCATATGTTGCAGCATTGTTCAAATCATAGAACTATCAATATCCCTTATGTTTGGCATTCCTTCAGGAAGTAGATGTTGATGTTTTTTTCACAACTCTTCGTTCATTGCATTTTTAAGTAGCCTTTGATTTTTACCCTCCATCTTAGTTCTTACTCTGCCATACATTGAAACATTACCGTTCATCTTCTCTTAGTACATCTCGTGAGTTTTATATTTCCAAGCTGCCTTTCTTCATAATATGTCCCAGAATTTTCAATTTTTCCTGATTTTAGATATAAGTGACTTTCTCGATACCATTTTCTTTAGAATTTTCTCGTTATTCATGTGTACTCTCCATTGACATTCTTAAGTTTTGTCAGTCGAACCTTGTCTTCACGTTTCTGACTCATTTGTGAAAAGATTGTCCAGCATTCACTGAGTAGACATTAAATAACAATCATGTAATGTTTTTCTTTATTTCTAAAGATATTTTCCTATATCTTGAAAGTCAGCCAAATAGCTGCGAAACTCATCACCAGAGACCAGGCTACTTATTAAAATGAAATGTTGACGTCGCGAAGGCATCTCTCGGAACCGTGACGGATCTCTTCCATGCGCAGTTTTGCCCCCATATTCACAGCTTCATTAGACATCAGTTATGTCCAATTACTTAACTCTAGTAGCACTTTCTTGCCTCATGCTCCAGAGTCTGCCTAGCTAAAGTTATTTCTAAGGAATCCCCACCAGCCTCCGACCGGGACACACTATGCTCTAGAATCTTTATCTTTTAACCTTATCTAGAGCGAGTCGTTAGCTATATTCGGTGATGAAAGACCTTACCCAACCCTTAAGCCTCTCTCACTACTTATTCCCAATAACCGTACCCACTAGTTCCCGCTGCACTAATCTAGTTAGCTGTTGCCGGAAGTCCCGCTGTTTCAATAAAGGCAGATTGAACTTCCAGTGTCCAGTCATTCTAGGTCTACTGGCTAACGTCATCCGGGCACAGACGAGTCTATGCTGAGAATAGTCTAAACGGTGGAGCGTAGGACAATCCAGCAAATCTAGATCGACCCTTTACTCCGATCTTTCATGACACTCCCTAAGACACAGACTGGGCGAAAACCTGTGGCAGCCAAGACACCGACGGTTTGTCCCAGACTTCCAGTTCCAATGTCGGTCGTAATTCGACCGTCCGTAACAATACGCCGACGTCTGTCGTTAAAGTTTTAATGTTCTGGAGGGCTGGAGTAAAACCGGAACCTTCCATGAGCATATTTGTGAAAGTCTTTTCAATTCTGAAGACTCAATTTGAGCTATCCGGATCTTCGGAAGGCATCCTTTGCACCTGTTAAATGTTCTGGATCAGAGTAATTACACCGGGGGCACCAGGAAAATTACTCAGGTTCTCCGTTAACATCTCATCAACGGAGGTACACTTAAAGAAAAGGCCTCAAGAGGACCTTCCTCTGAGAGGAAAGCTACATCTTGAGGACCTCCCAGTCCACATGGCAGATCTTTTTCCTTTAAGGTAACCGCGTTTTCTTTTTTACCAATGAATAGGTTGGGGATGGAGACGACGGTGCCCTAGAAAGGGAAGAAGAAAGGTACATTGCTTTACCCGGTAGCTGACTGATGTTGCAGCGAATCGGGTCTTGCCATTTACCAAGGCCTTCTCCGCCTATTATTACGCTGCCTTGTGGGTGATGAATTATTTTCCAACTTACAACTCTTTTCACACAGACGAAACGTTGCTAGCCTCTCGTTACACTGTCACTATTTCCGTGGTAGATGTTCAGACGAGCTACACGCTTTAGTTTCACTAGTTCAGATCTTTACAGCTAAGACAGAGCCATCATGCCACGTACACAGAGCCGAATCATCTCAATTCCCTTCGTATTCCATCGGTAAAGAAGAGGTCGCACTCTGTCGGCTTCTTCCACAATACTATTAGCTTGTGGAATAGACTTCAGCGAGGATGCTTCCCGAACACTACATTATCATCCTCTTCCAGCTGCGGTTCAACCTTAATGTAATTTAAATATCCTCATAATATGAAACTCTTGCTCTTTTCCTATATGAGCTTAAAGGATTCCCATTCAGTAACCGTCTACCTTGAGTGGCTCTTGGACATTATGTTCGTTGAACAATAGTATAAATACGATATGGCATTGTAGTTCAACACTCTTTTCTTCGTTTCCAAATAATTGTGTTTTAATTCTTTGCTTAGCTTTAGAAGACATCTTCCTCGATTCCGTTGAGCATTCTGATGTCTGTGCTACATCTTATGTTATTAGGCTACACACACACACACACACACACACACACACGCACTGACACACACACACATACACACAAACACACACACACATATATATATATATATATATATATATATATATATATATATATATATATATACAGACACAAATATTCAGTGATGTTCGATAAAAGTGACTCACCTGATTTATTTTTACTTAAAAAATTTTTCGCCTATTGTTTTTGGGGTCTGTTGAGTCTTGACTCAATGTTGAATCTCGCCTATTGCATGGAATAATAATGCAACACAAAATGTACTTGGAACAAGAATGTATTATAACAAGAAAGTGTACACAATAAGTACATATAGTATTTCTGTATATTTCTGGGAAGACGTTCCTGGAGAATGTGTTGACTAGTCGCAGTCGATCAGAGTCTCTAGTTGGATCTCGTGATTCCACTCTCTCGTCTTCCGGTACCAACCATTATTTATATAGTTGGTAGTCACCTATGCAGATTAGGTGGATCCCACCACAACAGGGTCAAACTAATTTTTTAAACTTACTAATATAAAGACCCCTTCCCGACCACCTAGTAAAAAAGTTTACTCACCCTAACGTATTCTATTGATCATTATAATTTTGGATATAAATGAGATTTAGGGAAAAAAAGTGACTCACTTATTTTCTGCAACTAGTAATCAATAGAAACATAACCGAACAGCTTTAACGAAAGAATAATAAAGGTATAATTTATTTATAATAGGTAATATAGTTCGAAATATTTAATAATCTATGGGTCCTCCTTTATTTTGAATAACCTTTTCAACCCTTTTTGGCATTGACTTGATTAGGTTCTGGCAAATCTCATCTCCAAGCATTGAATTCCATTCGGATATGAAATTCACAATCAAATCCTCTTTGTTGCTCAACTGCTTTCTCGAGAGCCTGTACTTTATAATGCTCCATAAGTTTTCTATGGGGTTGAGGTCAGGAGATTGGTGCGGCCACGTCATAACACTCACCTGCTTTTCATCAAAGTAATCGTTCATCATTTTTGATTTGTGACATGGAGCATTATCCTGCATAAAAATGAGCTTGGTGGGGTCGATTTGCACCCTTTCAGCAGAAGGGAGCAGACAAAACTCTAAAATTCTCTTTTACTGCTCGCTCCTGAGGGTCTTTTCAATAGGTTTTAAGAAACCAGTTCCATGAAAAGAAAAGCATCCCCAGAACATTATACTGAACGGATGCTTGACAGTACTTACTGCTAAATTCAAAGAGCTTTCAAAGCTTCTTCTTCTGATTTTAGATCGCTTATCCTTTGAATATAGCTCAACTTTCGTTTCATCGGAGAAGAGAACATTTAGTAAAAAAAAAATCAGGTGACTCAATTTTATCGAACAGCACAGCATATATACAGTGAGGGGAAATAAATACACTTGAAAAATTGTATTTTTATAAATATAAAAACCTTAAATAAAACATATCTCGACACATTTTATGTATAAAGACACATACTATTAAAAAATAATAATAAACTTAATTAATTCTTATTCTAACAGAAATTAATGCATTTTTTTAATTCTAACTGGTGAAAAAAGTATTCGTACAAATCAATTATTAGAATAAAATAATCAATTAATTATGAAAAATGTATATTATAGAATGTTCCAGTAATGTTATCATCAATTATAGTTCACGCTATTAGCCATTATGAGAGCATTCTGTAATTTCTAGTCTTACGAGAAGGTTCTAAAAATGCCTAAAGTTAAAGAATTGGCTAGTTCACAAAAACAACACATTTTGTCTCTTTGGAAAGATGGGAACAGTTACAGAACGATTTCTAACAACCTGAATATTCCTTTTACTACAATTGCTTCGTTCATTGCAAGGTTTAAAACTCGTAACAGCGTCGAAAACCAAAGACAAACACGTGCTCCGAGGAAGATTTCTCTAAGATCAGCAAGGATATTAGGACGCCAGATCCAACAAAATCCACAGGTTACCCGAGAAGAGCTGCAGGAACATCTGCGTGCATTAGGGATTAAAGTAACCAAGCGTACAATAAGTAATGAACTGCACAAAAACAGTCTGAAATCAGGCATCCCAAGGAAGACCCCACTCCTCTTGTAACGACACAGAGATGCTAGGCTAAAATTTGTTAGAGAGCATAAGGATAAAGAATATTCAATTTGGGAAAAAGTACTATGGACAGATGAAACTGAAATAGAGTTGTTTGGTCATAATTATCGAAATCATGTGTAGAGGAAGGACGGTGAAGCCTACTTACCAAAGAACACGTTGCCAACTGTAAAGTTTGGTGGTGGCAGTATCATGATCTGGGGCTGTTTTTTTTGCAAAAGGTGTTGGCAGAATATCAATAATAGATGGCAAGATGAATGCCGAAAGCAACCAGAAAATCCTGCAAGACAATTTAATGCGTTCTGTCTAGAGATTTCGGCTAACTCCTGATTGGGTTTTCCAACTGGATAATGACCCTAAGCATACCGCTAGATCTACAAGGAAATGGTTAGCTGAAAGTAACGTTGATGTCCCCAGACTTGAACCCAATCGAGAATTTATGGCGATATTTGAACATTCAAATTGGGAAAAGAGCACCAACAAATATCAAGAATTTGAAGACAATATACCAAGAAGAATGGGACAAAATACCACTCAATGTGTGCAAATCATTGACGTACAGGAATAGACTGGTAGCTGTTGAACTCAATAAAGGATATTCCACAAAGTATTAAATTAAGTTAATATGCTTTTTTTGTTTTGTACGAATACTTTTTTCATCAGTTAAAATGAAAAAATGCATTAATTTCTGTTAGAATAAGAATTATTTAAGTTTATTATTATTTTTTAATAAAATGTATCTTCACACATAAAATGTATCTAAATTTGTTTTAGTTAAGGCTTTTACATTTATAAAAATACAATTTTTCATGTGTACGAATATTTATTTCCCCATTGTATATATATATATATATATATATATATATATATATATATATATATATATATATATACGCACACACACACACACGCATATATATATATATATATATATATATATATATATATATATATATATATATATATATATATATATATATATATAATCCTTTAATATGCCTGATTCCGATGCTTCGAATTCGAACATCACATTTTTGACGATATCATATATGGAATCTCAGAAATATCATTTCTTTTTTAGCACCGTCCTGTCATCTACCAGCGCCTGTAACACTCCCTCAAGCATTTCTATCGGCGTTGCCTGTGCATCATTTTAATGCGTAATAGAGTTACACCAGTGATGACCCTGAAGGCTTTAAGACTGTCAGCGCCGCCAGCATTGATGTTCTGCTCGAAGAGATATAGCTACGCTGGGCAGACCATGATTTAAAGACTGAATACCATCGTCTATCAAAGATACGTTTGCTTGGTAAACTGATTGTTCCAATTTTTGAAATGTTAGCTCCACTTCCAAACTTTGAGATTTGGTCCTACCTGCTTCCTGTTAAATGGCTAAATGCTTGTCTACGGTATAACAGAATGTCTTTTGCAATGCCGCCAGCCTATCGCTACTTCAAGGGCAAAATGTTCCGACGGGCCCCGTTCTTTCCTGCTACTAGCTCATATATTTACAGCCAAGACCCTTACTCTCTATGTCAGTGGTTCTCAAATGGTGAGCCTGGGTGCAATGGTACCCCCTGGAAGATGTCTAGGTGCGCCCTGGTATTCCAGTGTCCCGATATAAGAAATAAATATATTTACTTTATTATATTACAGTACCCGTCTCGCTGCGTATAGCCCCCTAGGGAAGCTTCTCAATAATAGAAAGCTTTTGTTTTGCTCTATTGAACTGGCAGGAGTTGCTGGTCAATCCTCCATGCCTAGTTCGAGAAAGTTGATTACTAAAAGATGTCTAATGTAACATAAAATGATGTCGAGGATTAGGATTGTTTATTTAATAGATTTGGATTCAAGCCTAGGTAGAAGGACCTAGAAATTTGGGATTAAAAAAATAACGGGGTGAGGGGCAACTGAATGACAAAATAAAAAAGTTTCGTCTTTCGGAAGATCTTTAGACTAAACCAGTGGTTCTCAAATGGTGCGCCTGGAAGTCCTGGTACGCCCTGGAAAATATCTAGATGCGCCCTGTTTTGATTAGGATTGTTTATTTAAAAGTTGTCTTCTTTATACTTTCATAATAATTTATCATTTATAATTCACCACTTATTTGTTTTCTAAGCCAATGTGATAAATTAGTTTATAACATCCACTGATTGTGGGTTGATGATTAAACATAATGAATTGTCTCTTGAAGCTTTTTGGATTTCTATAAAAGAAGAATATGTGTCAATATCTATTTTACTACAGTTTGCAACAGCATATTTACAAAGTAACCAAAAATGTTCTGTCCGTTTTTAAAGGCAAAAAAGAAAACGCTTCACAGTATGTGTAACTTATATTTAGTCTTCGAAGTAATCGCCATCGGCATCCAGCAGCTTCTGCCAACGTGTCTCCAGCTGTTCAATGCCCTTGCGGTAGAACTCGAGGGGTTTTGACGCAAAGTGAAAGTGATGGCTTTGTGCAAGTCTGCTTCATTGGTGAAGGATTTCCCACGATGATTATCCAGGGAGTTGAAGAGGTGGTAATCGGCTGGCGCAAGGTCATGTGAATAAGGTGGATGGCACAAAGTCTCGCACCCAAGTTGCTGTATGGTACCCCTGACCACTCGTGCGATATGCGGCCTGGCGTTGTCATGGAGGAAAAGCACACCTTTGCAATTCACCAGTGCTGGCTCCTTCTGGCGCAATGCCTGTTGCACACGTGGTAGCAGTTCATAATGAACCACTTGACGACATGTCCACCAAACACAAAGCATAATCTTGCGTGGGTGCATAGGCGGTCTTGCGGTGTGAGGGACAGCATCCTGAGGAGACAACCAATGTCTGGAACGCTTGGGAGTTTCGTACAGAACCCACTTTTCATCACTGGTAAGCACTCGATTGAATAAGGATGCGGTACGGTGGCGAGAAAGAAGCGATACACAGGCTGCCACTCGTTGTCTCTAGTGGACCTTCAACAGCGTTTGCGGAACCCACTTGCTCAGTTTGTACGTTTTACCTAGGCGGTGCAGTTAAAGTCTAACTGTTTTATCGGAAATGTTTAACTGTCTTGCAAGTTCCCCACACGTTAGACTATTGTCCTCTTCAATGGCCGCCTTCAGGACTCCGTCATTCAAGATCTGTGGTCGTCCATTGCGAGGTTCACCATGGGGAGACAAATCTCCCGACTTGAATTTTCGAAACCAACGCCTTGCAGTACGTTCATCCACAGCACTATCCCCAAACGCTTGACATATGAGGCGACTTGATGCAACTGCTGATAAGCCCACTTTGAAGTCGTAAAGAAAACTGCCCCGAACGAGATCTCTAGACATTTCCATCCTTCTCAGAGCTGTCCGGCTTATAACTGATGGCCGGGCACGGTACGCGTGTTTTTTATAACGTCTGATGTTCCTACGTCCGGCTGTCCGAATTTGAAAACAATTGCTACACGCATTTTGCATATATTTCAACTTCATTTAATGACTAATCAAAAAACGGACAGAACTTATTTGGTTACCTTGTATATGAATTAGGATTTTCTGCTCTTACCATAATTAAGTGCAAAAAGAGAGGAACTCTTCAATGTATTAAGGAGGAAATGAGAGTTTGCCTATCAAATACACTCCTGATCAAAAATTAAAGACCATTTGAAAATATTTTTTATAAGAGACTGTTTGTCATAGATACATTATAAACTTTTTCTTACTTAAGGTTACTAATTCTATAATCTAAAAGGTTACGTAGACAAAAAGTTATAATCCAATCAATTTATTCAGAAATTGACATCTTTATAAATTGAGGCGTTTTACACTTGATCAAAATTATAAGACCAGGGGGTATAAATTGTTAGATCTAGATACTAGATAGTCTAAATGAAAAAAGACAGTCGCTTACATTGTCGTGAAAAGAAGTATCCACGTTCGGAGAAAACCCCCAAAGCTGCACACCCATTCACGGATATTTTACTCGTTATGTATTTAGTATCCTGTTGTTATCAAACACGTTTTTATCAGAGCTCATATTGCAACTTTGTTGTTGTTATCGCTTTTCTCTGGCACTCTTTGTTACTGGTTCCCATATTGTATTCATTTCTACGCTTGATCTGCTGTTATTAATCGACACAAAATAATATTACAAATATGACAACATAAGTGGCATTTCTCTCTATATTTCTGAGATGAGGTATTATGTACGCTATTTACATTATTAGGACTGTAGTTCTCATGTTTTTCGCCATATTTATTAGAACGTTTCGGCCGTTGGACGCTCCGGCTTTCTTCAAGTGGAATGTCGAACTGAACCCTTTATTTCGGTCACTGGGGTAGACTGTTCTAGTTCCAGGTGCCATGTTTAATGGATGTCAGTTATCAGTTATATATCCTGTTGATTCCCCTATGCAAGTTCTCCACTGCCTTAACCGGGTATTGAACTCACACTCTTTGGGTCCTGTCACTGGTTCTGACTAACGCCTTTATCCATTGTGCCATGTGTCTTTGAGGTGTATAGATTTCTGGGTATTATAAACCTAATGTAATCAGCAATCATTTTTACCAGTTCTCATATTGCAATTTTTTGCTGTTATCATTGCGTGTTTTTACCAGAGCTCATATTGCAACTTTGTTATTATTATCGCTTTTCTCTGGCACTCCTTGTTACTGGTTCCCATGTTGTATTCATTTCTATGCTTGATCTGCTCAGGAGATTTTTCTGGCCTAGCATATGTGCTGATTCCTTAAGTTTACGAATTTTCCAATGGTGTTCCTTGTCTATGATCTCAACCTGATCAAACATAGGGCGGTGTTCTCCCTTCTCTCTCCACATGTGGTCAGCCACGCCTGATTTTTCCACTTCCCTTCGTGTTACAGCTTTTTGGTGTCCTTGAAGCCTTACCTTAAGGGGGCGGCCTGTCTCCCCTTCATATTTCTTTCCGCAGCTACACGAGATAGCGTACACACAGTCTTTAGTCATGTTCTCCTCTATGGGGTCTTACTCGAGAGAGATATCTGCGAAGTGTCGTCAAGTTTTTGACGGTTGTCCTGATGTTATATGGACCGCAGATCCTTTGTATTTTCTCTGATAACCCCTTCACATAAGGCAGGCAAACTGTTTTCTGAGTGTGGTTGTCCTCCTCTTGTACCCGCCTATCCTAGTTTTTGGGGGTTGTTGCCATGTACCAAGGGTAGTTGTTACGTTGTAGGCTACTACTTATATTGACCAATTCTTTATTTAATGTCTCTGGGTCGTCACTTATAACTTTTTCTCTGTGTTGTAAGCAGCGACGATCCCTTTCTTGGATGGTGGTAGTTGAAATTGAGGTACTGTCCGGTGAATGTCGGTTTACGGTATACGGATATCTTGAATCCATGCTCTGTTGGAACATCTAGGAATAGGAGTGCGTTGTTACTCTCTTTCTCCATCGTGAACTGTATCGAAGGTCTTATTGAGTTCACATGGTCCAGTAGACACTGAATATCTTCCTGGTGTGGCCAGAGTATCAAGGTATCATCTACGTATCTTAATCATATAGTTGACTTTAGAGATATAGATTCTAATGACATTTCCTCAAAGTATTCCATGTATATATTTGCCATTGCTGGTGATAAAGGCGAGCCCATTGCTAAGCCCTTATCCTGTCGATATATGTGTGATCCCATTCCGAAGTGTGTTGTTTGTGTACAGAAAGTCGCATAATGTAAATAGTGTGTAAGTGACAATTTTCACTCATTAGCACAGGGGTTAAAAATGTTAAATTACCATACAAAAGTGTGAAATGAGATTTTAAATAGAAAGATAATATTAATTAATCAATTAGAATATTAAGTGAGAGGTAACAAGGTAATAAAATCAAGATGTCGATCTGAGGTAAAATATGAATGCCAGATTGGGCGTGGTTGTCGAAAGAAAGGGGGCTAAATGAAGACAATATGGATTCTCAAATTAAGCGAATAAAAATGAAATACTCACCTATTCAGGTGCACCATTCGAGAAGATAGATAGATAGATAATAACATGACGATAGATAGATAGATAGATAGATATATAGATAGATAATCACATTACGATAGATAGATAGATAGATAGATAGATAGATAGATAGATAGATAATCACATGACGATAGATAGATAGATAGATAGATAGATAGATAGATAGATATAAATACCGTGTGGTAGATAGATCGATGTTGATAGATAGATAGATAGATAGATAGATATAAATACCGTGTGGTAGATAGATCGATGTTTATAGATAGATAGATAGATAGATAGATAGATAGATAGATAGATATTTGGGAATGGAAGTAAACACGCTGAATGTCTCGTGCTTTGTTATCTTGATAGGTTAACAATTCATCTCTCTTTTACGTCGACATTTATAGCAAAGTCGAAATAAGGCCACAACTCGTTACTAAAGACGTAAAGCCTTCTTGGGCGCTAATCAATCATCGTTACTTCCATCTAATGTCTCTTCCTCAAAACCAATTAAATTGGTTTTAGAACCTTCAACTTACTTTCCGGCCGACATTCGTCGCCATTGTCTCCAAGAATTCCGCAAATTTCGATTAGTCATTCCAGTGTCGGCGGGAAGAGGACAGTCGAAAAGTCGAGAAATGTTGCAATAGCCGGCAAGACGTCAATAAAAATGGCTCTTGAATGGGCTGGGGAGGAACCGAGAGAAGAAATGACTATGTAGAGCCGTCTGATTTTTTATGTTAATGTCCCTCTTGTCGGAGTTGACGCAACATCTCGAGTGCAAGAAAAATAACTCATACAAAACTTTCCTTTATCTTTATTCTTTTATATAATAATAATTATTATTTTTATTTACATTGTCGGACGGTTGTCCTCATCTTCATTGCCATAGCCACCACGTTTCGATGTTGTATGCTTCAGTCTTCTTCAGTATGATTGGAATTTCTAATTGTACCTTTTATTTCATCAACCGGGTTAGATTGTTCTATAATCTGTATATATATATATATATATATATATATATATATATATATATATATATATATATATATATATATATATTCTTCCCATTTATATCATTAACTTCACTATCTGCTTTTTGTATGAATGATTCATGTAATGTAAATTGAACTGCACCACATACTTGATATTAAAATAACTGATCCGATGTGCAAATTTCTTATAATAGCGGTGACATTCCTCTATTTATTGAATAATTTAGTTCATGCCACATTGACTGGAAAAAACTACCTCTACAAAAGAATTCTCATATTAATATATTAGAACATAAACGCACAATTTAAAATTAAAAAAAGAAATTCAACCTCAGCGTTGCGACCGCACGCTCCAAAATTTCTCACAGTTAACAATAACACATTTCTAAAAAACATATTTCAGAGTACATCTTAACTTTCGTTGTCTGTTATTAGCTGGATGTGAAAAAGACATATGTATTTCCATACCCGAGGATGATTGTATGCAGAATCGAAGGCTGGTAGTAAAAAAAGACCTTATACAACTGGAATTTATAAACAGGGATCATAACATTCATTTACAGTTTCGAGGTTAATGTATTTTATTAAAAATTGTTTGCGAGAGTGATTCTTGCCATTTATATCATTAACTTCGCTATCTGCTTTTTGTATGAATGATTCATGTAATGTAAATTGAACTGCACGACATACTTGATATATATATATATATATATATATATATATATATATATATATATATGAAGAAATATAGTCTTAAAGTGTGCTATATTTATGGGATAAAGTGCTCAATATTAGAGATAGAGCGTGTGTAAATATAAAAGTGGACATGGAAGTCAGCACTTAGAGGCGACAGTCTGTTTCATGCTAGTGCAATCGTCAGGCGACTAGTGCTGTTATTTTTCTCGGCTATTTATATATAAGGGTCAGTGGTGCATTATGGGTAGTCTATTTTGGCGGTTACTTTTACCGAATGTCGCTTATTTGTTTATTTATTTATGTCAAATTATTTTGCTTGTTTTTTTGTTTGTTTGTTTTTTTTTTGTTTTTTTTTTATCTTATATATTTATTTATTATTTTGATCGGTGTTTTTTTTTAACGTAGTAAAAATTTCTTTATATAGCTTATTGTTGGTAGTCTATTATGGCGGTCATTTACCGGAAGTCGCTTGTTTGCTTATTTATTTGGGTCAAATTGTTTTGCTTGTTTTTATTATTTTCATTTTTTATTTTTTATCTTTTATATTTGTTTATTTGTCATTGATTAAATCTATTTGTTGAATTTTGGGGTGGGACGATGTGGTTTGTTCTTACTATTGTTTTGGTCGGAACAGTTTTTAATTTATCTATTTGGGTTTATTATCTTTATTTGTTTTTCCTAAACGGCTAGTTTATCGTAATCGGTTGTTAGTTTATTTATATATTTGGATGTATTTCGATCAATTTATTATACTTGTTTTTATTTATTTGTTACACTATATATTTTTGGCTTTCGATTTTAAGTAACGTAGTATATTATCTTTTATTATTTTTTTAATTTTTTATCGTTATATAACAGTTATAACTTTCGTCCGTTCTTTTGTTTTGATTTTATTTCGCATATTCTAACAGGTGTGGTTTTGTAATTTGTTTGGAGTGATTCATTTTGCTTATTTTATTGTTGTTTGTTTGTTTATATATTTATTTATTTTTCTATTTTAAATTACGTAGTAAAAATTTGTTTTCATGTCTGCATTTTGAGATTAGCTCCGATCTTTTATTTAATAATTTATTTTGATCTGGGAAGGTAATGATAGCTATTTTTTCCTCCAAGCAAAGTTTGCAAGTTTTTGATAGGTTGTTGTAGGCTGATCATTTTTTCCTTATTTTCCAAGATATTTTTGGTGTGGTGTGTGTTTTGTTTTTTATTTCCCAGATATACTTAGAAAGCATTGTTCTGTTCGCATATATACTATTTGTGAAAGACATTTTGTGTACATAATTTCTTTGTTTCCATGGTCCTTCGGTTACTCCTATGTATACTTTTTCTTCATTATCTGCTGATTTTATCGTGGATTGGTAGATTACGTTGTTTTGTAAACAATTACCGTTTAAGGGACATTCGTTTTTTATTCTGCAGTTGCACGTGGGTTTAATTTGCTCGTGTGGTTTGTTAATAATTTTCCTGTTGTGCTTTTTTCTTATTTGTGCCATGTTCTCGGTGCAAATGTAGCTGATTTTTACTGTAAGTAATATTTTGTGTAGGGTGCTTTATTCCGGGAAGTGTTTGTGTAAAAGTTTGAAGAATATTTTTCATATGTTTGTTTTTACGTTTTTGCTGTACGGTGGGTTGAACCATGTGATATTTCTTTTCCTGTTGGTCTTTTTTGTGTTCTGTGTTCCCAGCAACATTCACATACTCACCGCTTATATTCATAAAGTATAGCTACCATAGAGGCAAGCTCATCAGAACGATTAACATGAACGTATTTACAGAAAAGGGTCAGGGAAACTATGTTGTGGCTGTGGGAGAGTGACTGAAGCCGAGATGCCAGGTCAGGACCGATAACATTACAGATTCTTTGAATATTATAAAAAATGTATAACTAAATAGCATACTTTTGATCAATTTTGGGCAGAATCGTAAAAGGTTGGACTAAACAATTTGTGTTTGCAAAATAATCTGAACGAGACACAAACGTATAGTGAATGAAAATAAAATGGAGATTAAGTCTTTTTTCTTTTCTTTTTAAATAACTTCGCCCTAAGAAAAGGGGGAATAAAGCCACTGTGCGTGAGAGAATATCAGAAAGAACTTTATTAAGGAGAGACAAGAATAAAAGAACGAGATTTGAGACGGTAGAAGATAACGATTGACATCATATTTACACTTTTGAAAATCAAATTTAACTGGAGAACAAGAAGCCGGAAGAGGGTTTCTCAAGCGAGAAGTGCTACAAAAGAATCTGTTAATAATGAACTTACGGTCATATCTAGCTATGTCAACCCTAAAATAATGAGACCTTGCCTGCCAATCGAGTACTGCGCTTAGATTCATAAAGTCTACCTACCATAGAGGAATGCTCATCGGAACAATTACCACGAAAGTCTTTATTGAAAATGCACAAGAAAACTGACTGAAGCCGAGATGCCAGGTCAGTAGCGATAATATTTCAGATTCTTTGCATATTATCAAGGCTCTCTAAATATATATCAAAACACGAGACAAGATGTAGTAGCAATATTTAATGAATAAACGAATGGTAGACATATAAAGGTGTAAGATATATTCTTACTAAACTAAATCATATATACGTGTCATGCTACAAATAGTGAATAAACATTTTCATCAAAGTCTTTCCGACTTGTGTCTGAAAATGGTTTGCTTGAAACAGAAAAATATTAAATATGAATGAAACGTCAAGATTTTTATCAGATTAAAATAAGGTCAAACAACAGAACATTTAAATCCTTGTGCAAATTAATTGAAACAACTATTTAGTTTCCTTTCTTTCACCATACAGTCAGTTTTAGACCCACTGGAGTGACAGTGTGTAATCGATTTCTATTTTCTCCTCAAATGAGGTCATTTGCAGTGGTTTGTCAATTTTCTGGGTGTATGATGAAATTTGTTTGGCCTTGAAAAATATTGCATCATACGTGATTGCATCAGATTTTCATCACGCCACGACACTGTTGTCTCGACTGTCGATTAGTTATCCTTCGGCTATTGTCTGCAATGGACGTTACTTCAAGTAAGCTGCTCGAACACACTTACCGGTAAGCAAATCAATGTACTATCGACTGGCCCAGAAACTCTCCTGGTTTAAATGCAATCGAGAATATGTGGTCAATCTGAAAGGTACGATGGAGTGAAATGTGCATACGAAGTTCTAACATGGGTATTGAGTTATGATTCATTGGAAAAATACAAAAGGAAATTAAATAATAACAAAATTATTCGTTTTGTTTCGATTAATTTGCAGAAGGGTGTATTTGTCTTAGAAATTGAAAGAAACACGAAGAAATGAACATTTTCATGAAATTTTAGTAGACAAGCATGTCGGACTTCGATTGGTTTCTGTTGAATGGATTTTAAAACAACGTATAAATGTGAATAAAAGAAGACTTGATCGAATTTTAGTTGACCTAGGAAAAATCAAACGAAATCATATGTACGTAGTAATATCATATGTACTAAATCATATGTACGTTCTACCAATAGTTGATAAGCATTTTTATCAAATTTCAGTCATACTATAAGGTCAGACTTTCTGATTTGCGTCTGAAGAAGGTTTGATCGAAGCACAAACAAATAACAAATATCAATGAAACGTCGAGATTTTTTATCAGATTAAAATAACAGAAACATTTGTTTTATGAATGAAAGAAACAGGAAGAGATGAAAAATATTCATTGAATATTAGTCAAGAAGGTCGGACTTCCAGACTTGTGTTTTGTGAATGGATTGGTTTAAACACAACATGGAAATGTGAATAAAAAAGATTTGATTTATTTTAGTTTGCATAGAAGAAAATCGAACCAAATGACCTGTAAACGTCAGATGTTAAAAATATAATTAAAAAAAAAACGAAAAGATTTATGTCAAAATTTCATCAGGTTAAAAGTTCAGACGACAGAAGATGTTATGTAGAATGGATTGGTAGGAAATTAACGAAGGAGTTAGCTGAATTAAATGAATTGATCATTTGTTGGTCGAATTAAATGAAGTCTGGATTAAAGCAGTTCATTATGTAGAAAGGATTCATTGAAGAATGAAACAACATGAAAAGGGGCATGAAATATCTCAACCAAATGTTGTCCGAATGAAACACAAGTTCGAACGAGAGAACTTGTATTATTCAAATGGGTTCATGTAAAATAAACAACTAAACGTCCTTAGGAATTGTTTTGATCGAATTCTGCTGGAATAAATGGAATGTAGAACGAGTAAACTGGCATTATAATATACATGCACACATATACATATATATATATATATATATATATATATATATATATATATATATATATATATATATATACACATATATATATGCACACAAACGCACACACATATATATACACACACACACATATATATATACATATATATACACACAAACATATACACACATATATATACACACACACACATATATATATACATATATATACACACAAACATATACACACATATATATACACTGACACACATAGACACACATATATATATACATACACAAACGCACACACATATATACACACACGCGCATATATATACACACACAAACACACAAATATATACACATACACACACACACATACATATATATATATATATATATGTTGAGTCTTGACTCATTGTTGAATCTCGCCTAATGCATGGAATAATAATGCAACACAAAATGTACTTAGAACAAGAATGTATTATAACAAGAAAGTGTACACAATAAGTACATATAGTATTTCTGTATATTTCTGGGAAGACGTTCCTGGAGAATGTGTTGACTAGTCGCAGTCGATCAGAGTCTCTAGTTGGATCTCGTGATTCCTCTTCCTCGTTTTCCGGTACCAACCACTATTTATATAGTTGGTAGTCACTTATGCAGATTAGGTGGATCCTACACAACAATATATATATATATATATATATATATATATATATATATATATATATATATATAATATATACAAATAGTAATCCGTTGGATTATAATACAAGTGAATCCTATTGACGCAATATAAAATATTAAATATTAAACATGATTCGCACATAGAGCTAAATCTTTTTTTAATAAACAGAGCAAATATATTTCATACAATCGAAATTAAGGTACCATTATGTAAATGATCATTTTCACCTTGTAAATTAAATTTAGAGGATTTTATGGTCAATGAATGATAAATAATTGAAATTAAAAAAAAAAACAGAAATAAGGACTGGCCTTTTTTATAAAAATAATTTATCATCCACTATTTGAAAAATCCTGTAAATTTAATTTTACAAGGTGAAAATGATCATTATATAATTGTATCATATATATATATATATATATATATATATATATATATATATATATATATATATATATATGTAGGCTAATGTACCCGTCCATATATATATATATATATATATATATATATATATATATATATATATATATATGTAGGCTAATGTACCCGTCCATATATATATATATATATATATATATATATATATATATGTAGGCTAATGTACCCGTCCATATATATATATATATGTATATATATATATATATATATATATATATATATATATATATGTAGGCTAATGTACCCGTCCATATATATATATATATATATATATATATATATATATATATATATACTAATGTCCCCGTCCATGAAACGATTGACATCATTATCCGTGATGTATACAAACTTCTCTCCCACTCATCAATATTAAACCCAATATTAAAAAGAATTATTATTTGCCTGTACCAATCAGGTACTTTTTCATGAGACCCTAGGTCATATTTATACTAAAATAGACGGTATTGCCATGGGATCCCCTATATTTTTGTAATATTTTATGGCACATTTAGATATTAAAATACTTAATGACACTAATAAACCCACTATATATATAAGATACATATTTTCGTTTTAGCTACGAAATTTAGAACAGCTCGTGACCCAACATAATAGACATTTTTTTATGGGAACTTACCCATAATAGTAATGGACTATCCCGTACACCATAAATACTGCGCCTCAAGTGGAAGCAGTATTGTGAGAGTCCTTTTTGGACGTCTCAGCTATTCGGTCGAACTCTCTGCCTCTGAGGCAGAGGGGAACTCTCTGCCTCTGGGCAGGGAGGAACCCGGACGAGGCTCCGCAGAATGGTAGAGCCAGGTTCGGGGAGGTTGACCAACCCGATCTCGTTTATACGGGTTCTACGGGCAATTTTTGCCCGAGCCTACGGGCTAAAAAAGCCCACATTAAACCGGCCTTGTGCCACATTGGACACACGTTGGCGTGTTAATAAACATCGTGTGAGTCAGTCCTTTTTGGACGTCTCAGCTATTCGGTCGAACTCTCTGCCTCTGAGGCAGATGGGAACTCTCTGTCTCTGGGCAGGGGGTAACCCGGACGAGGCTCCACCGAAGGGCAGAACCTCGTTCTGGGAGGTTGACCAACATTTGACACACGTTGGCGTGTTAATGAACATCGTGTGAGTCAGTCAGAGACATAGTCGCGTCAGACGATTACTGTAAGACATTGGAATAGTGATACTGGTCGAGACAACATAGTTCTCTCTAACCTAACCTGATTGTTATTACTAACACTTCAACTTCTTTTGTACATATTCTGTTTGTAATATATCTGTGTTATTCCATACCTGTGTTCAAGTTATTCTTCATTGGTTCTACCTTGGACCATCACCGTGGTACCTGAATCATAACACATTTATTAACTGTTATATTCAACAATGCATGTTTTTATATATATATATATATATATATATATATATATATATATATATATATATATATATATATATGTACGGATTTATAAAGTTGCAATTGATGAGCATGAAATAACGGAAGTCTGCTGTGAATTTGCAAACAGATGCATCTATATTCAGGTAAACTTATCTCGTCGTATTTCCATTAAAAATAAAATACGAGAAAATAAACCAATCTCTTTGTATTTTTTTCTAGGCGCTATTTTCTTTAATCTTTCTTTCCAGTTGATTTTCAGATCGTGAATGACGACATGACACATTTAACCCGAAGCCATCGTGAATACAACATTCCTTATTGTCATGCTCTTATTTTGCAAACTTTCTGACTAATATTGTGACAAAACACAATAACATCACAGTCATGCTATATATATATATATATATATATATATATATATATATATATATATATATATATATATATATATGATGTCTGATTCAAAAGGTAGAGGAAACTGAAAATATGAAAAGTTAATTAATACCTTTGAATACAGGTGTATATTGCCAAAAGGCACGCTTCATACAAGTGGAAAGTTGTCTTTTAAATAGGAACGATCAGGTGTTATTTTTCAACAAGAATTTCTCCTGCCCACACATCGAGGACTACTAAGAAGAGGCTGAACACCAACATTTGCATGTTTCTGTCCATAATGAACTTGTCTAGGATTTATATGCAAACAACGTCGTTTTATGACCTATACTAAAAAAAATTCCGGTGGGTTTGAATTTAGCCTAGATCACATTCGATTGCGTAAAACACACAAGCCTACTTTTTAAAAATAAAGTATTCTGCATCTAAAATTAAATAAATGTTTTTTTAACATGTTTTTGGTTCAAGATCCTAAAATGAATAATGTTTAGCTCTACTCTGTATTGAGCCCTTTTTTAAATTACATGTTACGTACAGTTGAATTATAATCTAGTTTATCTCAATTGACCTGGACACACACACACACACACACACACACACACACACATATATATATATATATATATATATATATTTAGTTTACGAAAAACTAGGTAATCCGTATGGGTAGACCCGAGTTGGATAAAATCCAGAGAGCTCAATGTAAATCAGAGCTAATAATTTAATATCGAACCTTAAATTGGTGTGTTTTTATTTAATATATATATATATATATATATATATATATATATATATATATATATATATATATATATATATATATATATATATATGTATATATATAGTAGTAGAAGTCTTATAAGAAACTATACTCGTTCAGAAAACCTTCGGTGTCTTGATTTGCGAGTAATCGAACCAATACTAAAGGGAAAAAAACTGTATAAAATAAGAAAGAACGAAGAACATGTACGTTAGCCGAAAATAATTGTCTAGCATGCCCAAAGCCCAAGGAGAAAAAACCGATACGCGTACGCAAAAAACAACAACTAAATACTGTGCTCAATGCAGTAAGTAGAGCAGACTTTTTTAGCTAACTAGCTAACTATATATATATATATATATATATATATATATATATATATATATATATATATATATTTAACTATGAACCGAAAGTGCACCCTGACGATCCGTGTATGTGAAACCTAGGTAGGTTTACCTGGCTCTTTAGGTTCATATTTAGATTTGCTCTACTTAGTTACTTTTGCTTTACTCGTTTTGGAGTTTTTTTTTCTTTGGACTCTGAACTTGGATTCTGGACGATAGTTTTCGCCTCAATTACATGTTCTTAGTTCTTTCTTTTTTATCCCTTATTTTTCTTGGTCATTGGTTTGTTCATTTACAACCCAAAACACCTAATGTTTTTCCAGACGAGTATAACGATATATATATATATATATATATATATATATATATATATATATATATATATATATATATATATATATATATATATATATATATATATATTCAAGTATAGGGTTGGTGTATTCGGAATAAATTCCAATAACCAGAAAATACTATTATTAAAAGAGTACTCAATACAGAGTAGAGCCAATATAATTTATTCGAAAATTATAACATAAATATGTTATAAAATCACTACAAAAAGAGCCATTTCGTTTCAACACTTCTGGTGTCTTATCAAGTGAGTGTCGAATGCTGAAAAAGGCTTTTAAAAGGTTCAAATCAATCAAAAACCTTTCGCTAGGGGAAACGCTGTTACATAAGCTGCAATGACCAATAAAAATACAAGTATATGAGAATTTTAAAAAAACTTGACAAGGAACATTGGTTAAAATAATTAATGCTTTATTTATAGTGTTAGACTAAAATAGAAATCGTTCTAAGTAATTAATTTTAAATATTAAATTTAATATGTATTATGTTTAAAATATTGAAAATTATTTAAAGAAACTGAGGAAAAATACATATATTTTATTATTTATTTTGTTTGAATTGAAAGGCCAAAATCCCAGTTAGAATAAACGTTAATCTAATTGGTATGTAAAACTTCGTTGCAACTTTAGATATATGTGAAGTGGCGATATGAGCAGGGGAGGATGAAATCTTGCAAAAGATAATACATGTATAATCAGAATATAATACACAAAGACGTAGACATATTTAAATATATAACACGCTAAAACACGAACAAAAGAGGTAAATGATGTCCACGACTCTACAAAAATAAACAAAACATACACATACAAGGAAAGTCATATATAAGCGACTATACACACATAGATTAATAAAGAAACACACACATATACACGCCTACAAAGATTCAATTTTGAAAGTGTTAGTAAACGAATTCAAAACAGACTATTAACATATTACTTACATAGGCTAAGATATATAGATAAAAAGAGAATTCAATAGATAAAATGTAAGAGGGGTAGAATAGAAAAACGAATCTTCGTCAATGAACAACGCAAAGAAAAAGACTCTCTATATATATATATTACACCAAAAAACATTTTTTGCTGTTAGAAATACATATGCTCTGTTAAAATAAAAACTTCGAGCTCTTTATGTGTGTGTGTGTGTGTGTGTGTGTGTGTGTGTGTGTGTGTGTGTGTGTGTGTGCGCGTGCGTCACTTGGGGATTCAGGGAATTGGACGCAGAGAGGGGGGACGGTTTTTCCAAGATCCTTTGTTTTAGCTCTAACGATTGATAGATTTAATCAGTTAGGAATCATATGCCCATTGGGGGTTATTTAAAGTCAGAAAATATTTGTAGATTGCAAGTTTTTTTTTATAATAATGCTTTAGTGATTGATGTCTTACTAATTAACATGTATCGGTTGGAGTAGTTGTGGATTCCTAACTACCCCAAGGTTATTTGCAAGTAAGTGTATATAACGGACCCAAATGGAATTGGAACTCAGTTCTTCGACTAAGAATTCCGAGCCGATGTCCACCATCCGCACATCCAAGCTTACAGGGCTTGATATTCCTAAACGTTTACCCACCTAGACACTGACCAGATTCAATGATGATTATGTGTGGTGATCGTTTGGAAACCGATGTTTCTACGAGATATGACCTCAAGCCTTTTAGGTCTAATAATCCGAGTTATTAATTATCATAACTTTAACAGTACTTATTTGATTTATTTATTATTTAAAATCTAAATATGCCCTATGTTATTTCCCTATACGTAAGAAAACACACACACACACACACACACACACACACACACGCACACACACACACATATATATATATATATATATATATATATATATATATATATAATCATCACATATTTTCCAAGAACCCTTAAGAAAAATGCTGCTTGAAAACACTAGAATTCTATATACATCATATTAACAAAAACATCTCGCTATTAGAAATTTACTGTATATCAAACATTTCTCACCTACTATCAACCTTACTTTATTTAACAGTGGAATTGGAGTGTTAATTTTTTTTTTTATAAAAAAATAGAAAAATGCTCTCGTGAACTTCAACCATTCGCAAGCAATGAAACCTCGGAATAAACGCTCCTATTCAAATGAAGCAAAAATAAAGTACAATGTAACAGTCAAAACATGAGGAAAAAAGAACAACACCAGAGAAAAAAACACCCTTGAAAATGGCTATAGAAGTGAACGAAAGCGCTTGGGGCAATAAAAAGTATAGGAAATCTTTGTACCCCCTTATTTTAACAAACGGAAACACATAAGGAAGCTGGGAAAACTTAATTAAAATAATTAAATATTCCTTGTCGCCAGTATTTAATAAAAGATGTTTGAAAGAAGAGTTACTGGCCAAATATGCATTAATAAAATATATATAAAGATAGAGTTAGTGAAAGAGATAGGGTCAGTTTGAGAGAGAGAGAGCATTCTATGGATATGCAGTAGAACAGTTGAAGAAACGAACTCAAATTCAAAATTGGAGTGAACGAAACCTTTCTGATGCAATCTCGAATAGCAATTTTTTTTGGTTACAGTCAGCTACACAGCGGAAAAAGAAATGTCGGCAGATCAGGTACAACGACAAGCAGAAGAAGAATCTTTAAGAGGAGATGGCTCTGGACCGAAAAGACTGGAGATTATGCTGCCACAGGGAGAGTGAATTATTTGAACATTGACACCTTCAGTTAAGAATCTGCACCAATACCAGCATCCTGGTCTCCTACACAACGCAGTCTTGTCTACAAGTCTTTTCGGGGACTCACGTGCCATATTCTACATAAACATCTATCGACTTAACTATAAGCTGGTGGACACTCATACGTCGAAACCAACCGAATAACCTATAATATATATATATATCTATATCTATATGTGTCTGTGTGTGTGTATGTGTGTGTGTGTGTGTGTTTTTTGTATATATATATATATATATATATATATATATATATATATATATATATATATCATTTTGATTCTCGGTATTAGATGGGCACTGGTGATGAGTCCCAAATAGGACTAGACGTAACGGGTGTCCTGTGCTTTCTGCATTCTGTTGAGGATTATTCTAGATTCGATGAATTACTATGATGATTATTCTAATCCCCCAAAATTCTATCAGTTTACATATATATATATATATATATATATATATATATATATATATATATATATAATGGTTGTCGCCATTGATTGGTTCAATAAAATAAATAAGAAAAGCGAATGCTCTTCCTCCAATTCGCTATCTGCAATTTCTACACATCAATCACAGAGAAGTTGCTAATGGATGCAATAAACCTGGCCTGTATTTACTGCCCCATAAGGAAACTGGACATTAACATCATTAAACAAGCCCAGAAACAAATTCTGTTCCATGAAGTTTTTCTGTGGAACAACTGTAGCACTCTTGACTTTCGTATTGCCATAGGCGCGTTTGATTCAATGGAAGCTTGCAAGCTAACTTGCAAACTATTACATTGGCATCTTAGGTTTATTTCCGATATTGAAAAACACCGGCCACTATAGGGAGGACAGAATTATACTGCTACACAAATCAAGTGCACAAAAAGCTGACCGTCTAAAAAAAAATAAAACTTTAAAGACCAAGGTTTCATCATTACCACAATAAACAATTTCCTGGATGTAACATTTGACCTATGTAATGGGCTTCACAAACCATATACTATTGATTTATAGAACCATAAATACATCAGCAAACAATCCAACCACCATCCTAGAATACTGAATAATTTACATGAGTCGGTCCAATATAGACTGTCCACCAACTCTAACAATAAGGACATTTTTGACAAACATAAAGGCAAATACATAGAAACACTAGAATATAGAAACCATAAAATTAACCTCGAATTATTAGCCAATAACAGTAACGGAGATATTGGTGTAAATGTACTGCTATATGGTTTAAAAACTTCGTAAACGTAATATTATATGGTTTAATCGGCCCTTCAACAAAAACGTCAAAACTAATATCAGAAAAATTGTTTTGAATTTAATCCATGAGCACTTCAATCAATCACCAAGGCTAAATATGATCTTCAACAAAAGCAACGTCACAGCTAGATAGAGTTGTGCTAAAAACATCGACCAGAATATAGCACGCAACAACTGTTCCATTCTAACAACCAGCAATGCTACATCATTCCCGCAACATATAATTGCAACTGTAGGAAGAAAATCTTGCCCGTTAAACAGCAAATATATGTCTAAATCGTTATTTTATAAAGTTGAAATCAAATATGACGACGAAGTTAAATTTTATGTAGGCTCTACGGAAAGTCACTGGAAATCGCGTTTCTACCAAGACCAAATGACATTAGGCAATATCAAATATAGTAACAGCACTGCCTTCTCTAAATTTTCATGGAAACTGAAAAGCGAGAATAAAAACCCAATTACCACCTACGAATCAGTTACGAAAGTAAAACCCTACATCGGGAAAGGCAACAGATGCAACCTCTGTCGTTCTGATAAATTAATATTCATGAAAAATATAAACACTCCTAATCTCTTAAACAAAAGAAGTGAGTTAATGAGCACCTGCCTATATAGAACAAATTTCTACTTAAACACGTTGATCCAGATTAATATAGTCTAGCTGATCCCGGGGACCATATATACTAGTATTGATATAATTTATTTTTTTATTAATATTTTTATTTGACCTTTGTTATAAATCTATTGTTAATGTTAGACTGCAGCGGATTTAACCTTTTTGCTAATTCATTATTTCCATTATCTTATCATTACCATTTTTATATATAACCACTGAATGTATGTTTTATCAGTATATATATATATATATATATATATATATATATATATGATTCTGTTATAGGAATGATTTGAAAATAATTTTACTATGGGGATGCTTTGTAAATCCTGTAAGTGATTGTGAAAGGTCAAGATTTAAGATGAGTAGTCTTATTCTTATTCATTGTGCCGTGTGTCTCCATGACACTCCACAACTTCCCTTCCTTTGTAGCTCTTAATAAATTTAGTCTTTTTGTTATATTTTCTAAAATTTATCTCCTCAAACTCACTAGGTAGGTCATGCGTTGTTTTCCTCTGTCCCTTTTAACTTTAATATATCTTGTGAGTATCAAATTTGCCTAGCCCTCTTTCCTCATGATGCACACTATAAATTTATACTGTTTCTTCCTAGTGTTAATTATACGTGTCCCTTTTGTTTTCATTTTCTCTAAAACTCCACCGTTGCTCATATGTTTAATCCCTAGTATTCTGAGCAGCGTTCTGTAGGAGCATTTTGTATGTTGCACCAATTGTCTTTTTCATGTAGCATTCAATGCCATTTAGAAGGACTGAGATTATATAACAGTTCAGCACACTTTTCTTTGTTTTTAATGATTTTTTCAGTTTCTTAATACTTTACTTAGATTTTGGAAGGCATCATTTAGAAGGCTAACCTAATGCACATTCGGATTTCAGTGTCGCTCTTTCCGCTCTCTGTAAAAGCACACTTTTTTTGATTTTGGTATCTCCAGTTTGTAATTTGTATGTTGGACTGTTCATTTTGCTAAGAACAATGTATTTCCTCTTCTTGCAATTTATGTTTAGTCATTTCTGATCGCTTTCCTTCTGGATGTAGGCAGGCATGACTCTCCAGAACTTCCGATCATTTGTAACTCTAAGCAATATTTATCTCCTTCTATCCCCCCTCTCCCTATTCTGCTATCCATTTACAGAATCTGATTAAGTTACTTGTTGTTTTCTTCTGTACCTCTTGCCTTCCATATGACATTCAAGAATATCTAAAGAAAAGAAGATGAAGAAACAAACAAAGCAAAGAAAGAAGAGAAGCGTTGATCATAAAATAAAACGTAAAGGAAATGAATGACAATAGAAGTCTGGAAAGAAAGGAAAGGGGAAGAGAGAAAAATCACAAGAAACAAATTAGAAGAAAGAAAGAAAGAAAGAAAGAAAGAAAAGAAAGAAAGACAGACTGACATAATGAATAATAAAAAAGAAAGAAAGAAATAAAGAAAGAAGAGAGAAAAATCACAAGAAACAAAATAGAAGAAAAAAGAATGAATGGCAAGTAAGAAAGAAAGAAAGAAAGAAAGAAAGACCTAATGAATGATAAAAAAGAAAGAAAGAATGAAAGAAAGGAGAGAGAAAAATCACAAAAAACGAAATAGAAGAAAGAAAGAAAGAAAGAAAGACAGACAGACAGACATACATAATGAATAATAAAAAAGAAAGAAAGAAAGAATGAAAGAATGACCGGAAAGAAAGAAAGACATAATGAATGATAAGAAAGAAAGAAAGAAAGAAAGAAAGAAAGAAAGAAAGAAAGAAGAGAGAAAAATCACAAGAAACAAAATAGAAGAAAAAAGAATGAATGGCAAGAAAGAAAGAAAGAAAAAAGAAAGAATGAAAGATAGAAAGAAACAAAATAGAAAAAAGAAAGAAGGAAAGAAAGAAAGACATAATGAATGATAAAAAAAGAAAGACAGAATGAAAGAAAGAAGAGAGAAAAATCACAAGAAAGGAAATAGGAGAAAGAATGAAAGAAAGAAGGAAAGAAAGAAAAAGAAAGTCATAATGAATGATAGACAATAAAACAAAATTGATTAAAGAAAGAAGGAAAAAGAAAACGAACAAAGAAATAGAAAGAATGAAAGAGAGAAAAAGGAGGAAAGACCACACGAAATGAAAGATATAAAAGAATGAAAAAACAAATAAAATAACGAAGGAGATTAATGAAAGTAGGAAAGAAAGAAATAAGCAAAAATGCAATAAAAACAGAAAGAAAAAGAAAGAGGAGAAAAATGAAGTAAAGGAAAGAGATTAATGAAAAAGAAAGAATGAAAGATGAGAAAGAAAGATTGAAAACTAAGGAGATTAATGAAAAAAAGAAGAAAAAAGAAAGAAAGTTGACGAAAGAAAAAAACGAAAGAGATCAATGAAATATGGGAGGTAAGAAACAAACATCAAAATAAAAGAAAGAAATGAAGAGGGAAAAGAAACAAACGAAACGAAAAGAGATTAATGAAAAAGAAAGCAATAATGAAAAATGGACGACGAAAGAAACAACACGAAAGAGATTAACGGAAGCTGCAAGGAAAGCAACAAACATCAAAATAAAAGAAAGAAAGAAAGAAAGAAAGAAAGAAAGAAAGAAAGAAAGAAAAGAAAATAGAGATAATTGCAAGAAGAAAAAAATTATGCTGGAGATTAAAAAATAATGTCAAAACGGAAGTATAAGAAACACTTCCTGCTCTTCCTTCGTGCCATCAGACTCATAACATACAACATAACAACTGTCGATGTCGTATACCAATGCGATAGTACGCTGGGAACAGATTAGTCGACGGGATATAATAACGGCATTGGTTTTGTATCCAATTTATGTAATTATCATGAAAAAATCCAAAGAAATATTGGAACTAATAAAGGAATTGGAACCAGCACTTCATGAACAATATTCTTGAAGACTTCACCTTTTATCGCGATATTTCTACAGTCTTTCCGCCTTTCCTCCTCCTTTTCTTTCATTCCTTTACAGTTTTCTCAGATTTTTCAAGCATTCTTCTTTCTTTTCGTTCCTATATACACGACTTTTCAATAATTCATTTCTAATGAATAAGGTTGGTTTTATCTCTTACAATTTATAGTGACTCCGTAGCATATCATTTTCCTCACGTTATACGTATGCAGCTGCAATCCTAATAAACAACTCATGTTTTAATTAATAACGTTTCCAAAGCGAAAACTTGGGGAGCATGGCGATCTGGATATGCCAAATAGAAATGGTAAATTGCTTTCTTTAAATAAAATATTAAAATTCCTCAATAAGGAAAGAAAAAATAATTCTATATTGAAGTTGATTAAATCTAGAGCAAGTACAAAACTTTTATATTCTTGTAACCTAAAAAGGGTTACTGAATGAGGAATAAACAAAACGGAAGTTGGAAATGAAATGGTAATGTTTATAACATCAACAAAATACAATACTCGCCAGCGGCATGAGGTAGGTAAACCACTGCAAGTGGTGGACAGCATATTACTACCACTTACCACTTAATAGTGTCCAACGTAGTTAAGAGTATTAGGACATATCCGTTAGTATTCATAGGCACGGTATATAATACTGGGATAGATAGATAGATAGATAGATAGATAGATAGATAGATAGATAGATAGATAGATAGATAGATAGATAGATAGATAGATGAAGTGACTGTGTGTTGTAACCTAGGAAAGTTTACTGAATGATGAATAACCAAAACGGAGTTTCGAAATGAAATAGTCATCTTTATAACATCAACAAAATAAAATTCTCGCCAGCGGTGTGAAGTAGGTAAACCACTGCTAGTGGTGGACTACTACTCGCCAGCGGCGTGATGTAGGTAATCCACTGTTAGTGGTGGGCTACGTAGACAGCATATTACCCCCAATTTCAATTGTGTCCAATATAGTTAGGATGATTGGGACATACCCATTCGTTTTCATAGGTATGGTATATAACATATCCATCACACAACTTTTATTGTAGAATACTGTCACAAGGCTTCTACTCAATAGGTGTAGATAGATTGGCACATCGTCTGGTTCACAGTCCTCCCCGATCTTTGGAATAGAAGGAGATGTTTATTTCCTGTTACCTGGTTAATATTGGGCATCCGGTTGTTTCTCATGTCTACTTCAAGACTTTTAACATCTCCGCCTTACTAATGAAAATTTATTTACTGTTCATTTTTTAACCTATTTATTTCAATCGGTGTAGATAGGTTGGTCTATCGCTCGGTTCATGCCCTCCCTAGTTTTTTGAAAAAGGAGGATGTTTACCCCTTGTTTGCTGTTTAGGATTAGATTTCTGGTTCCATTTAGTGTTCTCCTTCTATTGATATATAAATATAATATATATATATCAATATACATAAGGATTTCAGCTGAATAATAGAAGCGAAGGTTTTAAAATCACTGGCATCCCTTCACCAATGCGTCCTTGATTTTCCAATCGACTCTGTTTAAACATTACTGGAATCTCAAAGACAGAGGCTTCACCACAAATAAAATGGAGAAGCATCTGTCAATCTTGGACTCCCAACAACTTCATGTACAGATGAAATCTTTGCATTAAAGGACAAATTATAATAATTAAATATGGAAACACTGATGAATAATTGAACCAACGAAGAGAAATTGTTTTCAAGTGCAGACATAAAAACCGTTTCAAAATTCCTGAATATTATTTATTTTGGATAATTTTATGTTTGAAGTAGTGGATATTTTGTATACTAACATGTATGCATACATGCATTCACAGTGTTTATATATGATCATTTAAGAGGCTTTCTTGCCTACACCATCTATAACCTTAAATTATGATTAAATTTATTTTATCTCTAATATTAATTTTTGTTATTATATATATATATATGTTTGTTTTATTATTAATTTTTTCTATTAATCTTTATTATCAACATATACACATATGTATCTATGTATGGATAGTTTTTGTGTTTTTGTATTTGTGTATTCGGATATATATATATATATATATATATATATATATATATATATATATATATATATATATATATATATAACGAGAGAAAAATGTATATTTAATAAATAGAGAGAAACCGCAAAGGTTTTGGGTTAGAATGTGGATTGGTTTTAGTGTATATATATTTTATTCTTCATATGAATAATAAAATATAATATATTCACTAAACAAATTCACATCATGAGTAAAAACGTTTTCGGTTCCTCCCTTTTTTAATATATATACATACATACATATATATATATATATATATATATATATATATATATATATATATATATATATATATATATGTGTGTGTGTGTGTGTGTGTGTGTGTGTTTATGTGTGTAATTTTATGTGTATATGCTTATATGTAAATGTATGTATATGTGCGTGTATGTATATATATATGTATGTGCTTGTGTGTATGTATGCGTGCTTATGTATGTAAATAGATGTGTATGTGTGTATGTATGTATATATTTATTTTTAGATATATATTTATATATATATATATAGATGTGTAATTTATATATAGATATATATGTAATTTTTCGTATTTTTATGTTTTTAGATACTTAAAATGGTTCTCTACTTATCTATTATTATTACCATCCATTTAAATCCATTTTTTATGAAAAGTTTGTCTTTTTTTAAATAAATATTCATTTATTATTATTATTATTATTATTATTATTATTATTATTATTATTATTATTTTCATAATCATTAATTTTTTAAAAATTTATAACAGTTAGGATGCGATGACGTTGTTCCACTGCATGAAATGAATAGACACCTCAATGTATCTGTTTTGAATATGTTACTTTTTTAATATGTTCACTCTTTTTTACTTCTTATATCTGTGGGAAAACGAAGTATGTTCTAGGTCAACCTGTGGATAAACTGATTAAAATCTTTCTTTCCCTTTCTTACTCTATTTTCCTCCCCCCCAGTACTCTCTCCTCTTCCTCCATTGAAGAAACCTTATTTTGAAATCTCTCTCTTCCCCTTTTATTTTTTAAACCCTTCTCTTACGTTTTTCTCAGTCTTCCACCATTTTTCTTTTTTTTTTCCATTTTTTTTTCTTTCTTTTTTTTCTTGTTTTGCTTGTGTCTGGATAAATTTGAAATCCGTTTATTGTTGTAATATTTTTGGTCTGAAGAGTTGGGCCCCTGATCCCATGAAATAAACAATTACCTATTGATTTCTAACGACCCTGCTTTCATCATATTTATATTTGCTCTGTTGTTACATTGAGCTCTCTATGGATTTATATCTCCCTTGAAATTATCCCAAATAATTATCAAGTAATATTATATATACATATATATATATATATATATATATATATATATATATATATATATATATATATATATATAATAATACTAATTAGTTATATTTCAAGTTAAAATTCGTTTAATTACATATTAAGCCCCGAATATGTTCATTTTGGCTATTACGTCTGATTGTCTAGGTCAATGTGCATGTGGATGTATGTGCCTGTGTTTATTGATGTCTATGTGTAAGAAAAGTGCATGCACGTTTGGTTGCGTGTTTGTGTGCGTGTGTGTGTGTATATGTGTTCGTTTTTTTTTATTATTATTTTTTTATCAAGGGTCGTGTCTCGTCACCGTTTTATGTGTTTGTATATATATCTAAATATGTCTGGGCGCTTATGTATTATAACCTGAGTGTGTTTGAATTGTTTTACGTGAGAGGTGGCTACCATGTTGAATTTAAACTGATGTTGAAGTTAAACTGTAAAAATGTATACATTTTTGTCTGGAGCTATGAACATCCTTTTTAACATAATTTCAATGAAAAAATAAATTAAATAGCATATGTATTTTTTTATTTTTATTTTTTTCTCCTCGGTAATTCTACAATTTAAAACTTAATAGAGATTTGATTTAGATTTCTAAATAGGGAATTTTTTTCCTTTTAATTTTAATTTCAAATTTTATAAATCTTTTAATATCTATGATAACCTTGCTTAGTTGTCAAATTTTTCGAATTACCATATACTTGTATTTTGATTGGTCATTCTAGCTTATGTAACAGCGTTTACCCCTAGCGAAGGATCGTTAATTAATTTGAAACTTTTAAAACCATTTATTCTACATTCAACATCATCACTTGATAAGACACCAGAAGTGTTGAAACAAAATGGCTATTTTTGTAGTGATTTTATAACATATTTATGTTATAATATTTAAATAAATGATTATATCTGCTCTACTCTGTATTGAGCACTCTTTAAAGAATAATAATTGTTGGTTATTGGAATTTACTCCGTATATACCAATCCCACACTTGGGTATATATATATATATATATATATATATATATATATATGTGTGTGTGTGTGTGTGTGTGTGTGTGTGTGTGTGTGTGTGTTTGTGCGTGTGTCCAGGGACGATGAGAAGAAATACTATTCCAACGTTGGTAATATTTAATTTAAAAGACGGCTCAATACAGAGTAAAGAATATTATTTATTTTAAGATATTACACCGAAAACATGTAAATATCGCTACAGAATTCCAATGATTTTCCTATTTCTGTTTCTTTTCTTTGGACCACTATCATCATTTTCCAAACTTGACTTCAGCGTATTTATAACCACTATTCTTTAAAACTTTATTACAAAACACACTATATTTATGGAAAAACAGCGATGAGGCGTTGCTAATCCTACGTTCTACAGACGGAGGTATATGTTGGATTACAAATGGAGGACAATTAGAATTGGGGTGAATATAGTTTTTCCTCCACTGATTTCACTGTTGTATTCACTGAGTGCTTTTATGGATTTCTCCAGCACTAGTCCACCATTATCTTTTATCGTCTTAAATGTTTTAGGTTATTGTCCTCTCTCGTTAATTATGTTGTTTTTTTCGTATTTTTATCATATTCCTTCACACCGAGTAACCATTTGCATCTTAGTAGCTTTATTGCTTTGCCTGGGATGAAATGATAAACATAGATAAATTTTGCTTGACGATAACTGATCTAAGAAAAATTGAAGATAATTAACGAAACGTTTGACTAAAAAAGAAACAAATATCATTTTATAGTAATAGTATATTATTTTAAACTCCCCCATATGCTTCTGTTATATACTAACCCATGTCGAGTATAAATTATATTCAATTCGTGCTTTTTTTTCTGATTTACCAAAACATGAACATAAAACGAAAACCGATGTTTGTGTATGCACACGTCATCAGGAGAGATTTGTCGATACATCGACGAGATCCTGCAATGTGGAAGCGCTTAAAAGCTTTCAAAGTTAAATAAAACGAAATAAATCGCGTCCAAAGATCGGAAGTAAAAGTTGAAAGACACATTGAATAAGCAGACGACATTAAAGTCCTTCTGTAGAACATCAATGTTCCGCATTATTTCAATGAACTTTGAAGAAAGGAATAGAAACAAAACCAAATGACAGCCGGCAGAAAGAGTAAACAAAATGAAGATGAAGAAACCTCAAAGAAAATCGATTGATGTTTGATGCAATCGATCTCTTATGACTGGGATACCTTTTATCGATTGCTTTTTTTGTCTATTGATCGTACTTAGGAAAACATCAAGATGACAACCGTTCAATCTAACCACATAGTTGCTTCCTTCGGCTCATTCATACGATTGTGCGTTGTTTTTCTTGTCTTACTAGCAGTCTACATCTCTTTCTACGTTATCTTTTATTATATCTATTCGCCTATTCAGTTTCTTTATCAATATTAGTCTGAAGTACGAGCTTTTGTTATCCATTCGGATTTGCTTATTTTGATACATGTCCACTAATATTTATCCTAGGGTGAGCATATTCGGCGACTATATAATAAATACGATATGGGAACCGGTAAGAAAGAAAGTAAGGAAATATTAGCGGGACTTCAGCAGAAGCGACTGCGATAGATACGAGAAGCCTCGGCGATGGCAGTCAGCTTCAATTGCAACATTATTACTCAACAAGGAGACAAGTTAGGTTCAAGACTCCAAGTTCTCAATTCCGAATTGTCCCACGGGACAATAGCCTATAGGAATAAAACTAAATAAAGCCTCGTCGAGGGCAGTCAGCGTCAATTGCAACATTAGTACTTAAAAAGGAGACAAGTTAGGTTCAAGACTCCAAGTTCTTAACTCCGAATTGTCCCACGGGACAATAGCCTATAGGAGTAAAACTAAATAAAGCCTCGCCGAGGGCAGTCAGCGTCAATTGCAACATTAGTACTCAAAAAGGAGACAAGTTTGGTTCAAGACTCCAAGTTCTCAATTCCGAATTGTCCCACGGGACAATAGCCTATAGGAGTAAAACTAAATAAATCCTCGTCGAGGGCAGTCAGCGTCAATTGCAACATTAGTACTCAAAAAGGAGACAAGTTAGGTTCAAGACTCCAAGTTCTTAACTCCGAATTGTCCCACGGGACAATAGCCTATAGGAGTAAAACTAAATAAAGCCTCGTCGAGGGCAGTCAGCGTCAATTGCAACATTAGTACACGACAAGGAGACAAGTTAGGTTTAAGGCTCCAAGTTCTCAACACCGAATTGTTCCACGGACAATAGCCTGTGTGTGTGTCTGTGTCTGTGTGTGTGTGTGTGTGTATGTGTGTGTGTGTGTGTGTGTGTGTGTGTGTGTGTGTGTGTGTCAGAGAAACATGTAACTGGTAATAAAGTAAAATAAAAAACTTTTGTATACATGACTAAACTATTATTCCATTATTGTTACCTGTTACTTGACATTCTGTAACCTTCATCGGTGTTTTGGTTTACGATCACGTCATTTTGAAACTACCCAGCCTGTTTAGTATCTACCTGGGTGACCGCTTGTTCACTCATCCAGCTGCTGTAAGCTTGGATGTGCGTGTGGTGCAATGTATGATGGCTCTGAATTTTTAAACCAAGAGCCGAGTTCCAGTTCCATGCGCATACTTTATATTCACTTAGGCGCAAATACCCTTGGGAAAGGTATGAATCCACCTCTTCTCCCTCCAGCTATGGGTTAATTAGTAAGACTTTTATCACTAAATCATTATTATCTCAAACATTCTTACAATATAAAAATAATTTCTGGCTTTAAATAATCCGCAGGTGTTGATAAGCCATAAAAAAGAACACAATCTCTCAATCAGTCTTTTGTTTGCTTGTTTTTAAAGCTTTATTTTTGCGTTTCGATTTTAAAATTACTTATGACAGCTGTTATTACTTCCCACAGGCCTTATTTATTTATTTGAAATTCTTTCTATCTATTCTGTCATAAAGCACATTCATTTATGTGTATGTGTATATGCGTGTACGACTTAAACTCTAAAACCCTTAAAAAGATGTTTATTTTTATACAGCGTGTACCAAGAAAAGTTTTGATAACATAATTATTCATGTACACTTTTATCTACGCGGAAATATTTGTAAAATACAAGACATGTAAGAGCATTCTCGATTGGGGCTTGACTGGTCCTGTTCCACAGTTGGTCGTTGGAGACGGCCATGCGATATTGAGGAGGCTCACGAGACATCGTTTGGTAAATCTCCGAATTTTGTTGGTGTTGGCCTTGGTTACCCGCCAGGTTTCTGAGCCGTAAAGTAGGACCAACTTGACGTTGGTGTTGAAGATCCGGATCTTGTTGTAAAGTGAGAGGGCTGTTGATCTACAGTTTGACCGCAGAGTGTTGAAAGCGTGTCGGGTTTTGTTGATTCGGTACTTGATATCTTCACTTGTCCCCCGCCCCCCACTATCTTACGACGCTTCCCAGTTAGACAATGGATCGGCCACACACTCCGCAAGCTTGCTTCTAGGGTCACCAGGCAGGCCCTTGACTGGAATCGACAAGGGAAGCGAAAAGTGGGTCGACCAAAACAGACTTGGCGCAGATGTGTTGAAGCGGGCATGAAGGCAGCCGGCACGACATGGGCCGAGTTGAAGAGGATCGCCCTGAACCGCGTCCGTTGGAGACGTATTGTTGCGGCCCTATATTCATTAACAGCATAGGAAAAAAGCGTTGTATTTCAATGCCTTCCAGATTGGCTGCAGTGTTGAAAGCATGCTGGGCTTTGTTGATTCGGCACTTGTCTTCATGTGCCCCCAACTATCTTTACGGGCGACGCTACCCAGGTAGACAATGCATTGACCACACACTCCGCAAGCCTGCTTCTAGTGTCACCAGGTAGGCCCTTGACTGGAATCCGCAAGCCAAGCGAAAAGTGGGTCGATTAAAACAGACTTGGCGCAGATGTGTTGACACAGATGTGAAGGCATCCGGCACGACATGGGCCGAGCTGAAGAGAATCGCCTGGAACCACGTTCGTTGGAGACGTGTTGTTGCGGCCCCTATGTTCCCCAAGAAATCAAGAGGCATTATGAATAATAAAATAACATTTAACATTAACAGCATAGGAAAAAAAGCGTCGTATTTCAATGCCCGCGATTTAAACCCGAAATAATTTATTTTTTAAATGAACGGCAGTAAAGTTAATGAATACATAACGAATGACTGAATTATAATCTATCCCATACTTTTTGTTTCATAAAGAATGATTTAAGGAAATAATATTGAATTATTTATTTTATTTAATAACATGAATAAAAAAGGTAAACCTTTAACGAAAACATTAAACAAGGTTCTATTTGCATACATCAAACGTACGTGATTCATTTATTTTTTTAATGTTCACTGTCAAAAAATTAAATTGGAAATAAAACAGATTAAGGAGATACGCAGGCATGACTCTTCTGTATAAAGGGTTTTTTTAAGTTACAAACATCTTTCCGTAAAAAAAAAGTCATGTTCGCTCTTCTTTTTAGGAGTTTTCTTTTTGTAAATAGTCTAAGCCATTTTAATCACGCTATGGTAAACATTTTGGTAAGTGTAGTTAAGAAAAAATAAGAACAAAAAGGAAAGTTATAAAAAGAGAAAGACCAAACAAATAAGATATAATAAAGTTAAAAGGGGAGGAAGAGAAAGAAAAGTAAGTCGTAAGACGAGCCAATATAATAAATCGTTTTTATTAATCTCTCTATATATATAGTTATTGGTTTGTTTTTTTCTCTTGTTTCAAAAAAAAAAAAACACCTTGTCTTGGCCGCATGTAGGAAGATCAGTACAACCAAGCATACTCGATCTATAACATCGAATAGCCGAAGTGAAGTCTTGAATAGTTGCAGTTTGCTGGGGGGAACTTATATAAAGCACGTCCTAAAGCTAGTAGCCGATTTTATTCTGGGTTTCGCGTATTTGTTGTTGTGACTGAATCATTGTGAGTGTTTTTGGATGGATGATGTTTTTTTATACTATTACAATTTTTTCGTCCAGGTAACGGATGTTTCTGCCACATTTAAGGATTGTGTATGTGTGTGTGGGAGGGGGTATTACTAACCTTATTTTGTTTTGTTTTCATGTAAATAGTATTAATTCATATTCTAAATAATCATTGTTTTTTTTTATTGTTGTTTTTATTACCAACCCCCACAGACTTTGAAATTTACATATGGGGACTAGTTAGGATTTCATAGAGACACAGAGGTATTATGGTGGATGTAGTAAGAAAGGTAGTAGAGATGTGTTGTTTTGATAGATCAAGATTTTGGTGATAGGACTATTGTTGGTATGTTTGGGTCAGTGTTTGTGACTAGCTAAGTTTAGGTAATTAAGACAGAACAAGACCGTCCTTTTCCCCAATCCTCTTTTTTGGCCTTGTGCCTCATTTTGTACAAAATTGTACGAATAAATATCTATTCTGGGTGCCGGCCGAATACTGATCATATTCGGTCGGGTCGCCCATCGAAGAAGTCTGTTGTTTATTTAGACCCGAAACTTCTAGTGCCATGGGAGCAATAACACTGACGACGCACCTAGATTCGGCACTTAAAGGTGTATTTTTAACAATTCTTAATAACAGATTTTTCATTTTTATCCATTAAATCAAAAGCGAAAAAAAGGAAAAATTAAATTAAAAAAATCTTACATAATATCGGCGTATATTTCACATGTTTTCTTATGTTAACTATTCGTTGCCGGCGGTATTACTCCGTATCCAAGAATTAATTAATTCTTTGTTGATCGCTTTCATTATTATGATGGACTTTGAAAGCCGACAGTTTCAGTACAAAAAGCATTCCATTTCACTAAATCAGCTTTCTCCCGTCATCCATTCCCTATTGCCGTTTGGTTTTGCAAGATTTTATTGGAGGTTAAGCAAAATTCGAGTAGAAGTAAAGGCCGACGGCATTAATTTGTTTACGGTGGACCTCAACTTGCTAGGAAGTGACCAACACACTTGATGTCATGACCTTCCTCTGAAGCACATATGGAATGAGACATGCAGAATCCAGTTATGAAACTGCAACGGTTTGCTTCTAACTCTATTATAATTTTGAGTAGCGCCTTCTGTAGAATGTCCGTGAAGCGTAGCCCTCTTTATCCGCACGTGCAGCCGTTGAGATTTGTAATAATCGCCATCCGCTTGTTCCACCGTTGGGGACCTTGGAACTAAACACTAACTATTATATATGTTTTAATTTACAAATACTTCGTTTATTTAAAGGGTACATAAATAAATCCTTTATCCAAACCTCCCTTGGATCATGGTAAATCGGAGTCAGGGTGTGTAAGGATACATTAAAGACCGTAAGAAAAACCAAGTACATCTTACAACTAAATATACTGATACAATGGTTGGTACACAGATGAAGTAATACTTGAATTAAATGTAGAATGGGTGTAACCGCCTTACGCCGCAATTGTCTTAGTGCGAGACCGGAATCATTGATTTACACGCATCACATGTTCTGTATTGATATTAGACATTACTCGGATAAAGGTGGGCTCCCGATCAACAACACCCAACATGTAATAGTCAAGAGTATTTAAGTCTGACAAACTGGGAGGACACATGTTTGGTGTGTGGTTGGGCTGATTGGCTGGCATCTCATCATGGCTCACCACTGCATGCATAATCGATCCAGGGATTCAGAACTGTTTTCAGCACCTCCGTTTCACCAGTACCAATTCAACCAAAGACCCTGCTGAAAGAGTTATTCTGGGACAATTGGAAACCCTACCGGGATTCATCATTGACGGCCACAATCTTAACAACATAAGATAAGCAGATGACAACTGTACTGATAGCAGACACGGAAAAGAAATTACAAAATCTCCCGCAGAAGGTAGTGAAGGAAAGCGAGAAGAAGGGACTAAACATAAACTACATGAAGACAAAATGCATGGTCATCATAAAAGGATGAGCTCGAAATGCGATTTACAGATCGGGGACTCTAAAATCAAGCAATCTTTCTTGCTTTCTTTGTTTCTTTGTTACTTTCATTCCTTCTTTCTTTCTTTCTTTCTTTCTTTCATTTTTCTATTTTCCAGTCTTTTCTTTTTTTTTCATTCCGTTCTGTCTTTCTTTCTTTCTTTCTTTAGTTCTTTCTTTCTTTCTTTCTTCGATTCATTTTTCTCTTTTCCAGTCTATTTTTTCTTTTCCATTTCGATATTCTTTCTTTCTTTCTTTCTTTCTTTCTTTCTTTCTTTCTTTCTTTCTTTTCCAGTCTTTTCTTTTTTTTCCATTTTTTCTTTCTTTCTTTCTTTCTTTCTTTCTTTCTTTCTTTCTTTCTTTCTTTGATTCACTTTTCTAGTTTCCAGTCATTTTTTCTTTTCAATTTCGTTATTCTTTCTTTCTTTCTTTCTTTCTTTCATTTTTCTCTTTTCCAGCCTTTTCTTCTTTTTTCCATTTTCGTTTTTATTTGATTTCAATTATGTCATATTTCAAATAGAAATCCTACCGGGATTTAGCATTGTCGGCCACAACCTTAACAACATAAGACACGCTGATGATACAGTACTGATAGATACGGAAAAGAAATTACAAAACCACCTACAGAAGGTAGCGAAGGGACAAAGCATAAACTACAAGAAGACAGAATATATGGTCATCAGTAAAGGGATAAGCCCAAAATGTCATTGGCAGGTCGGGGACACTAAAATCAAGCAGGTGTGGAAATTTAAATATCTGGGAAGTGTTTTGACAGAGGGCGGTTAGTGTGGCGCTGAGATCGGAAAACGTATTGTGATAGCCAAAGACCTATTCCAAAAGCTAGGCAGAGTATTACGAGACAGAAGGATTTCTTTGGTAACGAATAGAATAGTACTAAACTGCTACGTGACATCTGTCCTCCTTTACGGCAACGAATGTTGGACGGTCTCCTCAAAGATGAAGAAAAGACTCGAGGCAAAGGAAGTATGGTTCTACAGAAGGATGCTAAGCATATCATGATGAGCAACACTGAGGTTTTGAAGAGGATGCAAACAAGGAGGAAGCTTATACTTAACATCAGGAAGAGGCAGCTGAAATTTCCAGGACACGTAATGAGTAAGGGGGTCTTAGAGAATGTGATACTTACAGGTCGAATAGAGGGAAAGAGAGACAAGGGAAAACAACTCATGACAAACCTAGAACGTGGCCTGGGGGAAGTAACAAAGGGACAAAACTCATTGAGATCTACAAGGGATAGGGGAAAGTGGAGAGCTATGATCGCTTACGTCCTGAAGGGACACGGCACATAAAAAGGAAGAAGTCTTGTATTTCACAACTCACGACCTCGAAAACAAACACTAAGCAGGAAGATGGGTGAGCATAACATGGAAGACATCAGAAGGGCCTACACTATAATTTCCCCGGTTTACCTTTTATCTTGGTCAAAATTGTTTCCGTCTGAAAAAAAACAAAACAAAAACAGAGCATGTCGGGTTCTTCTGGATTTTTCAACTCGTTTAGTAATCATTTAGCCCAAAGCAACCGTTGTCCTCCTTTGAATGCAGGAATGAACTGCTCTTTCCTCATCACCTATGAGTTGTACCGAATATCCTCATGAATCACATTCCAGAGTGTGCCCTCAGACCCTTGCAGATGTCTGGCAATGGCACTCACAAGCGTTTCAGGATACGCAACGATAAGGTTCTGCGCCCGTTTTACGAATTGTGTTGTCCTGATACTGTCCAATCGCTGTCGATATTCTTTCGTTGACAGTAATCTACGTCAGCAAATAGAAGTGTTTCCTTTTATAGAAAATTGTTATGAATGTATAAATGCTATTAAATCCATCTATCTGTGACCATCACCACATGTAAATCTATCTATCTATCGATCTATCTATCTCAGCCTGTTCCCTCTATCTATCTATCTATCTATCTATCTATCTATCTATCTATCTATATATATATATATATATATATATATATATATATATATATATATATATATACTCAATACTCATCGGATTCACTCTCGCGTGGTCATGTGTGACGTCATGAGCTGTGGTGCTATTTTCGCTTTCAGCGTCTTATATGCACGTGTTTATCATTGCTTGGAAATCACCCATGTAAACAAAAACAGACTATCATCAATTTCTTGTTCGTGTATTTCTTAATATATTGTGTAATTGTCATCTTCGATAATGGCTTATGTAAGCCGAAAGCTTAGATTGGATTCAAAAATATGTATCAATATTGGGATTTTCTTTCATTGTTTAATGATAATGTTATTAAGCTTATCAGACGATATGAAAAGAACTTACATAAAATATATAGACAACACTTATCTATATTATTTAATGAAACATGTATGAATATATATATATATATATATATATATATATATATATATATATATATATATATATACAGGGTTGATCGATAAAAGTAACTCACCTGATTTTTTTTACTAAAAATATGTTTTGTCTGTTGTTTTTGTGGTTAAAATAATTTTTAATTTTACTAAAATAAAGACCCCTCCCGGCCACCTAGGAAAAAAGTTTATTCACCCAAAGGTATTTTATTGATAATTATAAATTTGGATATAAATGAGATTCACGAAAACACTATGTGCAAAAAAAGTGACTCAGATATCGCATTCTAATGATTAAACTGGTAAATTTAAAGAGCTTTTGACAAAATACTGAAAACTATTTTACAATACACTCAGAACAATATTCTAGAGAATTCTAGAACAGCTTAAATTAAATCTAGAGTATACCAGAATATTCCAGAAAGCCTCATACAGTATAAAAACATCTTGAAATAACCACTCGAGTCACTAACCAGATGATAGGGTACAAACACGCATCAGAACCACTTAAGGCATCTATTATTGCCCTCTCAAAAGCGGGCAAGTCTACGAGAGAAATTGCAGAAATTGCTATAACCTCGCAATCAACTGTCGCTCGAGTGCTTAGGGCACGTAATGATGCCACTCCTGCTCCAAGGAAGGAAACAAGGGGACGGAAGAAAAAGATTGATGATAGAACTGGCGGGTAATCAAGAGAGAAGTTGCGAAGAATAGGACTATAACTATCCAATAAATTGCAGCCAGTCTAAGCGAAGAGGAAGGTGTTAGTCTTGCCTCTTCAACAGTCCCTCAGTGTCTGTTAGAACAAGGCTACAAATCTTGTACACGAAGGTTTAAGCCGCTAATAAGCAAAGCCAACAAAGCCAAGAGACTTGAATGGGCTCACGATTACAAAACTTTCACCGTAGAACACTGGAAGAATGTACTCTTCTGCGATGAAACGAAAGTTGAGCTAAATTCAAAGGATAAGGTGAGTCACTTTTATCCAACACCTCTGTATATATATATATATATATATATATATATATATATATATATATATATATATATATATATATAAAGTTGACACAACCCCGCTGGAGACTTAAACATCCTTTCGAACTTTATGCACAAACGACTTTCAAAAAACCTTCACTCAATCTATCTATCTATCTATCTATCTATCTATCTATCTATCTATCTATCTATCTATCTCAGCCTGCTCAATATAACTATCTATCTATGTATACATACATATATATATATATATATATATATATATATATATATATATATATATTCAATGAAGATAACAGTCCGAATAATGTAAATAATGTAAGTAATCATAATACCTCATTTCAGAGATATAGACACATGTATCCTTTTGATATTTACACCTTTGTTTATTATAAGTGCTGAGAGTGGAAAAACGACACTTTATTTGTACGTGAAATCTTACATTTAATACAAAAATTCCTATTCAACTTAATCTCGAGTAAAATATTTTAGTCTGAGTCAATTGTAGGCTAGAAAGTGTGATTTATGACTTTTCCTAAAAAGCTGGTAGGAGTGATTAGTTCAAGCTACGTAATAGAGGATCTGTTTCGCCAGTTAGCGGTAGATGCGCAGAATACGAGGAATGGCCACTGACAGATTTTTTTTCCAGTGTCTAGTACCAGCCGTCTGGCTTTGATTTTAAGGCAAATAAATGAACCAGAATGCCGTCCTGGGTATGACGATAAACTACGTCCGCGTCCTGGGTAAGACGATAAACTACCTCCAACAGCAAGGCCTCTGATCAGGAGGTTTTGAGCAGCGTGGAACCACCTCTTAATTGATGGTGTTTCCAGGTCTACCCTGACCCGGGGTGGTAGCACCTGTTAGAGTCCCAACTACGGGCAAATAGTTAACCCCGAAACTGAGGTAAAAGCATTATAAAATATTGGCAGCAATACGTCTTGGAAAAAAGAATATTACCAGCTATACATTTTTGAGATTTTTGACAAAACAAAAATATTACCAGGAAAAAAAATTGTCGACCTTAAATGACGCATTGAGGTTGATATGCCGTAAAACAAAACAAATGAAACCAAACTGAATCAGCATCAGTCTCTTTTTAAACGTTAGTGAATTTCGATAACGGGGGACACTTCTCAATCATGTCACTTTTTCTACGTCCAGCCAAACGCAGCACCTAGGCGAGGAATCAAGACACGACTCTAGATTTTTCATTTGTTTAGTTGCCTTCATATACAGTGCTGTTCGATAAAAGTGACTCACCTGATTTTTCCGCCTATTGTTTTTGGGGGTCAAAATAATTTTTAATCTTACTAATATAAAGACCCTTTCCCGACCACCGAGTAAAAAAGTTACTCACCCTAAGGTATTCTGTTTATAATTATAATTTTGGATATAAATGAGGTTTAGGGAAAAACTCTGTGCAAAAAAATGACTCACTTATTTCCTGCAACTAGTAAAGAATAGATACATAACCGAACAGCTTTAAATAAAGAATAATAGAGGTATAATTTATTTATAATAGGTAATATAGTTCGAAATATTTAATAATCTATGGGTCCTCCTTTATTTTGAATAAGATTTTCAATCCATTTGGCATTGACTTGATTAGGTTCTGGCAAATCTCATCTCCAAGCATTGAATTCCATTCGGATATGAAATTCACAGTCAAATCTTCTTTGCTACTCAACTGCTTTTTCGAGAGCCTGTACTTTATAATACTCCATAAGTTTTCTATAGGGTTGAGGTCAGAAGATTGGGGCCGCCATTTCATAACACTCACCTGCTTCTCATCAAAGTATTCCTTCATCAATTTTGATTTGTGACAGGGAGCATTATCCTTCATAAAAATGAGCTTGGTGGGGTCGATTTTCACCCTTTTAGCAGAAGGGAGCAGACAAGATTCTACAATTCTCTTGTACTGCTCTTGTACTGCTCGCTCCTGAGGGTCTTTTCAATAGGTTTTAAGAAACCAGTTCCATGAAAAGAAAAGCATCCCCAGAACATTATCCTGAACGGATGTTTGACAGTACTTACTGCTATATTCAAAGAGCTTTCAAAGCTTCTTCTTCGGATTTTAGATCGCTTCTCCTTTGAATTTAGCTCAAATTTCGTTTCATCGGAGAAGAGAACATTAAGTAAAAAAAAAAAAAAAAAAAAAAAGGTGAGTCACTTTTATCGAACAGCAATGTTCGATAAAAGTTAATGTACAGAATAATTGGTTTCGTTTTTTTCCTTCTCTTTTTTCCTTTCAAATAGCAGCTTTAAATTTGTTTCCTGTTGGTCAGCACTCTTTCCTTAGTAACTGCTATGTTTAATTCATTGTTATTGTTCTTACCTTGACCATGATTTCAATGTTTCTGTTGAATGTCTATTAATTTCTGTTATTTTCACAATTTTCAGAATTTCATTCATCTCACCCAATGACTTTGCAGAAGCTTATTTCTCTTTGAGGTTAGATCTTTCTCATGACCCACGGCAGGATTCATATTTCCTTAATTAAAAAGTTAATATCAGTAGAGCTATGCTATTCTTTGTATTCGTGTAGAATTCACCGAACATATACAGAAGTTGCATAAAGTCTCATAGCAGCAAATAAGTTATTGCAAATATGTTTAATAAAACAGTTATTATGAGATGAAATTCACGTGTGATATTTATCATATAAATATATCCTGTAACTGTTCAGTCGTGATGCTATGAATTTATTTGAATAACATATTTTCTCGGTATGCGCTGAGAAGCGTTGCGTCATTGGAAAATCAATCTCATTCTACTTAAATCGAAATTAGTCTCCACCTAGTGACAAACATGGCGGCGGCTGCAGTATGAGGTTGAGGTGGTCATTTGGCGTCAGGAAACAGCGGAAGAAGTTCTCAATCACGTAATATTGACGTCAAGTCGCAATAGGACTAAAGTAGAAGGTCGTCGCTGTTTATCTTAAACCAGTACACCGATTAAAATTCAGATCCCAAAACCCAGGACACGACAGAATCGTTTCTGATTTGTAGAAATGGATAAAAAAAAATACTAACATAAATATTGATCATATACAAAGAATAAATCTTTTAGGTGTATGAAAAAATTCCAACGTCCTTTTTTACGAATAGAATCAACAACACAGCAGAAAACTCCGGAAATACGAGAGAGTTAGTGAGACAGTAACTGATAGATAGATAGATAGATAGATAGATAGATAGATAGATAGATAGATAGATAGATAGATAGGAAAACAGTAATTGCTGACGCGTTTCGTCCAATGTGGACGTTTTCAAAGCAAAAAAAAGAAAATTAATAATGAGTGTTCTTAGCAACTGGAATGTAGGGGACGCTATTTTCATGTTGTTAACTGAAAATAACATCAGTTAATGTCACACGTGGAGAATATTATCATTAATCTGTGTTGATGGATTCAACCATTTTCTTTTGATTTTAATATATTTTGTGTACATTTGTTTGAAAAAGTCCACATTGGACGAAACGCGTCAGCAATTACTGTTTTCCTATTGTCATATATATATATATATATATATATATATATATATATATATATATATATATATATACATGGCCGATGGTTAATTTGTCGTCTAAAATACGAAAAAATGACAGATTAAACTGTTATATTTACCAAAGTTACACAAAAGTATCTTGAAATACGAAAGTGGAAATTAATTCAATTAGTCATTGGCTTCAACCATGGCCTTCAGAATACGTCTAATCTTCGGTGACTCTTTTGGACGATCTCCTTGTTTGAGGCTTTGAATTCTGTCAAAATGTTTCCGTTCAGGTCATCTTTGATATTATGCGGAGTTTTGTTAGTCTCCCGATCAACTGCGCCCCACACATAATAATCAAAGAGGCTGCAGTCTGGGACGTTGGGTGGACAAACGTAAGGTGTGATGTGGTCAAAGAAATTGTCTGGCATACAAGACTGAATCTTCCTGCTTCTTCTATGGCATGGTGCAGAGTTCTGTTGCCAGACATAGATCCTACATCAGCCGCCCTCTTGACCCAGGGCAGAACTACCTCCTCTAATTTAGAACTGATGTGATCGTTTTCAATCATGGTCTGGAACTCACCAACAAATTCAGTTCTTTCCTTATCAGAACGATCAGAGTGAGTTTTTATAGGTGGATAACCTTCGTAATCACCATTATACTCACCCAACTCTTTTCAAATCCTCTGCAATATCCTCAGAGTGATACCCAAGCACTCTGAAATGTTCGTATTGGAGCTTCCGGTGTGAATGCCAAACAGTAGAGCATGCCTTTTCCAAATTTTTTGTGTACTGAATTGCGTCATGGAGGTATTTCACTCACAAAGGGTGTTAAACAAACCCTACTATAAAGTACAGTCGACAAAATCAAAAACAAACAACGCGTATGCGTGAAATTAATACGAAATTGCGACGATGTATCTAGCATATCCTGTGTATAATTCATCCATACATTGAATATTGCTGCCATATTTGGTGATGCTGCTATATATCTCGAGATTTTCGACAAAATCCAAAGAATGGGCTTTTATGTGTATTTGTCATGAGATCCCTTTTCTGTAAATATTTACATGGCATTTCCCCTCTTTGGTACAGCAAACGCATGTTTTACTGTAGAAGTAGCTAGATGGAACAGTCAGTTATCAATTATGGAGCAATAAATGGGCCTTATTTCCTATTTTTGATAGGATCCGTTTCGCCCGTTATGCTCACCTTTTCATGGGTGCAGTCGTTCACGACTAGCGACTAAACATCAGAATAAGCTGCAGCACTTAATTTATAAAGTTTTTTGGGGTGTTCTGCTGATCCTAGCATTGGTCAGAATGTTCTGAATCTTTCCTTGTCTCAGCTGTCCGTGCTAGAGCTATCGATACTCCCACATTGATTAGAAATTTGTGTCCCTCACTCGCATATCAAGCCAGAATAAATGTATTCAGAGATTGCAGTTTTGTTTGCTCAGCTAGCCAGCCTGTTTCTGTTAGCAAGGTCAGTGACCTTAAAGCAAAGTTAAACGATATAGCACATTCGTACGCAGGTACTCCTGTCTCCCTTAGTGAATCAAAATGAAACAATGAATAATACCAGGTAATTAAATCACTTCGTTGGAATAAGTCTTTGCTAATTACGAAACCTGATAAAGGTGTCGTCATTCTTGATTATCAAGATTATGTTAAGAAGATGATAACTATTCTTGGAGATTCTTCTAAATTTTCCAGTTAGGCCCAATAGGTAAATTTGATTCTACATTATCTATTGAGGTCAAGTTCTAAAAACGTCTAGTCAAGTGGATTAAAAGTAGAAAAATGCCCACTGACATTTCCAATCTAATTAGACCCTCGGGTTCTATTCGTCCCCATCTCTATGGTCTACCTAAAACATATAAACTAGGAGGTTCATTGACAAATAATCTGTCCATGGTAGGGTCTTCCCGACATGGCGTGGCTAAATGGCTTGCCACCATATTACAGTCAGTTTTGGAACAGTATAACTCTACCTATATTAAAGATTCGTTTGTATTTTCCGATTTTATGAAGCGTTATTCATTGACCGATAAATGTATGTGTTCCTGTGACATTTACAGTATATTCACCTGCGTCCCACTTGCTGAGATGATTGATATATGTGCTGATGCCCTATGTCGTAGTCAGTTGTTCCCTCTTGGTATTTCTGAGGATGTTTTTGTCGAACTGATGAAATTTGCCACGATGTCTGTTTAATTTAGTTTCGACGGCGTCATGTATAGGCAAATTGATGATGTTTCAATGGGTTCCCCTTTGGGACCCATTTTAACAAACATCTTTGTTGCATTCCACGAAGAGAGCGTGTTATCAAATTTAATAAACTTCATGTTGACTTCCGTTACATTGATGACACTTTCTGCTTCTTCGATAACGAGACTGGATGATTTCATTCGTCCCTTAACGATGTGCATCCACCTTTAAAATTTACACATGGAAATTGATTCTTCACTTCCCTTTCTTGATGTTTATTATAAACAGAACATTTACTTAAATATTTGTATCTATAAAAAGAATGTATAAACATAAAATATGTGCATATATACATATATATATATATATATATATATATATATATATATATATATATATATATTACACGGAGCCTTAAAGTGGTCTGTATTAGTTTTAAATTATTAGCTCTGGATTTACATTGAGTTCTCAGGATTTCATCCTTTTTGGGACTACCTATATGGATTACCAAATTCTTATTAGCCTATATATATATATATATATAGATATATATATTAGCCTTATATATATATATATATATATATATATATATATGTATATATATATATATATATATATATATATATATAAACAAACTTTCAATTTGGTAAAAATCGGGCCCCTATTATTGAGAATTAATCATTTTAAGACTATTATTTATTAAATAATGCCAAAGGTAAGCAATAAAATGTTTATAATACTTTAATTGATTATTTGAACCGAGTTTTTAAAATCTATATTATATATTTATTTTTACTACATTCAACATTTTGTCCTTTTCAAAAATTTCGATATTTAATCAGTTGAGAGGCTGCGAAAACCAGAAGTGGACGTTTATTAAAGGAAAATCATAGCTAATTCCTCTGCCTATCTAAAACTTAAACCCGTAAGAGCAGAAACCACAACACATTAAAAATAGTGTAAGAAAAGAAGGTGATCAAAATTTTTCGCATGCACATTACAAAGCAAGAACTCATTTAATGATAACCTCAGAAAAATCATCAAAAAACTTAAAATCCTGCACAGAGATCACAACGATATCGAATTCAAACACAGACTCTATTGAAGGATCTTCTTTGTCTATGACACTAAAAGAGATCCCTAAAGAGGCAATTGTCGCTGAACAGATGATCCATATATAAATAAATAAATCCTCTAGGAAAAGTAAAAACGCTTCATGAAATAGATTTTTTTAATCATTTCATCTCAAGCTAGGATTCAGGGGTTTACAGCGAGTGAAAGAGAAACAGAACAATTTACTGAGAAGAAGTGAGGCGAGGGAAATAAAGGATATAGATAGAGAGAAGATTGCGATTGGCGTTTCATTTAAATTTTTGAAAATTATAGTTGGCAGGGAAGCAAGAAATCGAAAAGGACATCCACAGTCGAGAAGTGCGAGAAAAGGTACTGTTAGTATAGAATGGCGTTTGGATCTATGAAGTTCAATAGTAAAACGGTGAGACCTAGTTGCCAATCTAGTAGCACGGTGAAATTCATGCAGTCCTGGCACTAAAAGAAAGTTCGTCGGAATAGTTGCCATGAAAACATTTGTAGAACAGCCAATGGGAAGCAATGTCAGGTCGGCGTGAAAGTGACTGACAGAACAGAACCTATTACATGACTGACCTTTTTAAAAATTTTGTCAAGAATCTCGATAGATACAGCAGGAGCACCGGACGAGATATTGCAGCGGTATTCAACGCACGGATGAATCATAGATTCTGACGAGAAGAAACATCAGACCTGGCACAGTAAACCAACTTTCCTAACACTACACGTAGGAATTGATTCAATATATTTTCTCCACTTCATGCCAGTGGAAGGAAAATATGAGGCCAAGAAGGTGCAGAGTTTTGCTCTCTTGGAGTTTACAAAATCCCTGCTAACATAGAAAAGATCCTTCACTTTACCAACAGTAAATATACACTATACAATATTATGTCTCAAGAAAATCATCCAATGGATGCTCTAGTTAAATTAAGCCCATTTCTTTTAAAGCATTTTTCAAAGTTTAAATCTCTTTACATGGAGGTCAAAGCAAGAACCCATTTAATGATGATCTCAGCAAAATCACCAAACACATGATTTTGCGGCGTATCATCCAGGGGTTATTTAATTTCGAAGTCAGTATCTATTATTGCCAATCTAGGATCACGGTGAAATTCATGCAGCTGTGACACTAAAAACGATATAGCACATTCGTACGCAGTTACTCCTGTCTCCCTTAGTGAATCAAAGTGAAACAGTGTTATATATTTTGAGATTCATAATAAAATCCAAAGTAGGATCAAACTGAATCAGAACAGTCTACCCCAGCGAGTAAAATAAAGGGTTCAGTTTGACATTCCAACCACCTGAAGAAGGCCGGAGTGTACAACGGCCGAAACGTAGTAATAATTATGGCGACATAGATGATGCCAATAGTCCGAAAAATGTAAATAGTGTACATAATACCACATCTCAGAAATATAGACAGATACTAAAGTGTTACCGGCAATGTGTATTTTTTAATTAACAATTATCAAATTCCAAACATATACAACAGCCGAAACGTTGTGATAAATATGGCAACAAAGATAGTCCGAATAATGTAAATAGTGTACATAATACCTCATCTCAGAAATATAGACAGATACTAAAATGTTACCTGTAATGTATATTTTTTAATTAACAATTATCAGGTTTTAAATATATATTATGCCACTGATCCCTACGTACTACTACGCATTGAAAAAAAGACATAGATTGGGGTAGGGAAAATTATCGTACATCAACATTTCAGTTAGTTAAGTGTCATACATGATACCCGCTTGGGGAAGTGGAAAAATCAGACAATTTCTTTCTTTTTCCTTGACAGCTGACACTGATACAAGAAAATTTACCATCATTATTACTATAGTAAGAGTTATATTCTCTTGTCAGCAATTATTTGTTTGAAAGTTGCTATTTCCACCCGATGAAAATAATTCACATTTTTTTCATATACGCCAATTTTATTTTCTTATTTAAATTTTAATTAAAATACATAGTAAAACAAAATACAATGTTTCTTCTAATTATTTGAAACATTAATATATTTACAGGAATGTTTCTTGACGGTAATTAATGCAGAAAGGATAACATTTAAATTATTAAGTCATTAAATAATTAGTTCTGTGAAATTATAATAAATACTGACTTCGACATTAATAACCCCGGGGCTGATACGCCGTAAAATCAATCAAGCTAAACATATTTGTTATTTACTCACCCCTATTGGCGGGATCTGGCACAATGCCAGTTTAAAGTGGGGAGCCCAAGTCCATGCACATGAAGAGCTAACCTACAGTCAATACATCGTAGCCTTGTTAATGTACACAAGTCGTTTTAGATGTAATCGTCTACTAATACGAATAAGATTTAACAAATACGTTCTTTAAAAAAGTATAGAAAGAAAAAAATGGGGGGGAATTATCGTACATCAACATTCATTTCACTATCATTTCAGTTAGTTAAGTGCCATACATGATACCCGCATTTCGATTCATAACTAACTAGACAGAAGATATTCCCGCAGTAGGTTGTCGTTTCTTTCTGCAGTACACTGGTTACCAACCAAGGCTATAGAGAACAGTCTTTATTGCTATTCAACCGATAGCCAGAGGAAGAAGAATCTGATCCAAACCTTTCCCATAGAGTATTTATGCGTAAGTAAATGTAACGATCAAAACTGGAATATTTTCCGTGTGTCGGGTCCGAGAACATGACTAAAGACTGTGTGTACGCCATCCCGTACAGCTGCAGAAAGAAATATAAAGTAGAGACCGGCCGCCCCCTTATGGTAAGGCTTCAAGAAAACCAAAAGGCTATAACACGACGGGAAGTGGAAAAATCAAGCGTGGCTGACCACATATGGAGAGAAAATGGAGATCATTGCCCTCTGTTGGTTGAGGTTGAAATCATATACAAATAATATAATTGAAAAATTCGTAAACTTAAGAGATTAGCACATATGCCATGTCACAAAAGTTTCCTGAGCCGACCAAGCATAGAAATGAATACAATATGGGAACCAGTAATAAAGAGTACCAGAGAAAACCAATAATAACAACAAAAATTGCAAGAACATGTAAAAAACATGACCTGATAACAGCAAAAAATTGCAATATGAGCACTGGTTAAAATTGTTGGGGACGACATTAAGTTTATAAGTCCCAGAAATTCATACACAGATGGCCTTAAGGAAACATAGCACAGTGGCTAAAGGCGTTGGTTAAATCCAGTGACAGGACACAAAGAGTTGTGAGTTCACTACCTTCTTATGCAGTGGAGAACTTGGAGCAGTGAATTAACAGGATATCCATTAGCCATGGCACGTGGAATTAGAACAGTGTACTCCAGCGAGCGAAATAAAGGGTTCAGTTCGACATTCCAACCACCTGAAGAAGGCCGGAGAGTACAACGGCCGAAACGTTGTGATATGGCAATAAAGATGAGGCCAATAGTCCGAATAATGTAGTGTCCTTACCCATTATATATATATATATATATATATATATATATATATATATATATATATATATTATGTGTGTGTGTGTGTGTGTGTGTGTGTGTGCGCGCGTGTGTGTTTATAATGCCTATAAATTCATACACAAATGTCCTCAAGGACACATAGCACAGTGGATAAAGGCGTTAGTTAGATCCAGTTACAGGACCCAAAGAGTGTGACTTCAATACATGGTTAAGGCTGTGGAGAACTTGGAGAGAGAATTAAGCAGGAGATAACGGATAACTGACATCCATTAGACATGGCACGTGGAACTATAACAGTCTACCCCAGTGAGCAAAACAAATGGTTCAGTTCGACATTCCTACCACCTGAAGAAGGCCGGAGCGTACAACGGCCGAAACATAGTAATAATTATGGCGACATAGATGATGCCAATGGTCCGAAAAATGTAAATAGCGTACATAATACCTCATCTCAGAAATATAGACAGATACTTAAGTGTTACCGGTAATGTGAATTTTTTAATTAACAATTATCAAGTTCCAAACATATCTTATGCCACTGATCGCTATGTACTACAAAGAAAAACTTTTTTTTATCTACAAACGTTGTATCAACGATAATCAGCATTCTGTCTCCGTTGGGCCTTCTCAGGGTAATATTCTCAACTGACATGAAGTGTAAACACTATACTGAATCCATTGCTTGGTCTGCTGCTACGAAATTTGTTTCGCTACGCCGGTTTAGATAATTTTACACGACAGAATTTATTTTACATATTTATAAGTCTACCATTCGTCCATGTTTTGGATATTGATGGATATGGTCTGGTGTTATATATTTTCAGATCCATGATAAAATCCAAATTAGGATCAACAATATTATTACTCCTGATCTGGCATCTCTGCTTCAGTCACAGTTACTTCCCTGTGCCTTTTCTGTAAATACTTTCATGGCAATTATTCGGATGAGTTCTTCGGTATGCCTTGTTTTGTTGTTAGGAATATTGTGATATGTTTCGGTCAGTGTCTGTGACTCGCTAAGTTTAAATTTAAGGCAGAAGAAGACTGTCCTCCCCCCCATTCCCTATTTTTGATCTTCTGTCACATTTTGTTTCATTGTATAAATAAATATCGCTCTTCGCTATGGTACCTATGGTACCTAGATTTTATGAATTTCAGCGCAGTACTAGCTTAGAAACAAGCGCTCATCAATTTACAGTTAAAATGGCTAGATGCTACCATAAGTTCTATGCTAACAGATTCTTTCCTTGCACTTCTCGCTTGTGGAACACCTTTCCGTTTCCATGTCTTCTTGCCAAATCTGATCTTCAAAAATTTAGATCCCCCTCTTTAATAATGTTTCTGTTTCCTAACTCTTAATTTATGTATTGCATTGTTTAAATAATAGAATGTTTGGAACATAACCCCTTTTTTCTTTTAGTTTTTCATAATTTTCGTAGTCATGTATGTTGTTTTGAGAAAGGTGCATTTCTTTTAGGAAAAGAAATATTTGTAAAAATCCGGGGCGTTGATGTATATTTTATTAAGATTCGATAGCAGCACTCACAAGAATTTTAGACTAAGAAATTAACATTCTCTTTTAATAAATGTCGCATTAAGGGGACGAAACGCGACCACTAAGCTTTTCCTTTCGTCTTTATTCATATTCTCCGATCATATATCTGAATTTTGGTACACACACACACACACACACACACACACACACACACACACACACACACACACACACACACACACACACACACACACAGACATATATATATATATATATATATATATATTGTGTATTTAGGCAGCAATTCTTCATTTATGCATGTTTTATTAAAAACGACAGCCAAAATACTACGGTTAAGCTTTTTATTTAATTTTTCTTATGTTCAAACAAGAGCTTTCTTTTGTGGACACAGAATGTGTAGAAACTGTCCAAATGTTCTATAATTCCGAGCGCTTTCGGCTATACTTTTAGCCATTATCAAGGATGATTTTTTTTTCAGTTTAATTTTGTGTGTGCGCGCGTTATGTGTTTGTTTTTATTGTGTTATAGAGATCTTTTATTTTCCGAACACGGATAGCACATTGTGGTCGTGTTCGTAGTTAATATTGTTAAGAGTTGGCTTTTTCTTATTTTTTTAATTAGCACTTCCATTATTCTTAATCTTTATTACAGGTGGATGAAGCTATTTTATTTGTGTTTTCTACTAGTATGTTTCGAATGGGGTCTGGTAGTTTTGTGTGTGTGTTTAAATGGGTTTTAATGGAGCTCTGGTCAGATAGGTGTAAGGTAAGGCGTCTTGATAGGCATGTAGTTGTATAACCGATGTAATTATTTATGAGTTTTAAATGCCAAGGAATCAGAGTTAAATTTAGAGGTTTCTTCACGTGATGTTTGAGATTTGAAGAATCCGCAGAATCGGTGATTTGAAGAAATCATTTTTCGTCTAGAACTGGAATTTCAGCCTAATTCGGAGTTTCGGCTTAAATCGGAGTTTCGACCCAAATCTGTATTTTGACCGGAATTGGGCTTATAGACCGAATCTGAGTTAAAGTGAGGTTTTGGATTTCAGTTGAGTGAATTGAGGAATTTAAAGTGTATTCGTGTTAGAAATATTTTTTTTAATTTCCTGGTGAGTTATTGGCTCAGGGATTTTGCAAAATTTTTCATCAGTTCCATTTATTATCAGGCCTGAATCTCCAGTCACTAAAGTAAAGGTTTTAAAGTTCCATTTTTTACTATTTCCATCTTTAGGCCAGTGTATTTTCTTCGTTTTTTCAAAAAAAAAAAAAAACCTCCGCAGAGATGTTTTTCTCACTTGGTAGTTTTCTCACTTGGTCAATCAGTGTGCAAACATTTTCTTTTCTGTCTTTGATAATAATGCCTGACCGATTTGCATGTATTCATCGATCTGTGCTTCCATGTAAATCACAGACTGTCCCATCAACTACAGATTCAGAATGATTTCATACCAATTTCCAGCTGTTTTTAAACCATGTTGATGACAGATCTTCAAATTCAGATACTGACCTGCCATTTCATGGCGTTTTTGTACTCATTGGTTGTGTGTATTGCGGATTCAGAGATAAAGTGATCCATAGTTTCAATATATTAGTCACAGAACTTCCATTTTGGCACCGTATTATTATTGCAATATATCTGCTCAGTTTGTGGCGTGTAAGGAGGATTTGGTCCTGTGCAGCAAAAATAAACCCTGCAGTTTATTAACTTTGAATGGCTTAATCCCATTGGGGAAAAGAATTGGTCTGCATCAGGATTTTTGCTTCAGATAAGGAAATATATATAGAGGCTTTCTGTTCCATTTATTTGCTTTTGGCCTTTAGTTACTTATTTCAGTTCTCATGCTAATTTTGTGGCGAATGTATGGTTTAGCGCTTCTTTCAAGATTTAACTCAAATCGTCATGCGTATTTATGAGATTCCTCTTTTTCCTCTTCCTCTTATTATTATTTTAGCTTATTGTATCTTTTATTTAATACACACACACATACACACACATATCTATATGTACACATACAACAAACATATCTATCTATCTATCTATCTATCTATATCGATTCTCACCATGGTCGATTTGTCAGGACGAAGACTTCTAGAAGTTATCAGTCTAGAGGGGGAAAATCCAGCCAGCCGCACCTTTGGAAAGTGCCTGACGATTGCGTCTACGTTTTGACTTCAATATATATAATGTTAATGGTCAGAGAGGAATCAGACCAGGAAACAGTTGTATTAAATAGTGCTTAATACACGTGTGAAAAAATAAAATAAAAGTTAAAATAACATGTACATCATTTAACTTTTAAAAATAAAAACTAAAAAAAACTAAAGAATGCCACATTACTATTTTCACAAATAAATAAGCAAACTTACGACGCGTTACGCCCGCACACACACACATACACACACACACACACACATATATATATATATATATATATATATATATATATATATATGTGAATGATAGGATAAGGAAGAAATAGCTTCAACAAAGCTTTATCTGAGAATGAGATTCTCTGACGAATCTCTAATAAAGTCGAAACCGCTTAGATTTATAATCGTGTTCGTATTTCGTCATGATCCAATCATTTTGCATTATTCCGGATTCCATTTGTATGTATATGTGTGTTTTGTATGTGCGCGTTTATGTTTGTATGTGCGTTTTCGTGCCTATATATGCATGCGTCTACATCTAATATATAATTTTGTATTACCCTATTTGTGCGTATGCATATATTTGGTGTTTGTGTACAAAAGGTAAATAATAAATTAAGTATCTTTACATTTTCCACAAAATGTCATTATTAGAAATTTCACTACGATATTTGGATTATGAAATTGTATATTTGCTTGTAATAAGGCCTCCTGATGTCGAAATATGTAAATTTTAATAAACACTCCGTTCTTTACAGAAGCTAGTCATTCTTTCAAAGACATGAAATTGGATTTTTGATAGGAAATAAAAATACAAATATTGAATTTAGGTGCTGCCATTATATTTAATGTTCCCATTAACTAGAATTTGATGGAATTAACAACAACATGATGCTTAATGATAGAGAAAATATTGTTATATTAACGTAAATAAAAGTGTTTTCAAAATCTCTCAAATATAATCATAATTTCGAATATATATATATATATATATATATATATATATATATATATATATATATATATATATATATATACATATATATATATACATATATATATATATATATATATATATATTGAAAATCTCTCAAATATAATCATAGTTTCGAATATATATATGTATATATATCGAATATATATATATATATATATATATATATATATATATATATATATATATATATCAATGCCTAAACTATAATCCTAATTTCGAAATATACCTATGAACACAACTAAATAAAGATTCATCTCTCCCTAAATATAATTGTTTATCTATACATATATATATATATACACACACACACACACACACACACACACATATATATATATATATATATGCGTTTATATACATATATGTATATATATTTATATATGTATATATTTAAATCACTCAACTATAATTATAATTTTGAAACATACTTATGTGTATATATATATACATATATATATATATATATATATATATATATATATATATATATATATATATATATATATATATATATATATATATATATATATATATATATATATATATATATGTATAGGTGTGTGTGTGTACCTGTGGGTATATATTTAATGCCTAAACCATAATCCTAATTTCGAAACATACTCCTGTACACAACTAAATAAATATGCATCTCTCTCTAAATATAGTTACATACATACATACATACATATATATATATATATATATATATATATATATATATATATATATATATATATATATGCGTATATATACATATATGTTTATATTTAAATCACTCAACTATAATTATAATTTTCATACATATTTATGCACTTAGCTAAATAAATATACATCTTTCTCTATATATATATTATGTATATATATATGTGTGTGTATATATTATTGCCTAAAACGCAATCCTAATTTCGAAATATACTCATGTAAAAAACTAAATAAATATGCATCTCTCAGTAAATACATATATATATATATATATATATATATATATATATATACATATATATCTAACAATAAAAAATATTAAAAAATTATTAGAAATTAAAATCTTCAGACACACTTGGTTATAGAGCAAAAGTCATACCGACACCGTTCGTGGGAACTGAGGAAGAGCTGCCGAAGTCGCGCCCTCTCATTGCACTCGAGAGAAGGATCGGTGCTCGCACCGAGGCCAGCGCAACCGACGGTTGGGGCAATTTTTGTTCCTGGTCCGGATGTACGCGCTCGGCCTCCCACCTTAAAAACTGTCCTCGTGTCAAAACTCGTCTTAGTGGCGAGACATAGTAAATAACTAGTGCACAAACTCCTCTTTGGAGTGGTTTGTAACACATTATTTCTCATTACTCAGTTGCGCCTCTGTCTTTTACAGAGTGCATTCAGGGGCGACACCGTCAAAGAACAGTCGCAACTGAGGAAAATTATACTCAGAGTTACCCAGCCTTGGGGAACAGCTGCCCTCACATTGAACCAGAGAGAGTGATCGGTTCTCGCGCCGAGGCTAGCTCAACCGAAGGTTATGGGATTTTGTTCATCCTAGCCTGTTTCTGACTAGTCCTGTATATATCGTCTCTTCATTTAATTTAAATTTAATATAAATATGTCTCCATTAACCATGTCCTGAAGATGGTCTATTAGACCGAAACGTCTGACGTTGACAGAAAAAACCAAAAACCAAAATAAAAAACAGTAAACTCACATATTCGGATTTTGCTTTGTCTTTTCCACATTTTCATCATACCGTCGGATCTACACCCACATATTTGCTTACATATATATATATATATATATATATATATATATATATATATATATATATATATATATTGATACGAATTCCGGCTGCATAAATATATATATTTCTTATTACCATAAACAATATATACGAGTGTTTGAATAGACATGCATGCTTTAACGACGATGTATCTTCACACCCGGATTATTCAAATTTCGCAATGAAGCAATCTGGCAGGAATTAGAATTCCTACCAGGATTTATTATTGGAGACCATAACCTTTGCAACATTAGATAGACAGATGGCACGGTGCTGATAGCAGACACGGAAAATAAACTACAGAAACTCTTGCACAATATAGTAAAGAAAAGCGGGAAGGGAGGATTAAACATCACTTGTAAGAAGACAGAATATATGGCTGTCAGAAAAGAGGAAGAGGCCAAGTAAAGGAAGTCCAGAAGAAAGGACTAAACATTAATTATAAGAGGACAGAATGTATGGGTGTCAGGAAAAGAAACAATCCAATATGCAAATTAAAAATCGAAAATACCAAAATCCATCAAGTACAACAGTTTAAAAATCTAGCAAGTGTTTTAACACGGGACAGAAAATAACACAGAAATCCGAAGCCAGACGTTAAAGGCATGAGAGCGTTATCCCATCTTTTTTCTTTCTTTTGTTCTATTCTTTTTTTTTATTTTCACTGAAACCAGACAGCGTCTTTTCTGTCTTTGCTCGCGTTCATAGTGACTAATTTTTTAGGTATTGGCAGGGCGTATCGGTCATGCTAACATTATTTAAAGAATTAAGTGGGTATAACTGAAAAAAGCAGACGACCGATAAAATTTCTTCGTCAGCCGAAATAGGCAAGTACCCATATAATGTTTTTTGGGATGTTATTGTTTATTAATTATTTGCTCTTTAATAATGTTGTGGATTCCGGGAATGGAATCCTGCACAAATAAATAAACAACACCATTAATTGAAATAGAAAAATAAGTGTATTAAACGTAAGAATACAGACTTGAAGTGAAGATACAGGAATGCGGGTTAGTAGAAAGTATATATACAAGTCTCTGTAAGTGAAACCGTAATTATCTCTCTCTCTGGACTCTCGTATAACTCTCTGTGAACACTGTGTACTGTCTCCGTATCTCTCACACTGACTCAACGTATCTCCCCTTGCAGGCATTCTCTCTGTCAGTATAAGTATACTTTGGACGAGTCCATCTTGTGTAAAAGGGGTCTGCCCCACGACACTATCTATCTATCCATCCATCCATCAATCTATCTATCTATCTATCTATCTATCTATCTATCTATCTATCTATCTATCTACGTTCGGTTCTGTTCGAAAGAATAACCCCAAAAATGCGTATATCAGAGTTTCAAAGTTATATTATTATAATGAGTGCACGCAACAAATAATCTTAGCTACTACCAACAGAGAATTAAAAATAAATGTGCCTGAGCGAGGGTCTGCAATAGGGATTGGTTAAAAGCCCTAGTAGACAGGTATCTTCGAATACGAGAATACCAGCCATTATTATTTTAGTCTCTTCATGCCTGCCTGCCTGCCTGCCTGCCTATCTATCTATCTATCTATCTATCTATCTATCTATCTATTTAATATGCTCATGTCTATCTGTCTATTATTAGTCGGATCAGGCCAATCTATCTGTCTATCTCAGATTTTTCCTTATCCATCTATATATCTTTCTCAGTTTGTCCGTATCTATCTATCTATCTATCTATCTATCTATCTATCTATCTATCTATCTATCTATCTATCTAGCTATCTAGCTATGTATCTGTCTGTCTGTCCATATCTATCTATCTAGCTATCTATCTATCTAGCTATCTATCTGCCTGTCTGTCCATATCTATCTATCTATCTATCTATCTATCTATCTATCTATCTATCTATCTATCTATCTATCTCTATATATAATATATATATATATATATATATATATATATATATATATATATATATCTGTTCATATCTATCTATCTATCTATATTATAGTTTGTATATATCCATCTATTTTAGTCTGCTCATATATATATATATCTATATTTAGAATGTTCATGTCTATCTATCTATCTATCTATCTATCTATCTATCTATCTATCTATCTATCTATTTAATCTGCTCATATCTATCTGTTTATTATTAATCGGATCAGGTCAATCTATCTGCCTATCTCAGATTTTTCCATATCCATCTTTATATCTTTCTCAGTTTGTCCGTATCTATCTATCTATCTATCTATCTATCTATCTATCTATCTATCTATCTATCTATCTATATATATATATATATATATATATATATATATATATATATGTCTGTTCATATCTATCTACCTATCTATATTATAATTTGTATATATCCATCTATTTAATCTGCTCATATATATATATCTATATTAGACTGTTCATGTCTATCTATCTATCTATCTATTTTATCTATCTATCTTTCTATCTATCTATCTATCTATCTATCTATCTATCTATCTATCTATCTAAGTAGCAAGCTATCTGTTCATGTCTATCTATCTATCAATTTTAGTCTATCAATATCTATCTATCTATCTATCTATCTATCTCTATCGATATTTTACTCTGCTCATATCTATGAATCTATCTTAGTCTGCTCGTATCTATCTATATATTTTATCAATCTCTATTAGTTTGTTCGTATCTATCTAGCCATCCATCCATCCATCCATCTATCTATCTATCTATCTATCTATCTATCTATCTATCTATCTATCTATCTATCTATCTATCTATCTACGTTCGGTTCTGTTCCTGAGAAGAAGAAGAACCCAAAGGCTCCTTATATCTGTTTGAAAGAGCCATTAGAATAATGAGTGCACGCAACAAATAATCTTACCTCCTACCAACAGAGAACGAAAAATACATTGCTCACTCATTAATATGCACCGACGGCGTTTTTTTTTCAATACCGCAATATGGTACGATGGTTGGCAGTGTTTGAATTTAAAGTAGACGATTACGGAGAAACTGATGAAAAATCTACAAAGTCATTTCGAGGGAAAAGAATAATAGAAATTTTTTTCCTAAAATCGTTTTCCCATCCGAAAATGATGTATCACAACATTTTAAATGCATTAAAAATATAATGAAATTTCAACGCCACATATCTGTCCACGACTTGGCGTTGTCAAGGTTGAAAATGAGAGTAACAGAATTTAATCAGAAAAGGCTGAAATTGGGTGTGGTTCAAACATGTTCTTACAATTTTCAACGGAATGCTGTATGTTCAAATATATGTCAGAGACTGAAGGTTTGCCCTTTGTCACCTAGAGTGAGCTCAGTTCACAATTATACACGTACATGCAAAAAAAAAACTATATATATATATATATATATAATCATTTATTTAAATATTATAACATAAATATGTTATAAAATCACTACAAAAATAGCCATTTCATTTCGACACCCCCGTGTCTTTTCAAGTGACGGTCTTGAATGTAGAATTAATGGTTTTTTAATATATTTTAATATATATATATATATATATATATATATATATATATATATGTTCAGTTGTATGGATATGAGTAGGTGACCCTGAGTTTTTCTCTCCATTTGTCAGCTCTATTATTGATATTGACCACTTTCCAATATATATATATATATATATATATATATATATATATATATATATATATATATTACCCAAGTTTAGGATTGGTATATACGGAGTGAGATCCAATAACCAACAATTAATATTCTTTAAAGAGTGCTCAATACAGAGTAGAGCAGATATAATTATTTATTTGAATATTACAACATAAATATGTTATAAAATCACGACAAAAGTAGCCATTTTGTTTCAACACTTCTAGTGTCTTATCAAGTGACGATGTAGAATATAGAAACAATTAATATTCTTTAAAGAATATATTCTACATCGTCACTTGATAAGACACTAGAAGTGTTGAAACAAAATGGCTACTTTTGTCGTGATTTTATAACATATTTATGTTGTAATATTCAAATAAATAATTATATATATATATATATATATATATATATATATATATATATATATATATATATATGCACATTTCATTTAATACGACAGACAAGGTGCTTTGATATATTTTTTATATAATTTCCCATGTGATCTAATATTCTTTTTTCTTTTCAAATGATAAATTATATAAAAACTGTCAAAATGTTCTTTGTTTACATGCAGTGTTTTAACAGTTAAATAAGAAATAGTTTGTTGCATGTATATATTTATATAATGTTTTCATTTTTCAAAACACGGTCAAGATATTGTGTCCATGTTCAAAGTTGATATTATTGAGTGTTGTTTTTTTTTTAATAATAAGGCTTCCATTAGCAGTTAAAATATTTCATCCTTGAAAATGGCTAAATGTATAGCCGAAAGCGCTCGGAAAAAAGAACATTCGGACAGTTTTTATATAATTTACCATCTGAAAAGAAGAAAAAAAAATTAGATCACATGTGAAATTGTATAAAAACTAAATCAAAGTACCTTGTCTGTCGTATTAAATGAAATGTGCATAAAAGAAGGATTGCTGCCTAAATACACAAATATATATATATATATATATATATATATATATATATATATATATATATATATATATATATAAATACACAAATATATATATATATATATATATATATATATATATATATATATATATATATATATATATAATTTCTCAGAGTAGAAAAGACAATATTTATAAATATAAATGACAATAGGAAAACTGTAATAGTTGCCGACGCGTTTCGTCCAATGTGGACTTTCTCAAGACAAAAAAAAAACAAAAATAACCGAAATGAATTTATTTACAAAAAGTAACTAAAAATAACAAATTACGGACATTTTGTTTTTGTTATTATTAGTTACTTTTTTTCAATTAATTCATTTCGTTTTTTTTTTGTCTTGAGAAAGTCCACATTGGACGAAACGCGTCGGCAACTATTACAGTTTTCCTATTGCCATTTTCATATATAATATACATATATTAGTGTATATACATAATATCCAACGTCGATAGCACGACTCGGAGTTTCATGCAAACACGCAATCTTCAGATGTTGAATACTCACTGACAATTAAGCATTATGAAAGTAGCTTTCTCGTGGTGTTGATTTAAAATTGTGTTTAAAGACTTGTTTTTTTTTTATTATTGATTCCTAAAATATTCTAATTAATTATTTATAATTGATATCGTTTGTCATAACACACAATTATAAATCAACACCACGAGAAGGCGAATTTCATAACGTCTTAAAGGTCAGTGAGTATTCCGCACCTGAAGATTGCTAGTTTGCATGGAACTCCGAGTCGTGCTAACGACGTGGGACATAATGCATATTCACTAATATATACTTAATAACTCTGTTATATAACATTGAGCACTCTGTTTATAACATCTGAGAAAGAAATATCTATGTACATCCAAGTATATATCCGTATACGTATGTTTTTTCGTCATACTCATGTCTCTCTCCATCTATCTGTCTGTCTCTCTGTCTGTCTCTCTTTCTCTCTCTCTCTCTCTCTCTCTCTCTCTCTCTCTATATATATATATATATATATATATATATATATATACATATATATATATATATACAAGGTGTCCATAAAGATCGTGTTCTCTTTAAAGTTCTAAATGTTTTAAAGTGCACACGAATTTTATGGACACTCTGTATATGGTAACTGCTCTGAGGAGCTGCTTTCGATGGTTCGAAAACTTCATGAATTTAAGCGTTCTACTAGGCTGGAATCTCACTCACACCCTTTCACTGTCGAAACTGTTAAATGTAGCCGTTTCTTCTACTCCAATAGCTTCATGTCTATTTCCCCTCTTCCTGTTTCCTTGATAGTTATAATCTCCAACTATTCAAATGTAATGTAAATCGACTTCTCCAGATGCCCTGATCTATCCCCTAACCTTCTCTTCATCCTTTCCTCTATCACTCCTATTTGCTCTCGCTCCAACTCTCTTTAACTCCTTGCGTGTTACTGGCTTCCTGCCTTACTTGGGTTGAAACGCTTATATATATATATATATATATATATATATATATATATATATATATATATATATATATAATGTATATGTATAACCGTGTTCAGAAAATATAACACCTCTATAACACACTGAATGCATACAGATAACACACACACTCGTTTAAATGGAAAAATAAAATCATTCTTGATAATGGCTAAAAGTATAGCCGAAAGCGCTCGGAACTATGGAACATTTGGACAGTCTCTACACACTCTGCGTCAAAAAAGAAAGCTCTTGTACGAACACAAGAAAAATTAAATACAAAAGCTTAAGTGTAGTACCTTGTCTGTTGCTTTTAATGAAACATCCATAAATGAAGGATTGCTGCCTAAATATACAATATATACATATATATATTTAAACAAAAGATTTGTACCGCAGAATTTATACGAGGATTTCAAAATAATGGAACATAAATATATATATATATATATTTATATTTATAAATATATATATATATATATATATATATATATATATATATATATATATATATATATATATATATATATATATATATATGTATATATATATATATATATATAACCTCTGGAAAATTACATAAAATACTATATAAACACGAATTAATATTTAAAAATAAAAGCCACTCATTGGATTAGTTGGTCACAGTATTGAGTTTGATAATAGTTCTGATTTTTCTTAAAAAAAAAAACGCTACTTGAATTATAAGAGAAACCAATTTTCTAAGGCAAAAATATATAGAAAGTGCTTTAATCGCTAGACCATTCACAAGCTCTTGATAAATCTATTATCACAATGTAGGATATTTAATAACAAAAGTGATAAAAACATAAAGCAAAATAAACTCAATGAAATTAGCTAAAGTAAAATATACTCGAAGCATATATTGACAAAAATTAAATATATATATATATATATATATATATATATATATATATATATATATATATATATATATATATATATATATATGTATATATCGTAGTGTTTATATATGTATTTAGTGTATTTTACGTGACTGTAATTAGGCACCAGTATTAGCTCTAAGCAAAAGAAACTGGAAAGGGGCTGTTTAATTTTTTCTCCAATTCATTTAATCATCTACTGACCTATACACATAATCATTCTTCACCTTTTAAAAGAAAGGCACGGTCTTTACTGGGTTATATATATATATATATATATATATATATATATATATATATATATATATATATATATATATATGAGTCCCGCTACACGAGTAGTGACGCCTATTCAGAAAATCACATTGAACATTGATACTTACGGTCACAAAGCATATGTTGATTCCGACGCCCACATTATCTATCTATCTATCTATCTATCTATCTATCTATCTATCTATCTATCTATCTATCTATCTACCTCAGTCTGTTCATATCTATCTATCTATCTATCTATCTATCTCAATCTGTTCCTATCTACCTCTCCATCTCTGTTCATTTATTCTATCTATCTATCAATCTATCATATCAATCAGTCTGTTTATGGTCTCTATCTGCTCATATCTATCGATCATTCTGATCCTATCTATCTATCTATCTATCTATCTAATGTCTATATATATATATATATATATATATATATATATATATATATCGATAGATAGATGGATAGATATCTATCTATCTATCTAATGTCTATATATATATATATATATATATATATATATATATATATATATATATATACATATATATATATATATATATCGATAGATAGATGGATAGATAGATAGATAGTTAGATAGCTAGGATCTCTCTCTTTATCTATCTATCTATATATATATATATATATATATATATATATATATATATCTGTTTTTCTGTGTGTGTGTTGTTTGAGCTCAGATTTACTGTAAAGCTTCTTCAATATCGCGATGTTCAGTTAGAAATCGCAATAAATCTCTTTCTCTTATTCACAGTGATCAATAATTTAATAAGCTCCGAACTTTTCTCTATTTCTTTGACGGCATCTATAAGCCCTTGCGACGCAATTTGCAAAGAAAACCAAAAAGAAAATATAAAAAAAATAATCCGTAAAAATAGCAAAAACCAACGAAAAGTGAAACAAAATTTAGTAAGTACTAACGTGTTTTCAATGCCTTTACCGAGATTGGTTGGGTAAATATATTCGAGAAAGAAAATGACCGATACAATATTTCCACAATGATGATATATGAGAAGTGTTTTCTATGCATTACTCATACAATGAATATATTAATATTAAGAAATTCGATTTACAAATGTCTTCTATAAAAAAGAAAAACGCACCAGTCAGCTATAAAAAAAGCAAATCTGAGCAAAGTAAATCTCGGCTAGCGATAAGTAAAGCCCTTTATTATTTATTGACATATATTTGTTAAAAAAATCATTAAATAAAAATATAAAATGTTTTTTAAAATAATAAAAAACGAATAATTAATTTAATGAATAAAATATATGAAAAACGATATAAATGAATGGATTTATTCGTTTGCTATGTCTTATAAGCCCTTTGCAAGTTATTTAAAACCCGAAAAATATTTTCAGATTTTATTGTACGAGATATCAACTTCAATGGATTATCTAATGCCGACAAGATTGTTATGATAGGTTCGTATAGGTTTCATTGTCGTATTTTTGCTGAGTTTTTATTGTCGACAGTCAAATATATTCCTGGTAATATTTTCTTTTCAAAAACTTATTCATTAAAGAATTAAAAAAAAAAAAGAAAATGTTTAATAATACAAGTTTTGCTAATTAACCAATAGGTGGTGGAGAAGACGTGGATTCATACTTTTCGCCGAAACACAGAAGAATCCCCATATATGAATTGGCTGGTTAACTTTAACGCCTCCAAAACAAAACTGCTCTCCATTAATCACCACAGGGATCCTTCCCTGCATCCCATTAGAATATCTGAAGCTCAACTTCTCGAGAGCTCCTCTCTGGGGCTGCTCGGTCTCACGCTGTCTGCTGACCTGAGATGGAACAATTACATTGAGTCGATTACTTCATCCACCGCAAGGAAAGTTGGCTCCCTGTGCCGGGCCAGGAAATTCTTCTCCCCTGAATCGATCCCTCAAATTTACAAATCAACCATCCGCCCTTTGCATGGAGTATTGCTGCCATATATGGTCTGGAGCCCCTTCTGTTTGCCTCAAGGTTCTTGATAAGATCCAGAAACGGGTATGCAATGTAACTGGCCTTGATCTGGCTTCTCGTCTGCAGTCTCTCTCTCACAGACGCACCGTCGCCTCTTTCTGTCTCTTTTATAAATACTTCCATGGTAATTGCTCCAGATGAGCTGCTATCGCTGGTTCACAGGCTCCATGAATTCAAGCGTCCTACGAGGCTGGCATCCCGTACCCACCCTTTCACTGTTGAAATTGTTAAATGTAGCCGTCTCTTTTACTCCAATAGCTTCATATCTCGCACCTTACGCCTGTGGAACTCCCTTCCTCTTTCCTGTTTCCCTGATGACTATGATCTCCAACTATTCAAGTGTAACGTCAATCGACATCTCCAGTTGCCTTGATCTATCCACTATCCTTCTCCACATCCTTTCCTCTTTCACTCCTATCTGCTCTAGCTCCAAATCTTCTGTAACCCCTTGCCTTGATCTATCCACTATCCTTCTCCACATCCTTTCCTCTTTCACTCCTATCTGCTCTCGCTCCAAATCTTCTGTAACCACTTGCCTTGATCTATCCACTATCCTTCTCCACATCCTTTCCTGTAACACTTCTATTTGATCTGGCTCCAAATCCTCTGTAACCCCTTGCATGCTAGTGGCTTTCAGACTTGCCTGAGGAGAAAAGCTTAATATATATATATATATATATCATTATCTTTGTTTTATTCACACTGCTTGTCGTGTAGACGTGTTATATTTTCTCTGCGTGGAAAACGAGTAAATACATATATATAATTTTATGTAAAAATTAACGGCATAAATCTCCCTCTGAGAACAAAGCAGCATTCTTTTTCCTTTCAGCAGTTCCGTTCCATTCGTGAAATACAGTTTTATTATATGATCGATTTAATAATGCCCATAATATAGCAAATAAAATGGGAGAATATATCTTACTTCCCTAGTTAACCGATGTGATATGATATTATTAATCACTATTAAAGGGAATTGGAACTCGGCTCTCCGATTAACAATTCCGAAGCATTGTCCATTACACCACCGCACATCCACACCTACAGCACTTGGTATTCTCAATAAGTCACCAATCTCGGTACTAACCAGGGTCGACGTTGCTTAACTTCGGTGATCATACGGGAACAGGTGTTTGAACGGGATGTGACTGTAAGGATATATAGAAATAAAGGAATAATATTAATATTAATCAAAATAAGCAATTAATTAAAAATGAAAATAAAAACATTTCGGTAATGATGTTAATTTTATTTTGGTTCCACTGAAAATTCTTGGAAAATTCATTTCTATCATCATCGAGTGACATTAGTTAATGTAAAATACAAAACAGCACAGTTTTCTCCAAATATTTCTAGCAATTAAAGAATTATGACAACTGATCTTCTATCAAATAGGATAGCCAAATCTTATAACGGCAAAGGAAATAAATGTAACGTATGTCTTGCTGAAACATTGGTTATCTTAAATAGGCGTAGCTTATTAAACAAAAAAAATAATTGATAATTAAATATAAGCACAAATATAAATATCTACTTAATTACGTTGATGCAGATTAACTTTTAATATAAAGTACGTTTTATTTTTAGGGGAATTACGTTTTTAATTTTTATGTAAAAAAACAAGTGATCTCCCTTTAATAATAAAAAATATTCATAATTCTAAAATAAAATAAAAATTCTTTCTTTTGTTTTTATATATCTATTCAAATTCCGTTTAATTTAAATGCCAATTATAATTTTTTAAAATAATAAAAAAATCTGTAATCCCTTATAATATATATCTACGCCAACGTTATGATAACTAGATATATTTTTTTAATTTAAATTACGTAACGGCCAGTCTATACACAGCACCGAAAGATTGCGTTGAGCATGAAACTCTGAGTCGTGCTATCAGTGAGAGATAATATGTATATTTATTAATATATAATTGATACTTCTGTTTTCTTACATCGAGAACGGTTTTATTAACAACAGCATTATATGTGCTTTATATATATATATATATATATATATATATATATATATATATATATATATATATATCTATATATCTGTATATATATGTTTGACACGTAGACTCACTCTACACCTTTCTGATTATAGCTCAATTAAATCTCATTTAAATATTCATGGAGACCTACCTGATACTATTTGGAACATACTTGTTGACAACACTAATATAATAGCATCATCTACATGTAAAAAATGACTAAAAGTAATAGAAGCCTTATTAATAAAAAACAAAAAAGCAAAACTTAATAATATTAACTTTGCACATGGACATAATATCTTGACCGTGTTTTGAAAAATGAAAACATTTTATAAAACATACACAGAACAAACTATTTCTTATTTAATAATTAATATAGTTAATCCTTGAAAATGGATAAATGTATAACCGAAAGCGCTCGGAGAAAAAGAAAATTCGGACAGTTTTTTATATAATTTATCATCATCACAAAAACAAAAAAATTATTAGATTACATGAGAAATTGTATAAAATACTAAATAAAAGCAACTTGTCTGTCGTATTCAATGAAATGTGCATGAAAGAAGGATTACTGCTTAAATACACAAATATATATATATATATATATATATATGAAATGATTTGGAGAATTTGATAATTATATTTAAGTGATTCATCGAGTCTGAAACCTCAACAGAATGCAGAAAGCACTGGACGGCCGTTTCGTCCTATATTTGGAACTCATCGGCAGTGTGCATCCACTACCGAGAATTGAAACCCGAAGCAAACACCATACCAACTGTTCCAACTGGCCTCGCTGACGTAGGGGCAGCAAATCAGACTCAATATAGCACCGCTCACTCACATATTCCGTGGTGGAACTCTATGTAGATTCTCTTTAACCATAAGACTGTGTCCCCTGAAGCCACGACTACGATCACCAAGCCGCTCACTCCAGAGCATTAGAAGCCGGTTCAAGCAATGATACACATTTGAATCTCAGTAGACTGTTCTAGTTTAACGTGCCATGTTTAATGGATGTCAGTTCTCAGTTATCTCCTGTTAATTTTTCCCTCTGAAATTTCTCCACTGCCTTAACCGGGTATTGAACTCACACTCTTTGGGTCCCGTCACTGAATCTAACCAACGCCTTTATCCACTGTGCCGTGTGTCCTCAAGAACAGTCTACCCCAGTGAGCGAAATATAGGGTTCAGTTCGACATTCCAACCACCTGAAGAAGGCCGGAGCGTACAACGGCCAAAACGTTGCAATAAATATGGCGACAAAGATGGGGACAATAGTCCGAATAATGTAAATAATGTACATAAGACCTCATCTCAGAAATATAGACAGATACTGTCCTTTACAATGTGATCCCTTTGCTAGCTCTCCTAGTCTCTGTTCGGCTATTCATTTGCACAGGCGCATTAACCTCACATCCTGAAGCGACGAAACATATAAAAAGGAAGTGTATGCAATAATACATCTCTTATGCCATTACTGATTGCTGCTATCGATTTCATATCCATCCTCATGGCCCTGTGCCAGTCTATTCTTAACTTACCAAAGTAGATCTCTATCTTTGGTGATCATGCTCCATAGATCTATACTTATTCCGCACGAAAACTTTTAATAATCTTTTTATGTTTTGCCAACCGGATTTTGGCGGAGTTTGCTTCCTGGTTTTTATCGATCTGATAACTCATTTCCTATACTTCTGAATTCGATCCGCTCTTGATCCCAGCAGTTTAAAATATTAGAGATCAAAATAAGTAAATTTGAATACCAAAATAAATAAATAAATTTAACAGTGAACCTGGGAGTGGGCTACTCAACCGGTAAGTTTGTTTTTAAAGACTTCGGATCAGTTCTCTCTTTTTAACATTTTTCTCACGTCTAGCAAACCTGAAATCAAATTCTTGGGCTCGAAATCTTAACTCAAATGTTCAGGATCAATATCACATCGAAATAAGACTGGCTTACAGATGTAAAACGAAAGCAGTTCGATAACATTTAGTTTACATTCACTAAGCTTAGCTTTGTACGGCTCAAGGTCAAACATGGTAAGTTAGATAAGTTCTTTTTTGGCAAAGTGTCTTCTTTCAGGGAAACACGATGGCTTTTGATTTTCCACGTTAACTGCCAATGCTTTAACGGTTATTGCTGAAAGAGTATGTTGGGATTTAGATAAGAATGTTGGAGCACAATCTGTTGCTTTATATCTCGAAGGCGTTTGACAGGAGTCAGCATGCTGGTCTTCTACAATATGAAGGATTACACCCTTGTGCAAATTCATTGAAACAAAACGAATAATTCCGTTATTATTTACATTTTATCGCGTTTTATAATAACAATAACAGTAACTATTATCTGGACTGGGAATGAAAACATTTATGGCAACTACCACGAATCCATCATAAAAATGAACATTTACTACGGTGTATGGATGAGATATAGCCTATTTAGTATAAGCGATAAGGGAATTAAACATATAAACACCCTTGTGCAAATTAATTGATACAAAACGAATAAAATAACAGTAACTATCATCTGGAATTGGAATGAAATCATTGATGGCACCTACCGTGAAGCCATCAAAAAATAAAATCATGTCCTACATACTTGAATAACATCGGTAAGGAAATTAAACATCGTGCTTGGGGTAGGATTTTCCTACACCGGATGGCGCTACAAATCTAAACATTAGCCTAAGACCACTGACTCATCTTCTTAAATAACCTGATCGGATTGGCACTTTCCGCATGGTTATCTTCCATGGCACAGCATCTGCTTTAGAAATGTCTAAACTCCAAACTTTATAGACCCTTGTGCAAATTCATTGAAACAAAATCATTCTTTTATTATTTACATTTTTTCTTTTTTTTCCAATGCAACATGACCCAGTGCACATGTTAGTACTCCGGATACCCATTTCCACGAAGTCGTTAGCTTGCAGACTGACCACAGATTCTCGACTGAATTTAAATCAGGAGAGTTCCGTGCCAATCTATAGTACTTTTATTTGCTCACTGCTCAGGCTCGCCAGTGTGTTTGTGCAGAGTTAAAACATTCGTACGCTTTCTTGGAGTAACGTTAATCGCAGACAATAGACGTAGGACAACTAATCGACAGTTGAGACAATCGTGTCTGGGCGCAATAAAAATCTGATGCAATCACGGATGACGCAATATTTTTCAAGGCCAAACATATTTCGTCATACACCCCGAAAATAGATTCATATTACTGCACACCACTGCAAATGACCTAACCTATGGGAAAATAAAAATCAATTATACTCTGTCACACCAGTGGGCTTAAAACTGGCCGTATGGTGAAAGAAAGGAAGCTAAAGCGGTTGTTTCAATTTGTTTGCACAAGGGTGTATTTGGTTTCTGACCGATTATTTTAATCAGATTCAAAAGTTCAAATCAAATCGCGACATGAATGTTGTCTTGAACGGCCCCTTTTCTAGATCTTTTTATATTAAGGTAGGTGTCCTCCAGCATTCTATACTTGAACCTAATCTATTACTTAATTTTATCAACTACATTACCGATGTCATCCGCTCTCGACTCGGTATGTTTACTGATGCCACATATTTTTACTACTGTCTTCGTCCTGGGTATGACGATAAACTACACCCGGCAGCAAGGTCTCTGATCAGAAGATTTTGAGGAGCGTGGAATAACTTCTTAATTGCTGTTATTCCCAGGTCCACCTTGACCCGGGGTGGTAGCACCTGTTTGGGTCCCGGCTATGGATAAATAGTTAACCCCACAACTGGGGGCAAAACTCTATGAAAGTGTAAAAATATATTTTATAGTAAAAATACCAGCACTACCTTTTTGAAAAGAAAATATTACCAGCAATACATTTGACTCGACAAAAAACGTCTATACAAAATACGTCAAAGAATACATATTGTATTCATAGGAACTTATCCTAAAAATCTTGTCGACATTAAATAACCCATTGCCGTAAAACAAGATAAACCTATTAAACATATATCAACCGAGTGTTCAGACCTTGCCCCCTCAAAACAAAAATGCTATAATATAAACAACACCAAACTAAATCATCAACATTTGTCTGTAGACCCACCACTGTGTCCAGCATTCTCTCCCATAAGATTAATGGATGCCGACTTTCAGAAAATCTCTAAAGGAAGAACTAGTATTTGCCTGCTTGCGTATTGGCCACACTAGAATGACCCACTCGTATTTTCTAAAGAAGAAAGGTCAACCAGTATGCCAAGTATGTGAAACAACATACACTATTAATTATAATTAACTAATAATATTAGAATGTTCAGACCTTGCTTTCTCTCAAGACAAAAATGCTATAATATAAAGAACATGTATGAGCCCTATGAGAAAGCAAAAGTGAATGACATTTTTTAAAACAGTGGGCCTCTACGAAAATATATAAATCATATGGGAAAGTCAATAATTTCTATACAAACGGTATATCTGAATAGAATACATCAATGAAACCAAACCCTCTCATCAAGATCCGTCAATGAAACATGATGTACAAAGTGATTTCTTACAAAGAATACATATTCTATTCATACGAATCTATTCTAAAAATCTTGTTGGTATTAAATAATTTATTATGGTTGATATGCCGTAAAAGAAAATAAACCCAACCAAACCATACTACTGCTTTATTAAGTTTGATCGGTTCGATAAAGTCAAATTAGCGGCTGATTTCTAAACTGAACTTCAATCTTTTGTTAAATGTTAAATTGAATTTTAACACCTCAAAAAACAAAAACAAAAAAACCCGAAAATTATTTGTTTTAACCGTCTTAGAAAAACATTGTTTTCTATTCTATCAACATGGCTGATGCTAACCTCCAGGAGAATGACATATTGCGCCTTCTCGGTCTAATGCTTTCAGCTGACATGAAATGGAACGATTATATTGAATCAATTGATAGGTCTGCTGCTAATGTCTAGCGTACCTTGTAGTTCTCCCAGGTATCAAGAGAGATTTTTTAAATGTCAAAGAAGAATCTGCAATATTATAGGTCCTGATCTGGCATCAATAACTTTCCTACAGCAGTAACGTAACTTCCTCTGGCTTTCCTGTTAATACTTTCATGACAATCGATGGGATTTCCCCCTTGCTACACCGGCTTCATGAATTGATGCTTAGTACAAGATTGGCGATTAGGCCTCACCATTTTATAGATTAAATTGCTGGATAGAAGCATAAGTTCTATGATAAACTTATTACGCGCTTATTACTTGACACAAAACAATTTTAACCTGGTCTCTTTTTAGCTGCATAACCTAAAGGGTTTTTCAGTGATTCTTCCGGTAAATGGTATCAAGATGGCTAAACGTCTTAGCTAAAAATCAGGAAAGGGGAAACTCAATTAGTTCACTGTTTTTTGTTTAGATATTAAACATTTTGTGGGATGGACAATTATGCTGTTACGCAATGTGGACAATTTTGCTGTTACATCCGGTATATCTTTATTCGAGCCCAGAAAGGAAACTAAAGCGGTTGTTTCAATTAATTTGCACTAGAGTGTTAAACCATTTTCTCGCATCAATGATCTAACATGGCTTCCAGCAAATGAAGCCTGTGGGTCTTAGACAAGGGTGTACAACCGTTCTCACATCAATGATTCAACATGGTTTCCAGTAAATGAAGCCTGTGGGTCTTAGACAAGGGTGTACAACCGTTCTCACATCAATGATTCAACATGGCTTCCAGCAAATGAAGCTTGTGGGTCTTAGAAATGATCTTTCTTCATCAGATCTCGTGTAATATCGATTTAGAATGATAAACCAAGGACTATGCCAAATAAAAGAAACCACATCACTTCGACACTTTCAACACAGCACCAACTGAAATGGATAGCGCATGTAAGATAATATAATGACATTAACAAGATATCGACTTTCCACACTACCTCAAACAAAATGTCATGATGGTAATACCCCATTAATACTGGAAAGAGCGATAACAGCTAGTGGACATGAGAAACCTATTTTCGCGAAAAAAATTGTTTAAAGAGAAAGGTTTTATAGATTTCAACCGTCAGTATCGCTAGCCTTTCAATGAATGAATGCGAAATGTTTCCTTATAAGGAAACGGCCAATATTACCATTGCCATTATAATTCATAAAGAATCATCAATCAGTCAGTGCACGACATCGTTCTTTTAAATGAAAAAATACAGAGACGGAAAAGCTGAATAAATCTCTGGACTGCGATGAGAAACAGCTGTAGAAATGAAAAATATAAACTCTACTCGTTATTAGAGCGCTGGAAATGTTTCTGAAGAAGTCTGTAAATAATTTAGAAGATGTGTAACTCCAAAGAATACTTTAGAAGACGAAGATGATAGAGCTACTAAAACCAGCAGAAATATTCATGAGGCTTGCTTATATTTTGTTTCTAAGTGAAACCAACAAAATCTCAAGGTGCGAAAACTCAAAGCATTCGTATTGTAATGCATTTTTCTACATAACTCATTCTTTATATCTAACTATAACGAGAGGTAGCTATGGAAAAAAACAACTTATTATCCTTATGGTCATTATTATAACCTTGGCATAATAACACCATACTTCATGGGAATAACGGAATAGCTGAATAGAAAAACGATGACAAATATGCTTTGTTGTCAGAGAGAGTTTTATAACCCTACGTCGTACACAATGTTAGATACACTGTTGTGAAAATTAATTGAAACAGCAGCTTTGGTATCCTTTCTTCTACCACTGGAGTGACAGGGTGTAATATATTTCTAGATTAGGTCAGTTGAAAACGTAAAGAAAGCGCAGTGTGTGGCTCTCCAGGTGTCTTGCATCACACATGCCGAACAGGAAAGTTTTTCTGTGTGGTTGCATGAGAGCCGTTTTATTTTGGAGGCGTTAAAATTAAAAAAACTGAAAACTCTGTTTAAACAAAACCATCACATACGAGAGGAATTGAAGTTATGACTTGTAATATGACATGTGATATTACTTATGATATGACTTATTCTAATCATTTCGCCTCATCAAGTCGGGAATGCCACTAGTACGCAGAAATTTTGATAACAAGTATGCGTCCTCCGAAAGGAATCGAACCTGTATCCTATTACGGAACTGTCATATAGCCTGACGTGTTTTTACTGATTTCGCCACAGAGGAGCTTTCGGCTAGCAAGGTCGAGAACTGTTGTTTAAAAACAGTAAAATCGACGTTGCTAACCGAAACGCCTCTCAGTGTCTCAATCGGTAAAAGCAGTCAGACTATATGACGGTTCTGTATAGGATACAGGTTCGATTCCTGTCGGAGGACGCATATTTTCTATGAAAATTTCCCAGACATTCAGGCCGATAAATGTTATTTAATATTGTTTATTATCAAGCAGAGTATTTACACACGGCCTATCTCTTATATTGAGCACTTTATCCCATAAATATAGCACATTTTATCCAAGTCATTTAATCATCTACTGACCTATACACATAATCATTCTTCACCTTTTAAAAGAAAGGCACGGTCTTTACTGGTTTTTATTATATATATATATATATATATATATATATATATATATATATATATATATATATATATATATATATATATATATATATATATATATATATATATATATATAATGGCTTGAGTTGCATGAAGAAACTATGTCACATTTCATTTTTTTTTTCATATTACCATTGGTGATGGTAACGCAGCGTCAGTTTTGCTGAGGCGGCGCTTGGATGGTTTTTATCTGAGAACATGCCTAGGAAATTTTCTTTTTTAGTCGGGGGAGATCGGCAATTGCCCATGAGGTACCTCTTTCGTCTGCACGACAAAGTTGCCAGTACGAAGCTATATACAACGTCGGACTGACATTAGGACGCCAAACATTATCTAAAATAAAGAGATACTGTGATAGAAATATTCTTTTGCTCCAGCGTTCACCTGGTCTGTGTTTGAGTGAGGAGATAATACACCGAATGAAATTGTTGGCGGCCAACTATGATAATGCCCTCAGTATTGATTGACATTTACTCATAGATCGAAATAAGTGCCGATTACAGAGTTACAGCAGAATATGCTACAGTTCTTACCGCCTGTCTCTCAAGTTGGATGACATCCAGAACTAAGTGCCAGATTAAATTCAAGGGTCTTTGCACTCCTGCTGCGACATTGCACTTGATGGTGACAGTGTTGAAAGTTGCCGTCCTGATCTAAGTGAACCGTGACCCAAGTTCAGATATCGGTGTCAATGGATTCTTTTGCGAGAGTTTGATTGAAGAACTGACAGCAAAAGTCAGCTTTTATCAGACGGCCAGGGCCAGATTGGGGATATTTCTGAAGAGGAAACACACCATCGCCGAGCAAATAGCAGTTTTCGTGTTCCAAAGAAAACACAGCCAACTATATCCGACCCTCGTGACTTCATTATTTGATTTCTAAGTCGATTTTTGTGTCCAAGCAAAAGCCAGATACTCGCAGTCAAGTTTTCCTAATAGGCAATGCCTTCCATACTCCCCATAAGTGATCTTGCGACGTGGTAATTTAAGAATAAGAAGGGAAAAAATGTAACTGGCTGTTGTATACCACTGTTGTTTTATTTGAAGTGTAAATACCTTAACTATCCAATAGTCGCTGGTTGTCCTTGATATACAGTACATCAATTCGGAGTAAGTTTCATTGATTGTCGGTAACTGATGGAGGGTATACTCTTAACTAACTCTCGTAAGAAATAGAACTCAAAAGATTTATCTGGAAAAGTGTTATTTAACCACACACACACACACACACACACACACACACACGCGCGCGCGCACACACACACACACACACACGCGAACGGATTGTGGCACAAAGAGGAACCCCACGGGTAAATTTGTCTAGATAGAATAATTGCACTGGTCTTATCTGCTTTTACAATTAACCCTAGCCCTAGACATCTCTCGAAGGGAGGACATTATCTTGGGATCTCGACCAACAAAGAACGTGGAATCACCATAGGAAAAAATATGCAAAAAGTTAAAATCATCAAAGAAGCAAGAATCATGAGAGAACTTTTAGTAAATGGATGGCAGAACAGGGTTTAGGGAGATAACATATAGAGGCTAAATTTACTAAGAGCTACAAAGAACAGGAAATTGTGGAGAGCCATGATCGCTAACGCCCCGAAGGGACATGGTGCATAAAAGAAAAAATAAACTTTTGTCCATTCACGTTGCGCACTTCACCGTAGTGCAACCCGAATTAGCGAAAAGACAGGATTTTTTTTGTATGGTTAGGATCACCCTAAATATTGTTCAAGATGCGGCGAATGGGTAGAGTGTGGAAAAATCACAGAGGTAGGATTGCACACACAGGAATTGACGGAGACAAATCTTCGGTGAACTTCTAGCCATCTCTCGTGTCCAGTTCAAGAATCGGACAAGTTTTCTAACATTTGGACATCTACGTAACTTCACGTGGCAACGCCTTCTTCCAGTATGTCACCTACGCAACTTCGTGTGGCCACGTCTCTTCCGGCCTTGACCCGCGGAAGCAGGCATTTCCTTCCGCTGAGGACACCTGTGCATCCTGTTTATTCAAGGCTCAGGGCACTTGTCGGTCTGCTTGTTTTAGGCATCGAATAAGTTTCCTGTTTATGCTGTCACCATTTCCGATTTCCGCTCGCACACATGCAGTGGAAATAAGTCCAAAGGTCTTTCCCCAATGTATATCCAGCAAATGAAAAACTGAAATAATCATTATCGACGCCACATGAGTTTTTTTTTTTAATTTTGAAAAACTGGAAATTGGCGGAAGCCTGCAGGAAGTTTGCAGGAAGTGTGCACGAAGATATGAGCTTTATACGAAGAGAATACTTTTAAGGATACAGATTGAGTGGCGCCTTCTGTAGTCTCTCCATCATGCATGGGCTAGACGGGTTCAACCATTAAGATTTGTTGTAATCCACATCCGCTTGTTCCACCGTTGGGGTCTTTGGTTTTGGTTGCACTTAGTCTGTGTCCTCATCTTCGACCTTACCGATGAGGATGGCCCTATCAGTTGTTTCGAACCCCCGACAGTTACATATATATATATATATATATATATATATATATATATATATATATATATATATATATATATATATAACTGTTAAATAAACAGTCAGCACTGATCTAAAAAATTACTACGTTATAAAAACCTAAAACCGAAAGAAATAAATGAAAATATATAAAATAAAAATGAATTAAAAACAAGTAACATAAATTAATCCAAATAAATAAATAAATAAACCACTCCTGCCAAAATAAACGTTAGAATAGACTACCCAAAATCCACCACTAACCGGTATATATAAATCTTCCAGAAAAAAACCCAACACATGTGAACTGATGATTGCTTTTAGTCTGTCGCCTCTGAGTTCTGACTTCAATGTTCACTTTCATAATTACATACGCTCTATCTCTGATATTGAGCACTTTATCCCACAAATCTAGCACACATTAAAACTATATTTCTTCTTATATATATATATATATATATATATATATATATATATATATATATATATATATATGTATATGAAAATTTCTTGGGATGCGTTTCATCCGTTACGATTTCATCGGACAAGGCTTTGTTGATGTTGGCACGTTTATAGACGAGCATGAAACAAAAGACGCAAGTAGTTTCAAAACTTTTTGACAGACTAATTTTGCTTCAATCTCGCCAAATTCATGTTAATTATTTTTCTTGTTCTGCCCATCACCATTTTCCCTGACTATCCCACACTGACAATATAAAATATAACTAGCGATAAAGGCCCTTTCAGCCAGGGTAATTTTACGCCCAGGCTCTTACAATATATCACCATTCTTAGTAGATCTTATATTGTCACAGCTTGGGATAGTCAGTGAAAAGGGTAATAGAGAGAAAAAAAAAAGGATACAGATTATATGAAGTTTGTGGGTCACTTCCTGGTATGTTGAATTCCACCTTAAACAAATTCACTTCAGCGGCACTCGAATCTTTTTCACCTTCGATCGTGTCATGCAACCGCAGGGAGAATGGATAACGGGAGCAGATTTTGGTGAAACTAGGAGCTTCTAGTCCTGAAAAAATTATAAGCTGTATAAAGTCTTTCTTTAATACGCCAGTACTTTCAACTGTACATTCAGTTATCTTCAGGAATGGAAATTATTTTGTTTTTGGTAAAATTCAGGTAGCATTCGATTCACATGTGTGTGTATGTGTTGAAACTTGACTAATGCATGGAATAATAATGCAAACACAAAATGTAGTTAGAATAAAATGTATTGAAACAAGAAAGTGTACACAATATTTACATATAGTCTTTTGTATATTTCTGGGAAGACCGTTCCTGGAGAGTGTGTTTACTAAGTCGCAGTCGGGCAGAGTCTCTAGTTGGATCTCTTGATTCGCCCCCCTGTCTTCCGGTACCAACCATATTTATATCGTCGGTACTCCGCTATGCAAATTAGGTGGATCCTACCACAACAGTATGTGTGTGTATTTACACTTTTGAATTGGACAGAGTCCGACAATTTATTTAAAGACATGTTTGATATGTTTAACGTTCTTTTTATTTACTTAAAATACTTGTATCTATAAAAAGAACGTTAAAAATATCAAATATGTGTTTTTGTGTGTGTGTGTGTATGTGAATGTGTGTTTCTGATTTTCGTTTTGGTTTATTTTGTTTTACGGCATATCAACATCAATGGGTCATTTAATGCCGACAAGATTTTTAGGATAGGCTCGTATGGATAGAATATGTATTCGTTGTAAGTATTCAATTTATTTGTAGATCAGGTTTCATTGCCATATTTTTTTGTTGAGAGTCAAATATATCGCTGGTAATATGTTTTTAAACAAAATGTACTGCTTGCAATATTTCTTTGCAAAAATGCATTGTTGGTATTTTTTTTTCTCAAAAATCAGAATTGCTGGTAATATTTTTTCGAAAAAACTATTGCTGCGACTTTTACTATAAAAATCTATTTTTATACGTTCATAGTGTTTTGACCAAAATTTGGGGGTTAACTATTTAACTATAGCTGGGAAACTAACGGGTCCTATCAGCCCGGCTTATGTTGGACATGGAACAACAGCAATTAACAGGGGATTCCACGCTCTTAAAAAACTCCTGATCACAGGTCTTGCTGCCGGATATAGTTTATCGTCACACTCAGAACGAGTGTGTGTCTATGTGGTTTTCATTTTTGTATAGAGAATTATTACTTCTTCAAAGTGAGTCTTGTATATTTTTCGGGTTGTAAATATTCACGTCTAGTAAAATACTCAGGCGGAAACTAAAATTCGTTGAGTGCCACCTTCCAAAACTACACTGATAAATCGAATACGAGATAGCTGGTGAAAAACAATGATCGACAATATGAAGTTACTAGAATAAGCCCTTCAATCAGTAATGCCTCTGGTTGTCTGGATTTTAAAGCATTTCATTCTCAAATACATGGTTACTATGAAAACGGAGACTTAATATGGCCAAAAACTGTTTTCAATTTCAGTAAAGTTGTTTTTATTTTTCGTTAGCTTTTAGAAGCATTAACGTTTAAAATTAAAAAAAACAAACAAACAAAAAACAAAGCCTGCTCCGTTTTTTCCATGACATCCATGAAATTGCTTCCGATTAATGCAAATTAGGTCAAATTGAAATATTGCAATCATGGAAACTGAATTTAGGTCCATTAGCAAAATTACTCAGACAAACAACAAACGATTGCAAAAAAGAATTGACAAGGTCAGATGATATTTTTCCAAATCTAAAAAACTAAAAAAATTACAGGAATCATTGTCTTGATATTGAGCTTATGCTTAATATGGCGATTTAATAAAAGTCGCCTTTTATTCTGAAAAAAGAAAAGATTAGCAGACGACACTCGCTTAATAACTTTTTAATGATTCTTGCTGAAAAATAAATTAATGCAGGAAAATGGAAGAGAATGCTAGTGAGTTTCCAAAACGAATTCTTTAATGGAGAATCGAAGAAGAACTTGTGTGCAGAAAAGAAAATGAAGGAAGAGAAGTAAAAACAAAGACGAATGGAAGAATGTGATAAGAAAGAAAGAAAAAATAAACAATGGAACAAGAAAGAAAGCTGAAAGAAAAAATAAAGAAAAATAATGTAGAAAGAATGAAACAAAGACGATGATAGAAAATAGTCTTTAGAAGAAGCGAAAAGAAATGATAGAATGAAACCACAAAAAAAAAGAACAACATGGATATGGAAGAAAGGAAGACATGAAATAGACGGAAAAGAAGAAAAATATCAATAAAACTAACAAATGTAGTAATAAAAGAAGAAAAGTAAGGAGAAAGAAAGAAAGAAAGAGAGAGAGAGAGAGAGAGAGAGAGAGAGAAAGGAAAACAATATAAAAGATAAGAGAAAAGAAATAAAGAATGATGAAAGAAAAATGAAGAAAGATGAATGACTAAGAAAGAAAGACAAAAGAAAGAAAAAGAAAGAAAAAAGGAAGAAAAGGGAAGAGAAATATAAGAAAAAAGACGGAAGAAAAGAAAGAAGAAAGAAAAAGAAAGAAGAATGAAAGAGGGAAGAAAAAAAGAAAGAATGTTCAAAGAAAAAGGTAAGAAAAATGGGAGAAGAAAGAAAGAATGAATAAAAAGATGTCCATAAGAATGAAAATGAAAGCAGGAAAATCGAAGAAAGAAGTAGAGAAAAAAGTACGACAGAAATAAAATAAAGAAAAATAAAATTCATAAAAGAATAAACTAACAAATGAAGTAAGAAAAAGAAGTAGAAATAAATAAAGGAAGGAAAGACGATGTAAGGAGAAAGATGGAAGAAAAAGAAAGAAAGAAAAAAGAAAGAAAGAATGAATGATGTAAGAAGAAAAATGGAAAAAAAGAAAGCAAAAATGAAAGAAAGGACAGCAGAAGAGAAAGAAACAGAAAAAGAAGGAAAAAAGTAAAATAAAAGGAAATTAATAGTGATGCTTAAAGAATGTTTACTTAGAAGAAAAGCTCATTTATCTGACCATGATTGATTAAATTAAAAGTCAGAGAGAAAAACATTGAGAAAAAAATGCGGGACGGGAAAATAAAGAAAGCCAGCAAGAGATGAGAAGAAAAAAAGAGAAGAAAAGAAGATGGAAGCTAAATGATAAAATAAATTCGAGAAATAAATGGAAAGAAATATGAAAAAAACTGAGATAGACAGAAAATAGAAAATAAATGAAATAAACATGAGTTATGAAAAACAAATGATAGAAATGAAAAGAAAAGTAAACGATGAACGATAATCTACATCTGCAAGAGGGATTAGCTAATTTCTAAAAATAGAAATAAATAAATAAAGAAAGAAAGAAAGAAAGAAATACGGAAAGGAACACAGTATCCTAGATAGGAAAGAAAGAAAAAATAAACAGAGAATACTAGACATTAAAAAGAAAGGAAGAAAGAAAGAATCCTAGAAAGAGAAAAGGAAGGAGGAAGGGAGCAAGAAACGAAGAAAGAAAGAAAGAAAGAAAGTAAGAAAGACGGAAAGAAACACAGTATCCTAGATAGTAAATAAATAAAAAAATAAACTAAGAGAATACTAGACATTAAAAAGAAGGAAAGAAAGAAAGAAGGAAAGAAAGAAAGACTGAAAGAAGGAAAGAAAAAAGAAAGAAAGAAAGACGGACAAAAGTTGAATAAAAAAAACGAAGAACGCTAAAAGAAAGAGAAAGAAAGAAAGAAAGAATAATGTAAGATGGAAAAAGAAAGGAAAAAAATAAGAGAAAGTATATCAGAAGAGAAAGGAACAGAAAAAGAAGGAAAAAAGTAAAAAAAAAATTAATCGAGATGCTTAAAGAATATTTACTTAGAAGAAAAATACATTTATCCGACCATGAGTAATTAAATTATAAAGTGGTTCACAGAGAAAAAACATGGAGAAAGATGGAGGACATGAAAATGAAGAAAGCCAGCAAGAGATGAGAAAAAAGAGAAAAAAGAAAGATGGAAGCTAAATGATAAAATAAATTCGAGAAATAAATAGAAATATGAAAAAAAACTGAGATAGAAAACAGAAAATAAATAAAAGAAGCATGAGTGATGTAAACAAAAAAACAAAACAAAAAAAAATAAATGCCAGAAAAGAAAAAAAGAAACGATGAAAGATAATCCACATCTGCAAGAGGAGTTAGCTAATCTCTAAAAAAAATGCGTTTCATCAACACCCAAAGAAGCAACTTGCGAATTTATGATGCATAAGGCAGAGTAAATCGTAGGTGATTAGAACAAAGCCAATTGGCTCCCACCATCAGTCATAAAGCCAAATCTGTCGATGGCCTACGAATAGTTTTGTCTACCCAGTTTTTGGGACAACTCGCCAGCGTCTAGAGGCGACAAGGAGGCCCAAAACAACGCTTTAGGGGTCAGCTGAAAACATCATTTACATCAAAATTGACCCTGGGAAAACGTTGCTGCCAATCGGTCTCCCTGTCGTAGCATCATCCGAGAGGGGAACAAGACTTTTGAGACCAATCGTCAACATCAAGAGCATGTGCGACCGGCTATCAGGAGAGCCTGACTCAGCCAGCCGCGTTCACCATCCACACTCCTCTGTGACTCCTGCTCACGACTCTTCAGGGGCAGGCTGCTCCTTCAAAGTTATCGCCACCGGAGGCTAGAAAGGAAATAAGGAGAGAGGATGACGATCTCGATACTCGGCGACGAGCCGGTGCTTACGACTCTCAGTTTTTGGGCATTGTCTTCAGTCGCTTTCCAACAATGTCGCACGGTAAGATGGCTGCCCCAGATCAATATTATCAAGAAATAACATCCCTGACAAATCTAACATAGTCAGAATCGAACCTGGATCCTAGGATCGGAACGCTAACGCTCTATCCATCAGTCATATTTTTTGAATAAAAATTATGTTCAGACTCATTACGGTGAGCAACTAGGGCGGCTATCCAATCCCTATTGCAGACGCTTGCTCAGGCGCATTTGTGTTTATTCAACACCCACAGAGCCCACCTGTGGTTTATGCTGCAACTATGCTCAGCAGACCTTAGTGACAGTTTCTGAGAAAGTGCATGTTATCTGGCGTGATCAACAAGGCCAGCACGTTCAAGCCCTCGGACACGATGACTTGTTACCACGTGCTAGCACAGCTATCAACGGTCCCTAATTCTTCAGTTTGCTCATTTTCTCTCAAAAGGCTTGTTTCCACGCGTTGTACGGTTTTCAGACACTTTCCAAAGATGACGCACGCTTGGATCGCCCCCTCCAGTCCGATAACATCAGGAAGTCTCCTTTCTGACAAATCGATTATGGTAAGATTCGAACCCGGGTCTCATAGTCAGAATGGGAAGTTTCTAACCACTCATACATACAGTGTATTGTTTTGCAAAAGGCGAAACTTTTGAAAAGTTTATTTACACTGCTTCTATTAGGACTTTCGACTAGGCCGTAGTGGGTAAAGGCGTTGGTTTGCGCATTTGGTGACATAGTGGTCGTAGGTTCAATCCCTGGGTCGGACAATGTGTACGTGCACTCAGAGGAAACTGGTAAGAAATAATTGATCGGTACTAAATTTGTGTTTGTAGGATGTCGAATAGTAGTAGAAACAAGAGTGACGTTGATACGACAAATAGGAACATTATTATATTAACGACGTCTTTCGCCGGAAATCGTATGCACCCTCTGGCTTCTTCAGGTTAGAAAGAAAGAAAGACCAAACTGTATGTGAGGAAAATGACTTCAGAATCATTTTCTCTGTCATCAGGGTATCCGTTTGTTGGCTGTAGAATACTATTAGTTCGAAAAATATAGAAATAGTTTTTTTTCCAACGGAACTTTTCCTGTTTCTCAATACCGGAATTTTTTCTCGTCGGAGTCGATTCTTCAAATCTACAAATCAACCATTCGCCCTTGCATGGAGTATTGCTGCCATATATGGTCTGGAGCCCCTTCTAACTGTCTCAAGGTCCTTGATAAAATCCAAAGACGGATATGCAATGTAATTGGCTCTGATCTGGCATCTCGTCTGCAGTCTCTCTCTGACAGACGTGCCGTCGCCTCCCTCTGTCTTTTTTTTACAAATACTTTCATGGTAACTGCTCCGACGAGCTGCTTTGGCTGGTTCCCAGATTTCATGAATTTAAGCGTTCAACTAGGCTGGCATCTCGCTCTCATCCTTTCACTGTTCAAAATGTTAAATTTAGCCGTCTCTTCTACTCCAATATCTTCATGTCTCGCACTTCTCGCCTGTGGAACTCCCTCCCCTCTTGCTGTTTCCCTGATAGCTATAATCTCCCACTATCCAAATGTAATGTCAAGCGACGTCTCCAGATGCCTGGATCTATCCTCTATCCTTCTCTTCATCCTTTCCTCTATCACTCCTATTTGCTCTCGCTCCAATTCTCTGTAACCCCTTGCGTGCTAGTGGCTTCCCGCCTTGCTTGGGGTGAAACGCTTAAGAAAAAAAAATCCCTATCTATCCTCTATCCTTCTCTTCATCCTTTCCTCTATCACTCCTATCTGCTCTCGCTCCAATTCTCTGTAACCCCTTGCGTGCTAGTGTCTTCCCTCCTTGCTTGCGGTGAACCGCTTAAAAAACAAACAAAAAGAAAACATTAGCTTTCGAAATGAATACTTTGCTATTCAAAAGTGCATTCCGATAGAAGCGATATTTACATTTAAAGGATTAATAGCAATCGTACGAGGAGTTTAGACCCCAAAATAATTAATTGATCGAGCACTATGAAATATTTATCTCATTCATCTTTTATTTAAAAAGATGTCACGAGTATTTATGTAATTCTAAGTAGCGAAGATAAAATTATGAAAAAATTATTTAATTATCGCAAGCGCTTATCATAATTAAATCATTTTCTCGTAAATTTATATCTTCGCTGCTTAAAATTACATAAACACACACATATATATGCATACACACATACAAGTATACACAATGTTATGGGATCTTAACTGCAATGACAATGAACTCTTCCTGACACTATAAAGACTGCGCCACTCAAGAGAGACGGATAGCAGAGAACGGAAGCGTAACGAGTCGGGACAGAGCGAGTCGAGGCAATAGTAGTTCACTCTAAACCAGACTGACAGTCATACTAACACCTTCAACTTCTTGTATTATTATTCTGTTTAATATATATTTGGTATTCCTACTCTTGTGTTCGCGTTGTTCTTCCTTGGTCCTAACCTTGGACAATAACCGTGGTGCGAGGATATTGGAACATAACACAAACATTTTTCTTGCATTGAAGTTCACACTGTAAAAGTACCGGGAGACACTCGAGGTAGAGGGTTTCAGAGTAAGGGGGAAACTATATGTGGATAGATGGTGAAAACAATATTAAATTCGAAACTGGAACAAAATACGTTAGTAGTGATCCGGAAAACATCCTCTTGCTTGTCAGTTCCATATAGCAGAAGCTGCTAGTGTAAAACCAATGGAACGGCATGTCCTAGCCGTGAAGGTTATAACTGGTTAGAACTATGGAATCTAGCTCATCTGAGCACTTTCCATGGAAGTAGCGATAGAGCAGAGAGAGGTTTGCGACATATAGTCAGTGATGGACGGGGGATGGGTTGCAGTGTAATATATATGTAATGTCATTCACAGACAGTACTGTTTCGCTATATCACAGCTCCTCAGTGCGACTAGACTTTCAAATGCCTCAAGCCAGGATTGAAACACAACTAATTTGGTGTCAGCCAGAGCTATCTTCACTCGGTAGAGTTACACAACGAAATCTAGCGTATTGTTTTTACAAATGTAAACAAATGCCCATCAGCCAAAGTGCTCCATTCATTTTACTGAAGAACTTTTCTAAATATATATATATATATATATTAAAATCAAGAGAAAGAAAAGTAAGATTTATAATCCGGTGTTCTTATTAATTATTTTTTAAAAAACAGTGCTCAATACAATTCTGCAGAGCATAAATATTATAAATTTACTAATTTAAAAATATGTTTTCATCGCTACACAGGAATAACCATGCTTCAAAAACAGAAACTAGAAGCTTCAAATTTAATCATAGGATTAAATTAAAATCGTTCGTTCTATTTCATTTTCAAGCGGAATTTGGAATAACGTACTTTGAATATATATATATATATATATATATATATATATATATATATATATATATATATATATATATATGTATATAAAGAAATATAGTTTTAAAGTGTGCTATATTTATGGGATAAAGTGGTGAATATCAGAGATAGAGCGTATGTAAATATAAATATAAAAGTGAACATTGAAGTCAATACTCAGAGGCGACAGGCTCTTTCATGCTAGACGAAATCTTCAGGCCGTATACATATATATATATATATGTGTGTGTGTGTGTGTGTGTGTGTGTGTGTGTGTGTGTGTGTGTGTGTGTAGTACTGGTAATCGATCCGTAGGTGCATAATCCGGGAGTATCCTAGTAATATTAATTAAATAAAACTGATCCACAGAGAGCTCGATGTATTTATTATAACAGACCATATGCATTTCTTACAGCAAAAGTACAAAAACTACTTCAACATGTGATAGTCCATCTCAAGCCGTTCTGTACCCGGCTTGAAATAGACTATCCCATGTTGAGGTCATTTTTTTTGCTATATGAGGCGGAGATGAAAGTTTTAAAATGCTGACTTTCATCTATCGTTCACGATAGGAGAGTCCACTATATATATATATATATATATATATATATATATATATATATATGAAGAAATATAGTCTTAAGATGTGCTATATTTATGGGTAAAGTGCTCAAGATAGAGCGTGAGTAAATATAAAAGTGAACATTCGTCGTGGCCTGAGGATTGTATCTAGCATGAAACAGACTGTCGCCTCCAAGTGTTGATTTCTATGTTCACATATATATATATATATATATATATATATATATATATATATATATATATGTGTGTGTGTGTGTGTGTGTGCCTGTGTGCGTGTGTATGTGCATATATATATATATATATATATATATATATATATATATATATATATATATATAAGCTTTTCCCCAGCCCATCAGTGTGCCTAGACATATTTTCGCTTCATGCTGGGAACGAAAGTCGACCAATTTGGCGTCAGGTAGAGGCTCTAAACCTAATCTCTCGTCGCCTTGCAGAGCAAGGGAATCTTTTAACGCATCATATACGAGATGTATATAAAACTAAATCAGCAGCAAGAGCGCTCAATTCATAAATGTAGAGCTCTGCTTTATAAGCAGGAGAAGCTACCGTTTTAAAAATTTCCCCGTAGTGCTCAATTGTCGAACGAGAGCAAGTCAGTCATATATATATATATATATATATATATATATATATATATATATATATATATATATATATATATATATATATATTCCCGGTGAACTGTGGAGAACCACAACTAAACGTTCACTTCGTTCTAATACAATCATCACTCGGTTCGCAACAGGTGTTTGTGGAAATTCCCACTTCATACCCTTTGCTAAGTTCGAAATGCTACATGGGTAGTCAGTTCATATCTATCTATCTATCTCACTTTGTTCATATCTATCTCACTCTGTTCATATCTATCTATCTATCTGTTTCATTCTGTTTATGTCTAGATAGGGAGATTATGTATGAACAGACTGAAATAGATAGTATTGAGGGGTCTCCCCTTTTCACACAAATGGACTCAACCGAGTTATTCATATACTACTACCAGTGAATACCCGGACAGTCTGTAATAGAAGAGGGTAGCACAAGAGTCACAGTTAGCGACCACGTAGATTCAGTAAGGAGTCATCCGCGATACTTCAATACCAAGACTGGATATATATTAGTGCTACTAACCCGCATTCCTGGATCTACTAACCCGTATTACCAGTTTGTATTATTACGTTAACACATTTATTTTCCTTATCCATTCCTGGCGTTTGTTATTCATTGATATCGGATTCATCCCGGAATCCACAACAGATAGATATATAGATACATACATACATACATGCATACATACATAGACACACACTTGCATACATACATGCTCACCGATTCCCACATCCGTACTTGTTACTCTTCTTCACATTCAATGTACTAAAAAGAGACGTCAATACTCGCTGGTGTTAAAAAACAGAAATAGACGCCTTCTTCATCTCATATACTACCATTGTGTCACTAATAAATCCGGCTGCGCTGACAAAGTTAACCTGGCCGCTTCTCTTGAAAACGGTCTCCCATTAGTTGTTTACTGGGACAGTAAATGGCTTGTAAACATCAATGCTTCCAAAGCTAAACTGCTCCCATTTAACCCCCACAGAAAAGCTTCCATGCTCCCCATCATCTCCGGGAGAGCCTGTCATTGCGTACTTCTCGGCCTCACGTTTGCCATTGACTTGAAGTGGAACAAATACATTGACTCAATAGCTGCATCTTCCGCAAGGAAAGTCGGTTCACTGTGTCGTCCCAGAATTTTTTTCGTCCGTCTTACACATCTAGCAATCTAACATTTGTCCACGCATTGAGTATTGTTGCCATATCTGATCTGGTGCTCCTGCTGTTCATCTAGCTTTCCACGACAAAATCCAAATAAAGGATTTGCAATGTAATCGGTCCTGATTTGACATCTCGAGTTCAATCACTCTCTCATGGAAGTGACATGGTTTCCCTCTGTCTTTTCTACAAATATTTTCGTGGCAACTCCTCTGTCGAGCTATTTTCATTGGTGCCCCGACTAGATGCATTTAAGCGTGCTAATAGATTGGCATCTAGGTCCCACCCATTACTGATGAAATAGTTAAATGCAACCGCCACTTCTACTCTAGCAATTTCTTTTCTCGCTTCCCGACAGTTGAACTCCCTTCCTCTTACTTGCTTCCCAGATGTCTGCAATCTTCGAAAAATTAAACGTCAATCGCAATCTTCTGTTGCCGTGATACCCGTTCTTCTTTTATCCTTTCCTCAATCGCCGCCTATACCCAGTCTTTTCCGGAAATCGCCAAATTACTTACCGAAATCGCAACCCACGGGAAAGATATTTTGAGTAGAATTGCGAAATATAATTCTTCTTAAATTGTTCGTCTAATATAATATATTTCCGACGGCTTATTTAATCACGAGTTTCTGTATGATATATTTCCTGTCTGCTTAATAAACTGGCTTCGAAAAGATTGATTGATTGTTCTGTTTTAACGTCATATCAACTTTGTCAGTTATTTAATGCCGAAAGAACATTTTAAATTAAATATCTTGCTTGTAAACAATACTTTCCGTTGTTGGTTCCACCAATCTCTAGTTTTGCCTCTACGATGCAGCTATTTTGTCTTATTGGTATAGACCAATGATTCCCAACGTGGGACGGATGCCTCACCGATGGGGAATGGTAATATTTTGATGGGGCATGCGTAGGATGTGCACCCTTCGGTTTACTATACCAACAGAATAAGGCGGCAATTCAAGAATGCGTTATTAAAAGTGAATTGTTTTATAGTGAGTCTGAGTGAAAGTGTTAATGTTAATGCGTTTTAATACATAGAGTATGCGTACATAAAAATATTTTATGTGCATGTACATACATGTGTAACTGGCGTACATGTAAGAATTAAATATTACATGGGGGCACCAGAATTTTTAAAATACCAGAATGAGGCATGGCCCAAAATGCGGTGAGAACCACTGGTATAGAGAAAATTCCTCTTAACTTTATAACTCAGAAACAAAGGATGTGCGGATATATGTTTATAGACTTTTGTCTTGTTTTGGCGTGAGAAACTCACACCCAAAATTTGGAAAAGTATTTTTGATACACCCAGTATATCTATATCTGCGTTACAGATCTTCTTCATGCGTGATTTGCAGGTGCAGCTGTGCCATTCAAGTGGGTATTCACCCGGCAGCAAGTAGGTAATCCGTCCAGTCTACCATATACATGGTTTTTCTGAAGGGCACTAACTGCAAAGCCATGAATTGCAACAAAGCAACGCAGTTGTGACAACTCTACTCAGTTCTTAGAACACTGGCCTTCCTTTTACAGAGTTTCCCTCGTGGTAGAAGATTACAGAGTAAGAGGCACATTTTATGCATTTATGTGGGGAAGATAACGGTTAAACCTAGCTTTGAACAGGTTAAGATTGTAGTGATTGGGAAATATCTTAGGAAAATGTTTGCGATTCGCGGGAAGAAGCTGTTCGAGTGGAACTTGTTTCTCACTGATGAAATACGGAGGCAATGTGGGTGGTCTGCTACAATGTAAGTGGCATTGTGGGTATTTGCCGTGAAGGTTAGAGCTGGCGGAACCAAAGAATATAGTTCGCAAAAATAAATATAATTTATTTTCACAGTGAGATTTTCACACTTTACAAGGCACAAGAGTCACTTGAGGTACAGGCTTACATTAAGAAACTGTTTATTTGGATAGGAATGGAAAATAACGGTTGACTCTAAGACTTGAACAGGTTAAGATTATAGTGATCGAGGAAACATTCTCTGGGGAGTCGGTGCCACAGAGCAGTGGCTCGCAGGATGAAGCTGCACGAGTCCAACCATTGGAATGGCGGGTCCTAGCCGAAAAAGGTTAGAACTGGTCGAACTAAGTAATGTAGTTCTTCTGAACACTCTCCATGGAAGTGGCGATAGAGTAGTGTGAGTTACGGGATATCTTGTCAGTGTGGGGTTCCTGAGTGGAAAATAATTTGTCACCCACAAATTACGCGGGGACGTTTTTGGACTCTATCGAAACTAGAAAGTTGGGACAGGTCAGCTCCAGACTGAATATGACGGCAGCACTCCATGATTTCTCACCAATGGTTTACGGAGGAAATGGAAGTGGTTCGTTAAAAATGGCGGGTCCTAGCCGTGAAGTTTCGAATTCGAGGAAACAAGGAATACGGTCCGCCCGAGAACTGCCGATGGAAGAAGCGATAGAGCAGTGACAGGCTTACCAATATATAGCACATATATTTTATATATGATGAGCTCCCACTGAGAAAACATCGAGGTAAAAATCATCCTGTTGGTGAGGGACCTGAAAATCTGCGAAGGAATAGCCGAATAACATATGTCAGATATTCATAACAGACTTGGTAGATTTCACTCAGTAGAAGAGAGTCTTTCTGTTTTTAACTTTTTTCTATCTATCTATCTATCTATCTATCTATCTATCTATCTATCTATCTATCTATCTATCTATCACCTTCAGTCTGTTCATATCCATTTATCTAGCTAGCTAGTCTGTTCATATCTATGTATCTATGTATCTATGTATCTATCTATCTATCTATTTATCTGTTTCATTCTGTTTATGTGTAGATAGATTATGTATGAACAGACTGAAATAGATAGATAGATAGATAGAAAGAGAGAGAGCAGAAAAAGATAGATAGATAGATAGATAGATACATACATACATACATACATACATACATACATATATGCATACATACATGCATATGAACAGATATGAATATAATAGATAGATAGATAGATAGATAGATAGATAGATAGATAGATAGATAGATAACTTTTGGAATGGCGTGTAAATGGAATGAAAATGACCCGATTGAAATTCGAACTCGGATCTCTGATTATTTTTCTGAGCCTTTATCCATTGCAGCACACCGCACATTCATTCGAATTCCATGTTTAAAAAAAACAAACCAAAAAACCGTGAAGACAGACTACTGACGTTACTGAGAATCACGTCATTATTTTGCTAAGTGGCTTAGCAATATATTTTACTTTCAATATTGAAGGAAAGTTAGAAAAAAAAGAGGTGGGGACGCAAGAAAAGAAAGAAAAAGAGAAAAGAAAGAAGCATGAAGGAAAGAAAAAAGTTAGAGGATTGGCGAAAGAAAGAAAGGGAGGAAAAATAATGGGATGACGGATGGAAGAAAGAAAGAAAGAAAGAAAGAAACAAAGAAAGAAACAAAGAAAACGTTGAAGGAATGGATGATGGAATGACTCATGGATGAAAGAAAAATAGAAAGAAAGAAAGAACGAAATAAAGAACGAACGAAATAAAGAAAGAAAGAAAGAAAGAAGTATAAATGAACGGAGGATGGAATGAATCATGGAAGAAAGAAAGAAAGAAAAAGAGAAAGAAAGCAAGAAAGAAAGAAAAAGAAAGAAAGAAAGAAGGAGGACAGAAAAAAAAGGAAATAAGAAAGAAAGAAATAAAAGTATGAAGGAACAGAGGATGGAATGATTCATGAAAGAAAGAAAGAAAGAAAGAAAGAAAGAAAAAAGGAAAGGAAGAAAGAAAGAAAAAAAGAAAAAGAAAGAAAGAATAAAGGAACGGAGGATGGAATGAATCATGGAAGAATGATAAAAGAATGAATCGAAGAAAGAAAGAAAGAAAGAAAGAAAGAATGAAAGAAAAGAAGAAATGGGGGGAAGTAATAAAGGAAGTGGACATGGAATGAATCATGGACGAACGAAATTATAAAAGAAAAAAAAAAAAAAAAATTAAAAAGAGACAATGAAAGGAAGTTACTGTTTTAAAAAGGCTCTATTTGCCAACAATAAATATTACGTTATTTCTGAGTGAGATTTGAACCCTAAAGGACAAATGAAGAATTCGTGAGAAAGAAAAATACAGAAATATTAAATGCTGTTTATAAATGAACGACATGAAAACATTTATAGCGTTACTAATAGGTAAAGATGATCAAGATGAGCAAATTTAAATGACAAGATTAAAGTTAAGTATTAATAGGAAGTCGGCGTATTTTGTAACCATGACTGCTTTCCGCCCACAACCTTTTCGTTTTTTCTTTTCTTCTGTCATTCTAATTAAGTTTTATTCCCTTGTCTCTTTTATTTTCGCCTAATTAAAAATTGCGCTTCCGTTGCAGTATTTTTACTTTCGTGCTGTCGGATTAGGCTAATTAAATTTAATAATTATAGCAAACTATTAAACTGTATCAGATAGATAGATAGATAGATAGATAGATAGATAGATAGATAGATAGATATGAACAAAATGAAATATATATGAACAGATTGACATATGTTCAAGCTGAAATAGGTATATCTATCTATCTATCTATCTATCTATCTATCTGTCTCTGTCTGTCTGTCTCTCTCTCTCTCTCTATGTATATATATATATATATATATATGAACAGATAGATAGTGACTGAGTGGTGGGAAGAACAAAGATATGTAAAATATGAATATAGATAAGTATGTCCAGACAAGAACACATAGATAGATAGATAGATAGATAGATAGATAGATAGATAGATATGAACAGAATAAGATAGATAGATAGATAGATAGATAGATAGATAGATAGATAGAATGAAATAAATAGATATGAACAGACAGAAATAAATAGACCGATAGATACATAGATATATATCTACTTATGAAAAAACTGAAATAGGCATAAACAGACGGAAACAGATAGATAGATAGATAGATAGATAGATAGATAGGCAGATAGATAGATAGATAGATAGATAGATAGATACATACATACATACATACATACATACATATGAACGCACTGAAATAGATAGACAGATACAGGGGGCGGACACTATTTATCAGACACTTTATTTTTTCAAGTTTTAGGTAGCACAGGCAGTCTGTACTGTTTTAGTGTAATGGCAATAACATTTAAAAACTGTTTCAATACTACAAATGGAAAATCAGAATTCAAATTAGAAGTATTTTTATTTTTTTACAAATGTTCACATTCCACAGGCGACAGTATTTTTCGGACATTGCAGAAGCAATGCTAATGGTTTATGGCAGCACCGTTTTATCAATGACTTCTATCAGTCTATCTTCATAATGCTCGTACATATTGATAATAACGTCTCTTCATGTTTCTAGCTGTCTATTTTTAGCATCTTTTATGTGCTGCCACAGTTCAGCCTCTCTGGTTATTTCTGACCCGTCGTAAACAAGCTCTGCAAGCATTTCCCATATGTTTTCAATTAAATTTAAGTCTGG
>OZ038504.1:56518338-56545838 GCA_964036315.1 Acanthosepion esculentum
CAGTTATCAGTTATCTCCTGGTAATTTTCCCTCTGAAAGTTCTCCACTGCCTGAACCGGGTATTGAACTCACACTCTTTGGGTCTGTCACTGGATCTAACCAACGCCTTTATCCACTGTACTATGTGTCCTTGAGTTGCTGAAAAACTAGGTTTATAATACTCAGAAATTCATACCCAGATGTCCTCAAGGACACATGGTACAGTGGATAAAGGCGTTGGTTAGATCCAGTGACAGACCCAAAGAGTGTGAGTTCAATACCCGGTTCAGGCAGTGGAGAACTTTCAGAGAGAAAATTACCAGGAGATAACTGATAACTGACATCCATCAAACATGGCTCGTGGAACTAGAACAGTCTACCCCAGTGATCGAAATAAAGGGTTCGGTTCGAAATTCCAACCACCTGAAGAAGGCCGGTGCGTACAACGGCCGAAACGTTGTGACAAATATGGCGACAAAGATGAGGACAATAGTCCGACTAATGTAAATACTCTATATAATACCTCATCTCAGAAATATAGACAGACTCATATCCATACAACTATATATATATTTAAGTCTCTTTCTTTCTTTTTTTTTCTTTTTTTAGTATTGTCATTTTTGTCTGAGACTCTATCTGTTCAAGAGTTTTAGTTTTTTGGCAAGTTCTCTGTTAGTTCCATCAACAGTCTATGTTTTACTTTAATAAAAACTGACCGGCTTAGGAAACAGCTAACCAATTTTTTTAAGGATCACGGACATAACATCACCACTGCCCCTAATGCCAAGGTGATCAATTTCCTGTAAACTACGTTCGATCTATCCAGAGTAGTGTGCATGCCTTATAAATAAACTTTATAATCACACACATATCCGTAAAGAATCTAACCAGACGCCGTTTATTCTTAATAACCTCCACATATCTGTGACGCAGAGACCCTCCGTTAACTCCAGCAGTAAACACATCTTTGACGAATACAAAACCTAATATGTTGATGCATTAAATAGAAGTAAACATAATGTTGAACTGAAGTACTTTCCTAACACTAGTACGAATACCAATTGTAAATCTAAGAATAGATAACGTAACCTTATTTGGTTTACTCTTTTCTTCAACCGTAACGTCAGGACCAACATCGGTAGAAGCTTTCTTAGGTTAGTACACAAACACTTCAACCATAATTCTTTACTCAAAAAAATCTTCAACAAGAACAACGTTAAGGTTAGCTCCAGCTGCACTAAAAACCTCAAACAATATTTAGCCCAAGATAATATGGAACACTTAACAAATACTTAAACAGCACTTGTAGCAATGGTAGCCATGATGATCAAAAATGTAACTGTCGCAAAGCTACCCTCTGTCACATGAACGGTAAATGCATGTATGAAGGAGTTATCTGTAAGGCTATCAAATTTTATTTTGGATCTACCACTAATAGTTGGAAAAAGCGTTTCTATCATCATAATATGACTTAGCAGCAAAAAATAATGCAAACACCACAGCATTCTTAAGTTTTACTGGAGCATGAAATCGTAAATTGAGAATTCGTAGCCGAAACCAAACCATAATAATAAGCGAAACGAGTTTATGGCACAGAAAATCGTTTCTCTTAAAATGCTGGAAGCCGGATTAAATTAATCTTTTTTTATTATAAATTTTCAATTTTAAGCTTGACGTTCCACACCCCTTACATATCTTTAGCGCGGTGGGTATTACCGTATCTTAAATAGACCAGAGTCTACAGTATTAATTTTAAAATAAAATTTGAAATCTCTCTTTATTTATTATTTAAAAAAATTTTTTTTTAATGTACACTACCTACAATTCATTTTCTGCATCTTTTGCTCTGTTTTATCTCATTTTTCCTGTGTGAAACAGCGTTCTTCTCTTGTGTCATCTGTATATTTAAAAAAAAATTAAGATATACATTGTGTCAGATGAGCTTGAAAACCAGGGTAACTTAAGTCGCACACTTAAACGTAGGTATTTGTATATGTACATTTATATATATATATATATATATATATATATATATATATATATATATATATATATATGTATATTGATGGAGAGATAGATATGAACACTGAGATAGATAGATAGATAGATAGATAGATATGAACAGACACAGATTGATAGATAGATATTGAAAAGACTGAGATACATATATAGATAGACAGATGCATAAATGTCGACATATATATATATATATATATATATATATATATATATATAGATAGATAGATAGATAGATAGATAGATAGATAGAGAGTGAATGAGTGGTGTGCAGATATGGACAAAGTTAAAAGTCGTTCAGAGATAAACAGGAGGAAACAAAACAAAATCAGATAGATAGATAGATAAATAGGGACTTGTAGATGGGCAGAGAAGTATAAGTACGTATATATATATATATATATATATATATATATATATATATATATATATATATATATATATATATATATATATATATATATATATATCGTGGACTCTCCCGTAGTAGAACCTAAGCACGGCTAAGCGGAGGAACGAAGCGAGAACTCCCCGCCGGACCACCTTCGCCGCGCTATCTCCCTCTACGATGTATAAGGGTAAGACTACACAGTTCATAGGAACAGACAGCCAGACAACCTGCACATATGATTTGATTATAGTGGTGTAGTTTTTGAGCAGAACCAACCAAACCTTTTGCAGAGCCAAATAAAGAGTCCTGGTGCACCATCTGCCACAATGTCCCCAAACGAACCTCCGAAGGTTTTGAATTCAGAGTTGTCCTTTTCCTACGGATAGCGGCTCGGATTTAGAAATCGGAGAGCCGAGTTCGAATTCCAGCCGAATCCATTACATTCACTTACGTCCTAATAAATACTCTCGGGAAAGGTAGGAATCCTCTTCTTCTTCCCCTATTGATAAATAGCAGAACAGACTTGGTTCTGTAGCTTTGGATGGCAACTGGTCTAACGCAGAAAGAAATGGCAACCTAATGCGAGAAAAAATCTGCCTCGTCAGTCATGCATAGAACGATAGATGATCGCCTGTGCATGTATCACGTATGACACATAACGAGTTGCTATTCAAGGCTATTGAGCCAGTCTGTCCAGCTATTTACCCAAAACTGGGTTAAAGTTATGGGTAAATAGTAGGACATATATATATATATATATATATATATATATATATATATATATATATATATATATATATATATATATATATATATATAAATCCTCTTCTTCCTCCATCAAACTATGGGTAACTAGTCTATGAGAAGGACAACTCTGCATTCAAAACCTGCAGAGGGACGTTTGGGGGCCTTGTGGCACGTAGTGCATCAGGTCTCTGTATTCGGCCCTTCAAAAAGTCTGGTTGGTTCTGCACAAAGCCTTCACCACTATAATCAAATCATATGTGCTGGTGTCTAGCTCTCGGTTCCTAGGAACTGATCTGCTTGACTCTCATACGTCGAATACGACGGGAGAGTCGATTCGAATATATACATATATATATATATATATATATATATATATATATATATATATATATATATGAAGAGATTTGCATATATAGACATATAAATATTTATTTATTTTTTGTTGAAACATATACACTATATTAACACTTTTTTTCTGAAAAATTGGTTTCTCATGTTCTGTTATTGGTCTTTGCCATACTTGAAGAACTTTCTAACCTCCTATTCGAAATAGTAATAATAATAATAATAGTAATAATAATAATAATAATAATAATAATAATAATAATAATATTCGACATGTTTCGTCTATAGAATTGATTTCCCTAATGGAAAAAAGGCAATACATGTTCTTTTACTTTTTGGAGGCATGTTGTTCTTTACTCGGAGTTCTCCATCCCGATCGGTTAGTGTTATTAAGAATAGGATGAACGTGCACTAAGTAGACGTTCATTAATATTGCTATAGTAAGAAACGATGTCGTTTTTCTAATTATTAATAACGTGTGTTAAATCTAATAACGTTCGGTATTTATCGATATTGACTCTGAGTTTAGTAATTTTCTCAATCGCTCAACGGGACTTTCGATAAGAATGAATGCTTTTATTACTGAAAATCGATATGTACGAGGGTGGGCTGAAATGTTCATAGGCTGAATAAGAAGGCGTGATACTAGAGCTGTGAAATCTTGCTCACATTAAGTTCAACTCTTATTAATAACTGCAATTCTTCTTTCCAGGTACTAGGGTGGGCTGAAAAGTTCATAGGCTGAATGCGTGATACTACTGCTGTGAAATCTTGCTCACATTAAGTTCAACTCTTATTAATAACTGTAATTCTTCTTTCCAGGTACGAGGGTGGGCTGAAAAGTTCATAGGCTGAATGCGTGATACTAGTGCTGTGAAATCTTGCTCACATTAAGTTCAACTCTTATCAATAACTGTAATTCTTCTTTCCAGGTACGAGGGTGGGCTGAAAAGTTCATAGGCTGAATGCGTGATACTAGTGCTGTGAAATCTTGCTCACATTAAGTTCAACTCTTATCAATAACTGCAATTCTTCTTTCCAGGTACTAGGGTGGGCTGAAAAGTTCATAGGCTGAATGCGTGATACTAGAACTGTGAAGTCTTGCTCAAATTAAGTTCAACTCTTATTGATAACTGCATTTCTCCTTCCCAGCTACGAGGGTGGGCTGAAAGGTTCATAGGCTGACTAAGAAGGCGTGATACTAGTGCTGTGAAATCTTGCTCACATTAAGTTCAACTCTTATTAATAAATGTAATTCTTCTTTCCAGGTACGAGGGTGGGCTTAAAAGTTCATAGGCTGAATGCGTGATACTACTGCTGTGAAATCTTGCTCACATTAAGTTCAACTCTTATTAATAACTGCAATTCTTCTTTCCAGGTACGAGGGTGGGCTGAAAAGTTCATAGGCTGAATTCGTGATACTAGTGCTGTGAAATCTTGCTCACATTAAGTTCAACTCTTATCAATAACTGCAATTCTTCTTTCCAGGTAATAGGGTGGGCTGAAAAGTTCATAGGCTGAATGCGTGATACTAGAACTGTGAAGTCTTGCTCACATTAAGTTCAACTCTTATTAATAACTGTAATTCTTCTTTCCAGGTACGAGGGTGGGCTGAAAAGTTCATAGGCTGAATGCGTGATACTAGTGCTGTGAAAACTTGCTCACATTAAGTTCAACTCTTATTAATAACTGCAATTCTTCTTTCCAGGTACTAGGGTGGGTTGAAAAGTTCATAGGCTGAATGCGTGATACTAGAACTGTGAAATCTTGCTCACATTAAGTTCAACTCTTATTAATAACTGTAATTCTTCTTTCCAGGTACGAGGGTGGGCTGAAAAGTTCATAGGCTGAATGCGTGATACTAGTGCTGTGAAATCTTGCTCACATTAAGTTCAACTCTTATTAATAACTGCAATTCTTCTTTCCAGGTACTAGGGTGGGTTGAAAAGTTCATAGGCTGAATGCGTGATACTAGAACTGTGAAATCTTGCTCACATTAAGTTCAACTCTTATTAATAACTGTAATTCTTCTTTCCAGGTACGAGGGTGGGCTGAAAAGTTCATAGGCTGAATGCGTGATACTAGTGCTGTGAAATCTTGCTCACATTAATTTCAACTCTTATTAATAACTGCAATTCGTCTCCCCAGGTACGAGGGTGGGCTGAAAATGTTCATAGGCTGACTGAGAAGGATTGATACTAGAGCTGTGAAATATTGCATGCATTAAGTGCAACTCTTATTAATAACTGCAATTCTCCTTCACAGGTACGAGGGTGGGCTGAAATGTCTATAGGCTGACTATAAAGGTTTTATCCGAGAGCTGTGAAATGTTGAATGCATTAAGTCCAACACTTATTAATAACTGCAATTCTACTTCCAAGGTACGAGCGTTGGCTGAAAACGAGGGTGGCTGAATATAAAGGATTTATCCGAGAGCTGGGAAATCTTGCATACATTAAGTGCAAGTCTTATTAATAACTGGAATTCTCCTTCCCATGTACGAGGGTGGGCTGAAAAGTTGATAGGCTGATTAAGAAGGAGTGATACTTGAGCTGTGAAATCTTGCATACATTAAGTCCAACTCTTATTAATAACTGCAATACTCTTTCCCAGGTACGAGGGTTGGCTGAAAAGTTCATAGGCTGACTATAATGATTTATCCGAGAGCTGTGAAATGGTGAATGCATTAAGTCCAACACTTATTAATAACTGCAATTCTCCTTCCCAGGTACGGTACCTTTCGAAGCAACTCTGACGTTCATGTACGCAACTATAGACCAGCACAAATTAAAAACTGAACATTATAGTATGTCGATATTCATAACCTCATGTCAAGACAGTGTAGTAGTTTATTTAATTATGGCGATTTTCTAAGCGCAGCTTAGATGTGGCACAAAGCCGAAAGTATGGAGCACCCAGTGCGGATCGAACTCACTGCTCAGTCGGAATTGTTCTAGCGAGGCAAGCTTGCTAACCATTTACCACATTTAGTATGAGTATAAAAAATAAAATAAAATTGGAATAAGAAAATTTAATAAAAATCATTATATATTTTCGAAATTATATTCCATATTATTACACATTAAACACTCCAGATCACGAACCCAAAAGATATTATTAATTTGTTGAAATTAATGGCTAGCATTCAGTTTACTATGCAACTTAATTGTAAGTTGATTATCCTTCGCAAAGCAAAAGAAAATCTTATCTTAAGATTAAACAAAAAATGAAATCCTTTATCTCGGAAACTTAATCAATAGTAATATACGTAAAAAGCCCTTCAGATTATAATTGCACTTTTTTTTTCATTTTTTACATTTTAAGAACTCACCTTTTATTAGCACATTTTGTATTGGGTTCCATAGACGTGTCAAATACAATTAATTTACATAGCAAACAGGATTCCACTGATAACTTTTAACTCGACCAAAATTTATTTTACTACATCGCAGAATATTAGTGAATACGACATATAACTTTATGGAGGTTTCGGCCTTTTGCCACATCTAAGCTACGCTTAGAAAATCACTATAACTTTACGGACGTCAAATTTTAAATCAACTGAAAATTTGACTAAAACAATAAGTAAAATGAAACTTATCTTAAAGGAAAATAAATGTATAAATACTTTAAATAGTTACAAAACAAATTGTTTTTTTCCATCCGACAGATAATTTATTCAATGGCATTATTCCAATGAAGTCGTGTTTGTATGCGTGCGTTGTAAACTTTGAATATTTTCAATGAATCTGGTCTGATTATTGACACTTTATCCGTGTCATTTCATGACAGCTGTTGTTCAATATTGCCGCCGTCTAATTAATTAGATATCTGAATTAATTCGAATTAAATCAGATTAATCCGCTGACGAAACAAGTTTCATTTCTTTTTCTTTGAAAGGTCAATACAAGGGACAGTCAGCAATAAAATACGGTCGTGGTTTTAATTGATTCTGCTTTCAGAATTTAAAAAAAAATGTTTCTATATCGCATTTTAAACTACAATCTCTCGGTACGGGTCACATGAATGTGGGCGAAATGTCAATAGATGTATAAATGGGGAGTTTGCCTATGATATTCACAGGTAAATAAAGTTTTTTTCTTCTTTTTAATGAGGCAATATAAAAACCTAAATAAAGGGCACGATTACAGTAAAGGTCTTTTATTTCATTTATAGAGCGTCGATTAATGGCGTCGCTTAGTGTTTAACAAGTTTTTCTAGTAGAGATTAAGAACAAATGAGTGATTTCCAGCCTCAAAGTAAAGATAAATGTGCGAGTTAGGCTAATGGATGGCGAACCCAAATGAGAATTCCAGGAGCCGAGTTTGAATTCCTGTCGGATTCGTTTCAGTCACTAGCTCGCAAATACGCTTGGGACAGGTTTGAGTCCATTTTCCGCCCCAGCTATGGGTAGATAGCAGAATAGAGAGCACCCTAAATCCTTCGCCGGCAACCATTATAGGAGAAAGAAAATCAAATTCTTTATGAAAGATTCTTTTCGGCACCAATCATTCTGAATTGCAATATTTTAAGCGAAAAAACTGTGTCACTCAACAGAGCTAACTTTATTGGACAGAGGGAAACAGCTAAATCTAGCGTATTGTTTTTACGAAAATAAACAGTATATATATATATATATATATGTATGTGTGTGTGTGTGTATGTGTGTGCGCACGCGCGTGTCTGTGTATGTGCGCGCGCATCTGTGTATGTGCGCGCGATTGAGGGCACGAGGTGACAATTGTGGAACTGCAAAGACAAGTTCGAATTTTAGATAAAAGCAAATACTAATAGTAATATTTGAATTAACACACGCACACTCATAAAATATATATATATATATATATATATATATATATATACTCTGTATATTACACTCTGCATATATATATATATGTATATATATATATATATATATATACAGAGTGTAACGAATTATTAATGATGTGACAATTTAACATTTTGTCCCAAAAATACACGTTGTAATTTAACGAAATTATATATATATATATATATATATATATATATATATATATATATATATATGTGTGTGTGTGTGTGTGTGTATATAAAATGAAGAGGTTATAATGGTTCCAACGAGAGAAAAGTGTGTATATTAAAATATATCTTCTTTTTAATATATATATATATATATATATATATATATACAATGTGTAACAATATATATATATATATATATATATATATATATATATATATATATATATATATATATATATATATATATATACAATGTGTAACAATATATATATATATATATATATATATATATATATATATATATATATATACAATGTGTAACGAATTATTAATGATGTGACAATTTTCTATTTTGTCCCAAAAATACACGTTGTAATTTAACGGAATTATATATATATATATATATATATATATATATATATATATATATATATATATATATATATATATATATATATATATATGTGTGTATGTGTGTGTGTGTGTGTGTGTATACATATATATATATATATATATATAAATATATATATATATATATATATATATATATATAGTTACATATAATACGTTTTTTATATATTTGTAATTAAATCTATCTTATATATCCCACACGTGTCAAACTAGATCGGAAAGAAGTTGACAACGCAAATAGAGTATTTAATTAGACTAACTTTACCGGTTCAGAATTTCAGAAGTTAAATTGAGATAGGAAGACTTTGTGATATATTTCACATATGATGTATGGCTGTGCCATTATCACTTTCGCATCTGATGCGGAATTGTCATGCCACCGTCACACATATCTCAGTGGTGAGAACATTGTCTTCTCAATGGATATGCGTAAGTCTTTTTGATCACGTTTGGCCAAAGTAGGCAGTCAATATAACATTACGCGCCACCACTTTTGTGTATGGAAGACTCGTCTGGATAGAATTACCCAGTCGCACCTGGATATTTAATTTGGAATCATGTACACGATAACAAATGCAAGTTGAAAAAATAAAATATAATTCTCTCTCATTATCTGAGCAATCTCTGCGCACGGGCGTCTTGACACGCGACAGCAGCCATTTTGAGAGTTAAATTATTTACAGCCTGCTCAGCGTTTGATACGGTTCCATTAATTCGTTTAGCTTTCGATGCCTCCAGGATTAGACAGTACAGATTCAACTGCAATGAGGGTAATTTACGTCATGTATCACTGCGCTGTCGAATGAGTGCAGTCGAAGTTGCAAGGTTCGAAGGATGCAGGTAATTGCGCCGAAGGAAAATAATCCGAGAAGCCACTTTGAACTGTCAAGAGATTAAAATCCATTTGAGACGTAGCAACACACTATGACAAAAACACTTCGTCGTTTTCAGTTGCTTTTCTATCTTTCTCTCTCTGTCTGCCTCCACACACTCATACCGACCTCGAAAAGGTGACAAAGTGGAAAAGCTTTCGCCGAATTAACGTGTGCTGGCTCGGCTTCTTCAGGTCAGAATGAAAGACAAAAACTCTATAAGAAAAATGTGTTGGGATTATTTAGAATGCGTGGAACAATAAATTAAATTACCTCATCAGATCCGACGACTCGAGAATAGAATGTCTTTGATATCTCTTTATATATATTAGAACCGTTGGTGTCTGTTGGATTTTAAATCATCCTACTCCGAATAGACTACTGTTTTCACTCTATTATCATAGGTTGCTCTCTATTAATCACCACAGGGATCCTTCCCCGCTTCCCATTAGAATGTCTGAAGCCCAACTTCTCGAGAGCTCCTCTCTGCGGCTGCTCGGTCTCACGCTGTCCGCTGATCTGAGATGGAGCAAATACATTGAGTCAATTACTTCGTCCACCGCAAGGAAAGTTGGCTCCCTTTGCCAGGCCAGGAAATCTTTCTCCTCGGAATCGATCCTTCAAATCAACCATTCGCCCTTGCATAGAGTATTGCTGTCATATATGGACCGGAGCCCCTACTGTTTGCCTCGGGGTTTTTGATAAGATCCAGAAACGAGTATGCAAAGTAATTGGCCCTGATCTGTCATATCGTCTGTAGTCGCTCTCTCACAGACGCGCCGTCGCCTAACTCTTTTTTACAAGTACTTTCACGGTAATTGCTCCGATGAGCTGCTTTCGCTGGTTCCTAGGCTTCATGAATTCAAACGACCTACGAGGCTGGCATCCCGCTCCCAACCTTTCACTCTTGAAACTGTTAAATGTAGCCGTCTCTTCTACTCCAATAGCTTCATATCTCGCACCTCCCGCCTGTGGAACTTCCTTCCTTATTCCTGTCACTGAGCTAATTTAATTTATTGCCTCACTTATACTAAAAATCCCACCACATTTTCCTTACATCCAATTTTGTCTTTTATCCCAACCTGAAGAAGGAGACCCTAAAAAATGTCAACTCTTTTGCGATGAGACTACGTATGGCCCTGCTCTTAATTTTATTATCTCGAATTTTGAGATTTCAATGGATTTTCTTCTTGGTGGATTGACGTCCTGGGTATGACGAGAGCCTACATCAAGGACTCCGATGGGGAAATTGGAGGATTTGAGGACCGTGGAGCCATTTTTTGTAAATGCTGACCCGGTGTTGTAGCACCTGTGAGTGACACAATCATAGTTAAATAGTGACCCTTAAACAAAAATCAACACACTACCACACCACGTATGGCGGTCAATGATTCCAAATTAAATATCCAGGTGCGATTGGGTAATTCTATCAAGATGAGTCTTCCATACACAAAAGTGGTGACGCGTAATGATATATTGCCTACTTTGGTTAAACGCGATCAAAAAGACTTACACATATTTTTTAAGGTTTGCTATATTTATTGAATACCAGCAATACATTTTATATAAAAAAAAATAAAATATTACCAATAATATATTTTTATAGTCAAATGACAAACAATACATTTTATAGCAAAAGCGAAAACATGGCATAGATTTTCCCAAAAATTAAAAACAAATTTGCTATGCTTAATCTGATGTTTTGTAAGAAGAAAGAAGTTTTTACTCCCCGTCTGATTTTATAAGATTATTTGTTCAAAGAAAACGCAGTTAAATAATTATTATTTAATTATGAAATAATGACATTCTTTTGAATTAATTGTAAAGTTTGAAATTTTTCATATTTAAGTTTCGCTATTAAATAAACCATACGGATTTATATGACGCCAAACAAAAACGAAAAAAACAATTCTTATCAAATCCCTTTCTCTCTCTCTCTCTCTCTCTCACACACACACACACACACACACACACACACACACACACACACACACATATATATATATATATATATATATATATATATATATGGTGGGACTCTTTTGTCGTAGATCGACGCGGACCGTTGACGCGTACCGACCAGGGATCTTAAGCACGGCTATGCGGTGTAAGGAAACAAGATCTCCCCCGCCGGACCGTCTTCGCCACTATACCACACCCTATGAAGTATGAGGGTCAGACCACTCAGTTCCCAGGTACCGACAGCCAGGCAACTTGCACATAAGATTTGATAATAATGGTGCTAATACCCTTGGGAAAGGCATAATCCCCCCCCAGTGACGCAAGACAGACTGGTTTATATAGCCTTGGATGCAACTCGTCAAGGAGAAGCACAATTCTGAATTCAAAACCTGAGGAGGGTCGGTTGGGGAACTTTGTGGCACACGGTGCACCAGATCTCTGTATCCGGCTCTTCAAAAAGTGTGGTATAGCATGTCAGGCTATATGACTGTTCGGTGTAAGATACAGGTTCGATTCCTGTCGGAGGACACAAATTTTCTTTGAGATTTCACGGACATTCTGGCAGGTAAATATTGTTAATATTGTTTATTATGAACAGAACATTTACTTAGATATTTGCATCTATGAAAATAACGTAAAACCAAAAAATATATATTAAAATAATTGTTGGACTTTGTCCTTTTCATAATATAATATGTATAATTTATTTATAGATAAGCCTTCAGCATATATATATATATATATATATATATATATATATATATATATATATATATATATATATATATATATATATATATATATATATATATATTTACGTTAAGATAAGCCTTCAGCATATATATATATATAAATATATATATATATATTAATTATATATATTTAATTTATTTACGTTAAGATAAGCCTTCAGCATATATATATATATATATATATATATATATATATATATATATATATATGCTGAAGGCTTATCTTAACGTAAATAAATTATACATATTATATTATGAAAAGGACAAAGTCCAACAATCTATAGATATATATATATATATATATATATATATATATATACTGATGCATGTTTCATTAAATAATATAGACAAGTTTTGTCTATTTATTTTAAGTAAATTCCTTTCACATTGTCTGTTAAGCTTAATAACATTATCATTGAAAGACGAAAGAATATCACCATATTGATACATATTTTTTAATCCTAATCTTTCGGCTTACATAAGCCATTATCAAAGATGACAATTACATTGCACTATATTAAACAATACACGGACAAAGCAATGATGATAGCCTGATTTTGTTTACATGAAATATTTCCAAGCAACGATAAACTTGTGAATGCAAGAAGCTGGAAGCGAAAACCACAGCGCAGCTCATGACGTCACACATGACCACGCGAGAGTGAAAACGAGAAGTATTAAGTATGGAAAACCGTTGCTATAAACCAATGGCTTCTGTTATCAATTATAGGCATTTAAGAATATTTGTGGAGATTTCATAATTTATTTTGTTCAGGTTAGGTTTCAACTGTTTTATGTATATAGCTTCGAGAATATTTAGTTTTTGTTTATTGTTTTCATGTTTAAGTATAGTTGTGTTTTCAACAAGGACTTTCCGGAATTGTGTATGTCGCCAGGCATGTTGTTTTAAATGCCTAAAATGTTAGAGTTATCATTCAAATGTAGTGTCAAGCATCGTGGAAGCGAGCTTGTTTAATATATTGTAATGTAATTGTCATCTTTGATAATGGCTTATGCAAGCCGAAAGCTTACATAAGATTAAAAAATATGTATCAATATTGTGATTTTCTTTCTTCTTTTAATGATAATGTTATTAAGCTTATCATAAAAAGAATTTACATAAAATAAATAGACAACACTTGTCTATATTATTTATGAAACATGCATCAATGAAAAATTGCTGCCTAAATGCAGACAATATATATATATATATATATATATATATATATATATATATGTATATAAAATTATATTGTTTAAGGTTTGCTATATTTATTGATATCAATATTTTGGATAGAGTGCGTATGGATATAAACTGTGTAGACATAGAATCAACTCTGCACAGATTCTCGCTGTAAGCGATCATCAAATCACGTGTTACTGCACTGTGTGTCAGTCACAAACACAGACACACACACATATATATTGTTGTGCTGTGCTGTCTGGTAAGACACAACACTTAGATCAACAGAGTCAGTCGTGATAGTACTATTTACTACTCAGCTAGCCAATTACTGCAATAATATTTTCTTCTTTACTTTCTAGACAATTACCCAGGACTACTTATCATGAATGATCAGTCTATTCATAATAGTAAGGAAGATAACCGGCTCTTACCACAACATATATATATATATATATATATGTGTGTGTATGTAGAGAAAGAAAGAGAGAGAGAGAGAGAGAGAGGGAGATGAAAGATGGGAAAATAGCTTTTTTGCTTTATTTTAAGGGATAAAGTATTTAGATTATCTACAATTTTAATTTATTTATTATATTTGATGTGTTTATTTCCATTTTATTTATTTTTTGCCTATCTATTCTTCTTCTTCTTCTTCTTCTTCTTCTTCTTCTTCTTCTTCTTCTTCTTATTATTATTATTATTATTATTATTATTATTATTATTGCTGTATATTTCTCCTGCTGTACCATTTGGTATTAGAAATAATGTTAAATAGTTTTATACCATTGGCTATTAGTTGTTTAATTGTGATATCCTGGTGCAAAGCTAGAAAGCGTAGTAGGAATTTATTTTCGCGTGTATTTAGAAAGGCGATCTGATTTTTTTTCTTTAGGAATTTATGCTGTTTTTGATAGATGATTATTGCTCTTTTCTCTTTTAGACAATTGTTCTATTGTTTTGCGATGTTTTATATAAAGGTACCCCTTTTCCCATTCCCCCTCTTACTTTTTTATCTGTTCCTCTTTGTATTTTTATTTTGTGGTTCCATACATACATATATATATATATATATATATATATATATATATATATATATATATATATATATATATATATATATATCTTCTCTATCTCCGCAGACATTTTGATTCCTATATATTTTTTCTGGGATTGCATTGGATCTAACTGTATTTTGTTATATTCTGTGATACCTAAGCGGTTACAGTTTAGTGGCTTTCTAAATTTATCGAGCATATTCAGCAAGTTATTTCATATTGAAGTCACCAAATTATCCAATGTGAATGAGTGATTTTCATTCCGTTTTCCACATAAATATTTCTCTAACTTTTTCTCTCATCTCATAGGTCTGTGTTCAAGAGTTTTCACCTATACTCCCGCACCTTTTAACAGAGTTCACAACAACTTTTTTCTGTGGATAACACACCGAAGTTTCATTTTCTTTTAAAATAATTTTGGTGATTTAGTCTTTTGCAATCTTCTTTCTTTTTCCTTTCGTTTATTAGATCCTTACTAAAAATGGATTCGATATTCCAATGGATGCTCAGCGGTCTTCTCGATTCGATCTATACGTTTTCCCTGTTCTGTAGACCAATTCCTTTTATTGACTACTGTTTGCTTTTGAGCACTTCTAGCATTGTATAGTATATGTGTATATCAGAACGACTATTAGCATGGAAAACGGAATTAGCATACCGTGTTCCAATTCTAAACGACTCTTTTTCGTTCACTTGGAGAAACATTAATTTATCCCCCCCACGCCATAGTTTAAATAACATGGCAGATAAAGACCCCTAGCCTTGCGTGGCAGACATTCTAGGGGAATGAAAGCTCCCGATATGGCAGATTTGTTTTTGTTTTTTAGCTTAGTAGTATGACACTAAATTCAAAACCAGTTTTACGAGGGATAGACTTCGTCAGGTAAACTTTCAATTAAAACGCTTACTGTGGGGCTCTAACATCTCTAATAGGCGTGGTCGAATATGCAATACGAACAATTCCAATACAAATTCCGTTAAAATAGTTGATTGTTTAGTTAGACTTATCCTTGCAGAAAAAAAACAGCAACTTTTAATTTTCAAATCATTTAGGATCGCTCCGTGTGCATCGGATGATTTATCGCACTAAGGGGACACGCCCTTTTCCCCTACCAGCTTTAACTGAAGAGACACTGACAAAAAATATCGTCCAACATTTCATAGTATCATATAATAACTCGACCGAAACTTTGTAATAAATATGGCGACAAAGATAAGGACAATAGTCCGAATAATGTAAATAATGTACATAATATCTCATCTCAGAAATATAGACAGATAATAACTCTGATTGTCCATACCTTTGTTAGCTAGTTAGTTCCTTTGTTTACACGACCGTTACGCCCTCATAAATAATCACCTCATAAATAATGATCTACTATTTTTTGACTCCGTGAAAAGAGGGAAATTACATATCAGAGATGCTATTACATATCTCATATTTAGTGAGAAATTACATAGAAAGTACATTTAGAATTTAGTGAGGAATTACACAGAAATTTAGTGAAAAATGATTTAGTGAGAAATTACATAGAAAGTACATTTAGAATTTAGTGAGGAATTACACAGAAATTTAGTGAAAAATGATTTAGTGTGAAATTACATAGAAAGTACATTTAGAATTTAGTGAGGAATTACACAGAAATTTAGTGAAAAATGATTTAGTGTGAAATTACATAGAAAGTACATTTAGAATTTAGTGAGGAATTACACAGAAATTTAGTGAAAAATGATTTAGTGTGAAATTACATAGAAATTACATTTAGAATTTAGTGAGGAATTACACAGAAATTTAGTGAAAAATGATTTAGTGTGAAATTACATAGAAAGTACATTTAGAATTTAGTGAGGAATTACACAGAAATTTAGTGAAAAATGATTTAGTGTGAAATTACATAGAAAGTACATTTAGAATTTAGTGAGGAATTACACAGAAATTTAGTGAAAAATGATTTAGTGTGAAATTACATAGAAATTACATTTAGAATTTAGTGAGGAATTACACAGAAATTTAGTGAAAAATGATTTAGTGTGAAATTACATAGAAAGTACATTTAGAATTTAGTGAGGAATTACACAGAAATTTAGTGAAAAATGATTTAGTGTGAAATTACATAGAAAGTACATTTAGAATTTAGTGAGGAATTACACAGAAATTTAGTGAAAAATGATTTAGTGTGAAATTACATAGAAAGTACATTTAGAATTTAGTGAGGAATTACACAGAAATTTAGTGAAAAATGATTTAGTGTGAAATTACATAGAAATTACATTTAGAAATTACATATCAGAGATGCTGTTTAGGGAGAAAATGAAAGTAAGACAGACAGAAAGAAAGATAGTAAGAAAGACAAAAGGAAAGATAGGAATGTTTAAAGTCACCTCTCAATGCCAAAGAAGTAAGGGACAATTCCATTTAGATTGTGTGGAAAGACATATCAAAGACGCTACTTGGTTTCAGAAAGAAAGAAAAAAGAGAAGGAGAAATAGAAGTGTTTTAATTTGTTTCAGTGAAATACAAAACGTTGTCAATGTCAAATCTTTTCATGGTAGTTTTGGCCATACTTTCTTAAAGTTTTTAAGCTCAGATATTTGACGAATGCGACAGGAGAATTTCTTCGATATTTTATTGGCGTCGTTACTCCCTCTAAGCTTAGTCAATCATTAATTCATGAATTACAATTCATCATAAATTCAACGTGCTTTCTCTTCGTTACTTAGTTAGTTCCTTAGTTAGTTTACACGACCCTTATGCTTCGCCATTACTATTATATTGATGGTTCTGCCATCAAAACGTGTTTATTTGGACTGTTTATATTTAATGGAGTTAGGAGATCTTAAATTATTAATTATTAGTTTCAATGAAAAATAGTAAAACTGTAGAATTTCTACTGGCAACGCTAGTCAATGTATTATTATTATTATTATTATTATTATTATTATTATTTCCTTTCATATCTGGCGTTTACACATTCCTTTCCGTGTCCCGCCCAAGGACCTAAGGTTAGAAATGGCATCCTGACACTTTCCACTGCAACAAAAAAAAAAAAAATTACATAGAGAAAGTCCTTCGTAAAGTGTGGGCTGTACTTGTCAGAACAATTTTTTGTATTTCTTTGAGACATGGACTTCCAGGGATCCCTTCAATTAGTCTACTGGAATCTTTTCCAACCAGTCCAAGGGCTCCAACTACAACAAAGATTGTTGATGTCCCATGTGCCACATTTTTTAGATTTCTATTTCAAGGTCCTTGTATTTTGACAGCTTTTTGAATAACTTCAAAGATAAATTGCAATCTGCAGGGACTGTCATATCAATAAGGAAGGCCTTTTTTTGTCTGTGGTCTTTAATAACAATGTCTGGGTGGTTGGCTTTGATTGTTCTGTCAGCGTGTATTGTGTAGTCCCATAGAATTGTAACAGGTCCTATCTCTGTAACCGGGTCTGGGTGGTGTTCATTCCAGTTTCTTTCAGTTTCCTTCCCGTAGAAGTTGCAAATCTTCCAGTGCAGATATTGGCCCACTCTGTCATGCCGGGCTTTTTACTCAGTGGGTGCCAATATCGTGCAACCTGATACAAGATGATCAATCGTTTCTGGATATTTATCACAGAATCTGCATTTTGGTCTAACACACTATTTTAGTATATCTACTTGATAATACCTAGTTAACAAGCATTGGTCCTGTGCAGCAAGGATAAAACCTTCAGTTTCAGCTTTCATCCCTGCACTACGTAGCCACTGATGGGTACGGTTCTTGTCTACGTCAGCTGGTTTGGTACGGTCAGAGTATTGGCCATGAAGCGGTTTTATTCGCCATTGTTTCTGTATCTGGTCGTTGTTGTTATTAATGTTATTATCATTATTATTATTATTGTTATTATTACTGGAAAATGATTGGTCGTATTGTGCAAGCAACTTGTTTTGGTAGCAGTTGATTCATCGGCTTACGGCCATATCGCGTTGAAACACCGGTTCTTGTAATATCACCGACGTTAGACAACATTAAGCGTAGTCATTAAACCAAGAGTTCTTTATTACTGTCTTAAACTCATCGGCTTATTCCAAGAGAACCGTACACGGAAGATGTTTGTTTGTTTAGCGGCATAGCAACTACTTATGGGTCATTTAATTCCGAAATTTTAATTTCTTGGGAGGAATAGTAATTTCTTTGACCAAAAAACGTATTGCTGGTATTTATTTCTGTTACAAGTTTTATTGCTGGTAATATTTTTACAGAAATGTATTGATGATAATATTTTTTTACTATGAAAATGTACTGCCAGTATTTTTACAATAAATTTCATTTATACTTTGATCGCGTTTCGATCCCGCGTTTTAAGGTTATCTATTTACCCATAGCTGGGACCCTAACAGGTCCTACGACCCCGAGTCAGCGTGTATCTGGAAAACAAAAGCAATTAAGAGATGGTTCCACGCCCCTCAAAACCTTTCGATCGGAATCCCTGCTGCCGGATGTAGTTTATCGTCATAGAACGGAAGATGAGTATAAGTCTCGTTAATCATATGACAAAACAGGGTTGAACATTTTTACAAGTGTTTAGCAGAAATAAATAGAAAATGAATTCAAGCTCATTGATTAAAATAACGGCTTAGAACACTAGGGTCTAAACACTGAATACAACGAATTTAGAAAAATATAGTGTTGAGGAAAGAGTTTCGGCTTTTATTAATAACGTGTGTTTTACCAAAAATCCTTAAATGTTCAAAGGAAATAATTTTGTTTGAGACTTTAACAAAATACTCTATTGCAAATAAAAAGTAAATATTTTTCCTCTATGTTCGCTTTATTAGACGAAATATATCGAATAAATGTTTAATGTTCTTTTTATTAGACACGTATAGATCAGATACACATTTTATGTGCGAGGTAGACGTACTGTAAATACGCTAACCAGAGACATTTGGTCTAGACAGAGAGAAATAAGTTCCTTTGTTCTTGATTTTTGTTGCGATGGTCAAACTGATATGGAGTTTGGGTGAATATGTCTTGCAGAAATGTGTGTGAGTCTGATATACTCCTATACCTTTTATGTGGTTAAATACGCTAATAGAAAAATGCCGTAATATTGCATAAAGTTAACGGAAAACTGTTCTTTAGTGACTCAGTAAGAATTGCTCAGTCCTTCCTTTCTAAAATTGATGAAGTTCAAAAACGTTTTTCGTGGTCTTGCGCGTTTTCCACTATACAATCTCTTTCTTCAGAAACGCAAAGTCGCAAGCCTATTGTTACATTATCGCTATTTTAGTGTTCAGTTGAAGTACGATCTTTAGTTCCGCTATTTCAGACCTTTACACTTTGGTCACACGGCACTCATTCAACGTCATGTTCCCAATATACTAAATGTACTAAAAAAATGTTAAACTTTTTTACAAGAACTGCAATTTTGTCGAACAAAATCACACATGTCTATTTCTCCAAACACTTTAATCTTAATCTTCAAATTCAATTGATTAACTGTAAATTAACGACCCCACTACGGAAGCGAAAACAAAATATGCACGGGAAACAGGCTTTGGTTTGGTTTGGTTTGATTTGTTTTACGGTATATCACCCTCAATGGGTTATTTAATGCCTTCAAGATTTTTATTGCTGCTAATACTTTTTTTATCTATCTATCTATCTATCTATCTATCTATCTATCTATCTATCTATCTCAATTTGTTTATACTCTGTCCATATCTATCTATCTATCTATCGATCTATCAGCCTATTCCTATCCCTTTTTCTCTTTCTTTTGTGTTTCTTGTACTTTGTGTCTTCTTCCTTTTATTCTTTCATTTTATATTTCTTTGTCTTTGTTACTTTTTCTTTCGTTTTGTTTCAATTTCTCTCTCACTCATTTTGTCTATGAGCTTTTTCTTATCTATCTATCTATCTATCTATCTATCTATCTATCTATCTATCTATCTATCTATCTATCTATCTATCAGTCAGTCAGTCAGTCAGTTCATATCTATCCATCTATCTATGTATTTGTCTGAGTGACAGAATTAATTTAAACTTGGAACTAATTTCAAATCGGAACTAATTTCAACGCGATTTAAAATAAAATTTATCAATTTTCTGCAATTTTCATTCTTTTTTTATAGCAATTTTTTGCATAAATTATATTGCTGATAATCTTTTATTAAAATTTTCATTTCCGGTAATAATTTTTCACAAAAATGTATTGCTGGTAATACAACCTATTCTTACACGTTTTGACCCCAGTTTGGTGGTTAACTATTTGCCCATCGTTGGAACCCGGGTCAGGGTGTACCTGGGAGCACCAGCAATTAAGAGGTGGTTCCATGCTCCTCAAAACCTCCTGATCAGAGGCCTTGCTGTTGGACGTAGTTTATCCTCTTACCCAGGAAGCGGATGTAGAAATTCATCAATAAATAGACAATATATATATATATATATATATATATATATATATATATATATATATATATATATATATATATATATCAGCCTATTCCTATCTCTTTTTCTCTTTCTTTTGTGTTTCTTGTACTTTGTGTCTTCTTCCTTTTATTCTTTCATTTTATATTTCTTTACATTTTCTTTCGTTTTGTTTCAATCTCTCTCTCACTCATTTTGTCTATGAGCCTATTCTTATCTATCTATCTATCTATCTATCTATCTATCTATCTATATATATATATATATATATATATATATATATATATATATATATATCAGCCTATTCCTATCTCTTTTTCTCTTTCTTTTGTGTTTCTTGTACTTTGTGTCTTTTTATCTAAATTTAGTGTTTCCTTTTTGTCATTAGTAAATCTAGTTAGTGATTAAGGGCTTTTCTTTTTCGTTTTATTTACAGAAATCCTTCTATCTTCTTGAGTGTCATCAAAATGTCTAAAGACAGATTTGTACGACTTTGAAAACGATGAGAATAATTTGTTTTCGTCTTTTCAAAATGTCAATCTTCTGACTGGAAGAGTTGACATTTTGTCAAGGAATTCTTTCACGTCAAGGATATATAGCACAGTGGATAAAGGCGTTAGTTAGATCCAATGACAGGATCCAAAGAGTGTGAGCTCAATACCTGGTTGAGGCAGTACAGAACTTGGAGAGGGAAATTAACTGCAGACAACTGGTAAGTGACATCCATTAAATATGGCATGTGGAACTAGAACAGTCTACCCCATCGAGCGAATTTTTTTTATTTCGACATTCCAACACCTGAAGAAGGACGGAGCGTACAACGGCCGAAACGTTGTGATAAATATGGCAACAAAGACTCGGTCAATAGTGCGAGTAATGTAAAAGTGTATGTAACACCTAATCACGGCTTTCGTTTCATTTAAGACATCTTCACGAAAAGGAAGGGTGTGTCTGGTAGAAGAGAATGCGAGCTCATCATTACTTTGGCAAATCACTCTTTAATAATTATATTAGTAAATCTAGCCATTAATGTTAGAGCTAAAAACTTGATGGGCTTAGAAAGCGTCTACTGGTCCTTGTACGTGACAAAATATTTCCACCCCACAGCCGCTCTCTCACAGACGAAACTTCGTAAGCCTCTTAGTGTTTTATTGGTATTTCAATGGAAAGTGCTCAAGACGAACTACATTCCTTAATTCTACCAATTCTAACCTTCAGTACTCACATTGTAGTAACTCACTTTCATTCCATTTGTATTCCAATAGTAAATGCGACTCAAGCAACTTCTTCCCGCGAATCGCTGCGATGTGGTACCGACAATCAAGGGGATGTCAACCGTTATCTTCCCCCACATGTCCGTATAAACCGTGCCTCTTTGTAACCTTCTACCTCGAGTGGCTCCCGGGCCCTGTACAAGGTGAACGTCACTGTAAAAAATATGTTGTTGCTGCTTTTCTTTTTCGTTTTATTTACAGAAATCCTTCTATCTTCTTGAGTGTCATCAAAATGTCTAAAGACAGATTTGTACGACTTTGAAAACGATGCGAATAATTTGTTTTCGTCTTTTCAAAATGTCAATCTTCTGACTGGAAGACTTGACATTTTGTCAAGGAATTCTTTCACGTCAACTTCTGGATTTCTTTTCTTTTTTAGGCCTGCTTTTTCAAGAATTATTAATCTCGGTCCGATTATTGCAGGTGTTAAAATTATTTATGAAATCAATTTAATTAATTTACCTTCTTTTTGGTTCTACCAATGTTTCTTTGAGTTTTATTCATTCCTTTCATTCCTCAAATATTCTTCTTTTTCTGTTTCTTACTTCCTTCTCTTCAGTTTATCATTCTTTTATTTTTGTCATTAATTTGTCAGGTTTTCCGAACATTCATTCTTTTTCCTTTTTGTTTCATTTCTTTTCTGGTTTTATTCATTCCTTTCTTTAAATTTTTAACTTTCTTTCATTTTGATTGTATTTCTTCATTTCATTCAGTTCTGTTTATCGTTTCTTCCTTATACTTCTTCCTTGTACTTCTTTCTTGTACTTCTTTTTGTACTTCTTCCTTGTACTTCTTTCTTGTACTTCTTCCTTGTACTTCTTCTTTGTACTTCTTTCTTGTATTTCTTCCTTATACTTCTTCCTTGTACTTCTTCCTTGTACTTCTTTATTGTCCTCCTCCTTGTACTTCTTTCTTGTACTTCTTCCTTGTACTTCTTTATTGTCCTCCTCCTTGTACTTCTTTCTTGTACTTCTTCCTTGTACTTCTTTATTGTCCTCCTCCTTGTACTTCTTTCTTGTACTTCTTCCTTGTACTTCTTTATTGTCCTCCTCCTTGTACTTCTTTCTTGTACTTCTTCCTTGTACTTCTTTATTGTCCTCCTCCTTGTACTTCTTTCTTGTACTTCTTCCTTGTACTTCTTTATTGTCCTCCTCCTTGTACTTCTTTCTTGTACTTCTTCCTTGTACTTCTTTATTGTCCTCCTCCTTGTACTTCTTTCTTGTACTTCTTCCTTGTACTTCTTTATTGTCCTCCTCCTTGTACTTCTTTATTGTCCTCCTCCTTGTACTTCTTTCTTGTACTTCTTTCTTGTACTTCTTCCTTTAATTTCTCTCTTTTTCCCTGTCTTACTACCATTCTTTCTTTTCTTTTTTTCTGTTTTTCTTTTTTTTATTTATTTAACACGATTAGATAGGCTTAACTATCACCCTGTCCGTATTCCTCCCATATTTATTGAACAGGAATAGTAGATTATCCCTCGTTTTCTGTTTCGGATATGATTCACCGCTTCTTTCATCCCAGGTCCTACTGATTTAACTGCCTTTTTGGCGATCAGGCTAATCAGTGGCTGCTGCCTTTTATTATGAGAGTACCGGGTTGGCAGTTCTCTGGCTATGGCATCCAACTGGTAATAAGAAACGCGAATTCTTTAGCAGCGTGTAGAGATGCTGTCTGGTCAACATTTGCATAATACCGGGGTATGTTTAGTGTCATATCGCGCATGGCTAGGTGACTCTGCATGTATTTCCAGTGGACAACCCTGAGGCCCAATTATGCTTTGGTCTCAGTCACGTTCTGACGAGTTTGCATTGTCATTGACAACAGTGATAATAAGGTTTGACTTTTTCTTCTTTCTCCTCAAAACAAAGTCGTATGATAAATACAATGAAAATGAATATTATTCTGCTGTTTTTCTTGCTCCTGAATAAATGTTTATTTTTCTAAATGCCTTAAACCTAGTAAACCCTTGCGTCTTTGTGGCTTTACTGCCTTACACGGTGTGATTTAGATTAAAAACGACACGTACATTTTTATTTCTTTCATTCTGGTTTAGTTTATTTTGTTTTACGACATATGAACCCCAGGGTGTTATTTAACGCAGACAATATTTTTAGGATAGTTTGTATGAATAGAATAGATATTGTTGAGTTGGTGCATAATTATCAGGCGTTTTTGTAGGCGAGTTATTTGTTAAGAAAAATTGCTGTTATTGCTTACTTTTTTAATAAGTATTATTTTTATTTTCAGGCTATAGAATTGCGTTTCGATAATTATACGCTCCGGAATAATCATTAAAAAATGTTATTTTTGAATTGATATCTTTCTTTTTTTCATAATAGATATTGTTTAAAAAAACGCCTGATAATTATGCACCAACGTAATATTTTTTTCTTCAAAAATGTATTGCTGGTATTTTTACCAGACAAATCTATTTTTTTCTTTCATAGTGTTTGGACCCTAGTTTGGCTTCAAACACTAGTATGACTTCATTTACATGAAGTTATTGCTGGTCATTTTCTTTAAAAGTATATTGTTGTCATTATATTCTAAATATGTAGTTTTTGGTTATTCTTTTTATATGAAAATGTGTTACTTGTAATTTGACAATAGAAATTTTGTAACTTTATGGTGTTTTGTTTTTGTATGGCGGTTAACTATTGACCCATAGCTGGTGCTACCACCTCGTGTCAGGGTGGACTTAGGAACAATAGTAATTAAGAGTTGATTCCAGAAAACCTTATCAGAATCCTTGCTGCTGAATGCAGTTTATCGTCATACCCAAAACACTTCTTCATTCTGTTTTCTTCTTCATTCATTTATTTCTTGTTGTTCTATACATTCACGTGTTGCTTCTTCTTGTATTTTCTTCTTCGTTGTTTTTCCTTTTTATAAATATAAATGTTTCGTCTCCATTTAAATTCTTTCTTTTCTTTCAATTCTATCGCTTCATTAACCGTCATTTCTGTAACTCCTTTAAAATAGAAAGAGGCTATTTTGCCAGTCCCGGAAAATAGACAAACATAGCATAGCATATTTTACAGGTCTTTGTAATATGAAACAGAAGTGATGTCCGTCTTCTGATTAGAAGGGCAAAATTTGTAATAATACATTCTTTCTTTTCTTTTTATGTCCCGTGTCCTACCAGGGCGCCATTTGCTTACGCCCGCCAGGTATGTCATGCGTGGCTTTTTCTTGTTTCTCTTTCTCTCTATTCTACCTTTATGCGCCGTGTCCCTTCAGGATGTAGACGATCATGCCTCTCCTCTTTACCTTATCCCTTGTAGCTCTCAATAAGTTTCGTCCGTCTGACAGCTCAACCAGACAACGTTTTGTCATCCACTCGCTTAAGCCTGACAGGTATGTCATGTGTTGCTTTCCACTTTTTCTCTTTCTCTCTGTTCTGCCTTTACGCGCCGTGTCCATTCAGGACGTAGACGATCATGGCTCTCCCCCTTATCCCTTGTAGCTCTCAATAGGTTTCGTCCGTCTGCCACCTACCCATGCGACGTTCTGTCATCCACTCGTTTAAGCCTGCCAGGTATGTCATGCGTTGCATTGCCTTGTTTCGCTTTCTCTCTATTCTACCTTTATGCGCCGTGTCCCTTCAGGGCGTAAACGATCATGGCTCTCCACTTCTCCTTAACACTTGTAGCTCTCAGTAAGTTTCGTCCCTCTGCCACCTAAACCAGACCACGTTTTGTCATCCACTCGCTTAAGCCTGCCAGGTACGTCATGCGTTTTCTTTCCCTTGGTTCTCTTTCTCTCTATTCTACCTTTATGTGCCGTGTCCCTTCAGGACGTAGACGATCATGGCTCTCCACTTCCTCTTATCCCTTGTAGCTCTCAATAAGTTTCGTCCCTCCTCCAGCTCCACGTTCTGTCATCCACTCGTTTAAGCCTGCCAGATATGTCATGCGTTGCATTCCCTTGTTTTTCTTTAACTCTATGATTCTCTAAGCCCCCCTTTCTCATTACTTGTCCCAGAAATTTCATCTGATTATTCCTGATGTTAAGTATAAGCCTCCTCCTTGTTTGCATCCTCTCCAAGATCTCATCGTTGCTCACCCGCTCGGTCCATGATATTCTCAGCATCCTTCTGTAGAACCACATCTCCGTCGCTTCGAGTCTCTTCGTCATCTTTGAGGAGACCGTCCAACATTCGCTGCCATAAAGAAGGACAGATGACACGTAACAGCTCAATACTCTTTGCCTTGTTTGTCTGCCTCGCAATACTCTAGTCAGTTTTTGCAATCCGTCGTTGGCCATCTTGTTTCGGTAGCAGCTATTCGCAATTCCCGTTGCAAGCAAAGGTCGATTTGTTGTATAATGATATTGTATTACCGGTCTTGGTAAAAAAGACCGTTATTCATTTTTGCCGGTAGATATTTTTTATTATTAAGCAGGCAGGTAATGTTAAAATTAACAACACGAGGGTTTAATACAGAAGTTTATTTATTTTCAATAGTGAAGGCAATTTAAAATCTTTTCTAACATCACTTCTTAAAACACAAGTTAAAACCATTTATAAAAAGAAAGGGTTCCGTCTAACCTATTTCACCCACAGGGTTGGTATGGTTTTCAGGCACTTTTCAAAGGTGCTGCACGCTGGGATCGACCCCTCTAGTCCGATAACATCAGAAAGTCTCTTTCCTGAAAAAAAGACCATGGTGAGATTCGAACGTTCTAACCACGTGCCGAACATACATATATATATATATATATATATATATATATATATATATATATATATATATATATATATATATATATATATATATATATATATATATTAAGAAGGTAAAAAGTAGGAGAAAAGGAGAGGAAGGTAATATATATATATATATATATATATATATATATATATATATATGTCCAGATATATATGCTTCCATTTCTGAAACATGGTTATCACTGTGTAGCGGTAAAACCATATTTTAAATCTATTAATTTATAATATTAATGCTCTGTAAATTTAAATTTACATTGAGCACTATTGTGTAAAAATAAAAATATCTATAAGAACACCGGATTTTATATCTTACTGTTCTTTCCTTTTTATTTATATATATATATATATATATATATATATATATATATATATAT
>OZ038504.1:56548338-56590838 GCA_964036315.1 Acanthosepion esculentum
CATTGTGTATCTATGTTTTTTTTTTTTGTAAAGCGTCGTGGTGATATTTCCTGTCTCGTCACTTTTGTGTTTGTGTATATATCTAAATATATCTGCGTGCTTATGTATTATAACCTGATTGTGTATGTATTGTCTTTCGCAATATTTCATCAACCTCTGTCTATGCTTAGAATTCAAATGTATCCATGTTGTCATGAAGTTTAGAGCAGTCGATCTTAACGTTTATTCCAACTTAATTTCCATAAAAACAAAGTAAATAGAATAATATTTGTATTTTTTCCTCAGTAATTTTATAATTTTAAACTTAATAGTCATTAAATTTAGATTTTAAACTGAGTAATTTTTAATTTTAATTTCAAATTTCATCGTATAATTTAATACTCATTAGTTAGAATAAATTCTATTTTGGTATAACCCCAACTTTAAAGCATTTGATAGTTATTATAACCCTACCCCGTTGTCAAGTTTTTTTAATTCTCGTATACTTGTATTTTGATTGGTCATTCCAGCTTATGTAACACCGTTTCCCCTTGCGAGGGGTGGTTAATTAATTTGAACCTTTTAAAACCCATTATTCTACATTCAACATCATCGCTTGATAAGACACCACAGGTGTTGAAACAAAATGGCAATTTTGTAGTGATTTAATAACATTTATGTTATAATTTTCAAATAAATAATTATATATAATATATATATAATTATATATATATATATATATATATATATATATATATATATATATATATATATATATATATATATATATATATTTGTGACTTGGCTGATTGAAGTTATGTTTAGCACCCAGATTCTAGAGATTCATAGACGAACATTTTTGTAGTCATTCGAGCCACTCTTCAGGAGGTATCTGCAATTGTCTGCTGATTTTCTCATTGTCATTTTTTTATATTAAGTTTAACAATAATTTATGTACTTTTCATTGGTTTTCAGGCTGATTTTTCTTCTTTCTGTGTGTGTGTGTCTGCACAAGGTTTGTATGTCGTCGTTATTTTCCGCTTTTCTTCAATATCTTTTCTTCTTTTACTGTCTACTTTTTTCCTTTATTCTCTCTTTCGTCTCTGCGTGTCAATGATAACTTAGGAATGGTATTTCCGATATCAAATCATGACTTTACTTAGGTTAATTTTCTCGAATATTCTGGTATTTTTTTAAGTTTGGAAAATATAGGTATATTCCGTTTTATATTTATACTTCCCGTAGTTATATTTATAGTTCAATATATTTATATTTGCTTGCAACGGGAATTGCAAATGGCTGCTACCGAAACAAGATGGCCAAGGACGCGTTCCAAAAGCTGGCTAGAATATTGCGAGAATGCGGATCTATTTGGTAACAAAGCAAAGAGTATTGAGTTATATTTATACTTCCCGTAGTTATATTTATAGTTCAATATATTTATATTTGTTTGAAAGGGGAATTGCAAATGGCTGCTATCGAAACAAGATGGCCAAGGACGCGTTCCAAAAGTTGGCTAGAATATTGCGAGAAGGGGCATCTATTTAGAAAAGAGTATTGAGTTATATTTATAGTTTCCGTAGTTATATTTATAGTTCAATATATTTATATTTGTTTGCAGTTATATTTATAGTTCAAATGATTAATTTTTTTTTTAATTTTTTTTTTTTTAATTATTTATTTCTTTATTAATGATTAAATTGCAAAACGTTGTTTACCCTTTTAGAAATTAATTGATAAAAACGAATAATTCCGCTATTATTTACTTTTCTTCGCATTTTTCCAATGAAAAATGACCCTGTACACATGTTACTTCGTATGTCTATTCCACAAAGTCGTTCTTTGCAGATTGACCACAGATTCACGATTGGATTTAAATCAGAAGATTTTCCGGGCCAGTCTAGTACTTTGATTTGCTCACTGGTAAAGCTTACCGTTGTGTTCGTGCATTTTTACAATTTTCGTACACTTCCTTGAATGAACGTCCACCGCAGATAGTGTGCGTAGGACAACTAATCGACGGTCGAGACAATAGTGTCTGGGGGTGATGAAAAATCTGATGCAGTCACGGATGATGAAATATTTTTTTAAGCCCAAACAAATTTCATCATACACCCCAAAAATAGATTCATATTACTGCACACTATGGCAAATGGCATAATCTGAGGAAAAAAATAGAAATCAATTACACCCTCTCACTCAAGTGGGTCTAAAACTGACCGTATGGTGAAAGAAAGGAAACTAAAGCTGGGGAAATAGTTAAATCATCTGATTCATAAAGTTTCACATAATCTTTACATATTCGATTCATGTTTGTATCCTCATTTATGTTAAAATCATCCGATTTCTGTTTCTAGGCGTGTTTCAATGCCACTAAAATCCAATACCACGACATGTCCTAGTGAGCTCTTAGATCAATACCATTGGCAATGCTCTAGACTGAAGAAGCCATTCCGTTGTAAATTGAAACTTGATAATTACGTTGGGGATACAATTTCATGGCCAGCTCAATAATCCATTTTACAAGGATCCGATGACTTAAAAGGGAATACACCTAAGCACAGTGAATGTTAATTAAGGATTAATCTTCCTTATTTATTGATTGAGCTACTTTCAAATAATTCTATTTATTGTAATTTACCGATTTCTTCATGTCTGTATGTCTTTCTTTTAAATCATGAAGCAGGACAACAACACGTTGTAGCGCGATTTGTATTAGCGCAATACTGCTGACATTTTCTAACGTTAAAAATAAATAGATTTCGCGTCCGATTCGCAATTTACTTGACTGCGTTCTATATTTCCACTTCTCCGGAATGCTGCAATGTCCCGAGGGAGCTTACTTCAGATATATTACTGCTTGTAATATAATTTCCCTTGTGAATTTAACTATTTGCCGATAATTTCTGGAAATATGAAATAACTCAACATCGAGCTTAAGAATTGCCGATGTTGGCGTTTAAATGAGTTATTAATAAAGAAACATAAGCGCAATCATCTGAAATTGGACGAGACTTGAAATGATAAATTACGTTTTTAGGGAAATGTGTTCGCCATAAGCGAGTCATTATAGTTTCATCGTATGGCTTCCGGGAAGAAATACACTTGTCTCCGGAGTAATGTGGTAGAAGATGTATGGTTACCTGTTTCTTCTGTTGTTCATGTATTTTTCCCTTCGTTGCCCGGAGCCCGATATCTCACGATAATACTTTCTCGCAGTTTATCCATGGAGAAAGGTTGACGTCATAAGTGAAGGTAAGCACACAGGCGCTGCGTTTTCCACCAGGTTTGGAAGGAGATGTAAGCACTCCGGTGGGAAGCGGACCGTTGCCTGGAATTTTTCGTAACTCTATTTACAGACAGGTGCATTTATTTAATCATTTTCTGATTCGTTTCTATTGCGCAGTCTTCATTATTTACGAGCCTTATCTCCATCAGCGACTCTTTTCGTCACTTTGCTAAATTGCTAAATAGAACGGAACGCCTCTGAAGAGAAAACAAAAGCAACACACAATGTTCGACACCAAGCCACATTTGTGTATAGGGAGATGATAGAGCTGGTTCAGAGGCAAAGATAAGCTTAAACATTAATCACGAAAACACAAAAATCCCTTATATTGATTGCAAACTTAAAAGATTAATTCATCACAAATAGATCGCTGGAGCCCCAACCTAGACAACAAACTTCATAGCATCAACCCCAAAATAGGAGAGTAGAATCCAGGGCACAGAAAGATAAGAAGAAAAGACGTTGCGTTGACAAGAGTCCGTATCAGTCATACTCAAATTATTATACAGTGTAACCCGGATATAAGAGAGTTGTCGGGACCGGAGAAGAACTATCTTATATCCGGGTTTCTCTTATATCCGGGTTTGGTCTATTTTGTTTAGGTAAGTATGGCTCTAATTTGGGACCAGATAAAATATCTCTTATATCCGGGTTTCTCTTATATCCGGATCTCTTATATCCGGGTTACACTGTATAATCACCTACTAAAAAATGTAGAACCATCAATGTGTATTGCATGTCAAGAACAATACACAGTGAAACACATCCGAGTGACTTGCAAAGATCTAAGACTAACCCGAAAACAATATTATCAATTAAACAGTTTTAAAGAATCCTTCAACAAAATCAATCTATCCAATGTAATCCAATTCCTGAAAGAAGCCAGATTTTATGTGGAAATATAATCTCAAAATCCTAAACACATTATTTTACCCACACTTCTCGGAAAACTTTCTACGCAAACCGTGACAACTCCTAAAGTTTTCCTTTTTGTATAATGATGTTCACCCTGTACAAGAGCCACTCGAGGTAAATGGTTACAGAGTAAGAAGCACAATTCATTAGGATACGTGGAGAAGATAATGGTTGACCAAAGACTTGAACAGGTCAAGTTTGTAAAGATTGGGGAAGCGTCCTCTTTAGAGTCGGTTCAACAAAGTAAGAGGTAACCGGCACAATAAATGTGGACATATGGGGAAAATAACAGTTAACCCTAGATTGAAGTGATCGGGGTAGCATCCTCTTTAGAGTCGGTTCCACAAACTAAGAGGTAACCGGCACAATTTATGTGGACATATGGGGAAAATAGCAGTTAACCCTAGATTGAAGTGATCGGGGAAGCGTCCTCTTTAGAGTCGGTTCCACAAAGTAAGTGTTAACCGGCACAATTTATGTGGACATATGGGGAAATAACAGTTAACCCTAGATTGAAGTGATCGGGGAAGCGTCCTCTTTAGAGTCGGTTCCACAAAGTAAGAGGTAACCGGCACAATTTATGTGGACATATGGGGAAAATAACAGTTAACCCTAGATTGAAGTTATCGGGGAAGCGTCATCGTGAGAGTGGGTTCCACAAAGCCCCAATCCAGACAACAAACTGTGTAGCATCAACCTCATCACAACTTAATTTTTGAAGGCATACGACCGCATCACCGAAGTTAATTTTTGAGGGCATACGACCGCATCACCGAAGTTAAGCAACATCGTGCCTGGTCAGTACGTAGAAGAGTAATTGGTTGTGAATAGTTTGTGCTTTAAGCTTGGGTGTGCTTGTGGTGTAATGGATAAGCCCATGAAAGTGTTAATTAGAGAGCCGAGTTTCAATTCCAGTTGCGTTCGTTATATTCACACATGTACAGACCTGTTCGATAAAAGTGACTCACCTTATCCTTTGAATTTAGCTCAACTTTCGTTTCATCGGAGAAGAGAACATTCTTCCAGTTTTCTACGGTGAAAGTTTTGTAATAGTGTGCCCATTCAAGTCTCTTGGCTTTGTTGCCTTTGCTTATTAGCGGCTTAAACCTTCGTGTACAAGATTTGTAGCCTTGTTCTAACAGCCACCGACGGACTGTTGAAGAGTCAAGACTAACACCTTGCTCTTCGCTTAGACTGGCTGTAATTTCTTGGCTAGTGATAGTCCTATTCTTCGCAACTTCTCTCTTGATTACCCTGCCAGTTCTATCATCAATCCTTTTCTTTCGTCCCCTTGTTTCCTTCCTTGGAGCAGGAGTGGCATCATTATGTGCCCTAAGCACTCGAGAGACAGTTGATTGTGAGGTTATAGCAAGTTCTCTCGTAGACTTGCCTGCTTTTGATAGGGCAATAATAGATGCTTTAAGTGGTTCTGATGCGTGTTTGTACCCTTTCATCTGGTTAGTGACTTGAGTGGCTATTTCAAGCTGTTTTTATACTGTATGAGGCTTTCTGGAATATTCTGGGATACTCTAGATTTAATTTAAGCTGTTCTAGAATTCTCTAGAATATTGTTCTGAGTATATTGTAAAATAGTTTTCAATATTTTGTCAAAAGCTCTTTAAATTTACCAGTTTAATCATTAGAATGCGATATCTGAGTCACTTTTTTTGCACAGAGTTTTTCCCTGAATCTCATTTACATCCAAATTTATAATTATCAATACAATACCTTAGGGTGATCAAACTTTTTTCGTAGGTGGTAAAGAAGGGGTCTTTATATAAATAAGATTAAAAATTATTTTAACCCCAAAAACAATAGACACAAAAATATTTTTAGTAAAAAAATCAGGTGAGTCACTTTTATCGAACATAACTGTAATTACTCTTGGAAAAAGATAGGAATTCGCCTCTTCTCACCCATATATGGGTTAAGTAGTAAGACTTGTATCACTAAATCATTATTATCACAAAATAATTCTTACAATCTAAAAATAGTTTCTGGCTTTAAATATTCCGCAAAGGGTTGATAAGCCGTAGAAAACGAATCAATGAATGAACCATTAAATACTTTTTTGAAGATCAAAGTTGACTGGAAAGAAAAAAGCCGGAAGGAGGTTCCTTAAGTGAAGGAAGAAACTGTTTCTATACAAATTATTGTTCCATCTAGCAATTTCAACTGTAAAACGATGAAACCTAACGGCCAATATACTTTAACGCTTCAATCATCAAAGACGAGGTACCAAAAAGGAAAGCTCATCAATTTCTACTACTATGAAAAATATTTATAGAAAAGATACAAGGAAGGTAAGTTTCGGCGGTGCAAAGTTGCTGAAACCGAGAGGCCTGGTCAAGACCGATAAAATTGCAGATTGTTTGAATTTGGTCAAGATTTTCTAGATACATAGCCCATGCATCATAGCAGATGTGGCTGCAATATTCAATGCTTGAACGAATGGCACATTATAAAGGTGTAAAATAGATTCTGTCGAGAAAAAAATTGCCTAGCCCAGACAACAATTTTCACTACAATACTATATTTTTAAAATACTATATTTTAGTCACTGAGTGCACTTTCCGGGTAATCCCAAGTCTGACGATAAACTACATCCGGCAGCAAGACCATTGATCGTAAGTTTGGAAGTTATGAGAAGCGTCGAATCAACCTCTTAAATGCTTTTGTTCCCTGTTCTACCAGGTCCGAGGTGGTAGAACTTGTTAGGGTCCCATCTATTGCAAAATAGTAGCCTCCACCCGCTCCAAAAAAAGCTGCCAAATATAAAAATACCAGCAATATATTTTTATATATAAATTGACCAACACTACGCAGATACTAATTTTCTAAGTGTAGCTTAGATGTGGCACAAGGCCGAAAGTATGGGGTTCTCAGTGAGGATCGAACTCATTCCCTAGTTGTAGCGGGACAAGTTTTCTAACCGTTACACCACGCCGAGGTGCCCGAAGTGATTTTTCCAAGCGTAGCTTAGATGTGGCACAAAGCCGAAAGTATGGAGCACCCTGTGAGGATCGAACTCACCATTTAGGCGTAACTGTTGTAGCAAGACAAGCTTTCTAACCATTACACCGCCTCGATGTGCCCAACACGATGCAGATACTAACAAATTGTAGCGATTTCACCCGAATCCGTTTAAAATATCTGCAAACTGCCAACATAAAAAATTAAAGCCATATAAAATTTCGTAAGTCAAACTGTATTCCAAAATATAACTTCAACAAAACTAAACCTTAAAACACACATATCACCGCCTCTAGTAATTACGTCTGCATTAACATGTACATCGATAAAAGCTGAGTATCATCTACCATTTATACAATTGTGAAAGCAGAATAACATATATTTTTATTATTTCAAAGCTCCCATGAATTAAATTTCGGCATTAAATGACCCATAAGGAGGTGATATGCAGTTAAACAAATAAATCAATAAATCAGTCACTTTCCTATAAATTAGTTACCATTTGTTTGTTTGTTTTGTTTTGTTTTACGGTATATCAACCTCAATGGGTTATTTAATGCAGACAAGATTTTTTATTGCTGGTTATATTTTCTATCTATCTATCTATCTATCTATCTATCTATCTATCTATCTATCTATCTATCTCAGTCTGTTTACGTCTTTCTGTCTCAGTCATTTATATCTATCTATCTATCTATCTATCTATCTATCTATCTATCTATCTATCTATCTATCTATCTATCTCGCTGTTCTAGTTCCACGTGACATGTCTAATGGATATCAGTTATAAATGTGGACACTGACACTGAGTTCCATACTTGAACTCAATCTTCAGGCCTTATTTACATCATTCGAACTATTGTCCTCATCTTTGTCGCCATATTTATTACAATCTTTCGTCCGTTGTACGATCCGGCCTTCTTCAGGTTGTTGGAATGTCGAACTGAACCCTCACTGGCGTAGACTGTTCTAGTTCCACGTGCCATGTTTAATGGATGTTAGTTATCAGTTATCTCCTGTTAATTCTCCTTTCCAACTTCTCCACCGCCTTAACCAGGTATTGAACTCACACTCTTTGGGTCCTGTCACTGGATCTATCTAACGCCTGATAAATATGGCAACAAAGATGAGAATGATAGTCCGAACAATATAAACAGTGTACATAGTACCTCAGCTCAGAAATATAGACAGATAGTGAATATCTAAGTAACTACATGTTAAACAAAATTAAATAGGCTTCATGTAGAATAATAAAATATTTCTTTATCAAGATTCGAACACGATATTCAAAGGGATGGTGATTTTATAACCGATTTCATAAAGCTTCACAAATGTTCAATATGCGCGCCAACTGTGACACACTACACATTAAGTCGGTTGTCCAGCTCCTGTCAAACACGCTGTAGCATGTCTTGAGATATAGACTTGTCCTTTCATATCGCCCCATAGAAAAAACAAATCACAAGGTGAACGTGGTGGACATTTCAACAGCATATTATCTTTATCACTGGCATGCCCGATCCATCTTCTTGGTAGATTTTTATTAAGATAAGTTTGCACAGCTTCCAGTGAGGTGGAACCCTATCCTGTTGGAAAATGAAGTGTTCATGCTCATTAGCAACGAGCTGCTCAAATAACCAGTTCTGAAGCATTTGCAGATAAACATCACTGGTCACGTTTCCCTCAAAGAAAAATGGTCCATAAAGACAAAAAAATTAAGCATTCAACTTTGTTAGTTTTTACACATTTTGTTAAAATTTGAGATGATTTGAGCCAGAATTGGCTATGTTATTAGACTACAAAATGATGTCAATTTCTGGGGGACACACTGTATAGTGATTTTCTAAGTGTTACTTAGATGTGGCACAAGGCCGAAATTATGGGGCACCCAGTGAGGATCAAACTCACTATTCAGTCTCGTAACTGATTTAGCAAGACAAGCTTGCTAAACATTGCACTGCACCGATGTGCCCTAAATGATTTTCTAAGCATAGCTTAGATGTGGCACGAGGCCAAAAGTAGGGTTACCTTGTGAGGATCGAACTCCCTACTTATTCGTAATTGTTCTAGCGAGACAAGCTTGCTAACCATTACACCACGCCGAAGTGGCCGAAACACCCTGTATATAAGTATTACATACAGCCATTGGGTTCAGTCTTTTGTTGCAAATTAATTTCTCCAGAAAATAAAACTCCCGATTCTAATTTTTTTTCCAGAGAAACAGTGTATACTATGTTGGTGGAGAAGCTCCAATGACGAAAGGTATGTCTATTGTTTACGTTGGAGATTAAGGTATGCAGCTTGTGCCAACAGATACAATTGAAGAAGAAGAAGGCTTCCTCAGGTGTTTAAAATTTCGAACAGAGCCATTTATTTCGTTCACCAAGGTAGATTGTTCTAGTTCCACTTGCCATGACTCTCCAGATGTCTCAATTATTTCCCTTTAACTCAACTATTCAAGTTTTGGTTCACCACTGCTGTGGCCTGGTATTGAACTCACAACACTTTCGGTTTAGTCAGTGGATATAACCAACGTCTGTATCCACTGGGCCATGTGTTCTTGAGGACATCTGTTTATGAATTTCTAGGACTTATAAACCTAATGTCTCAGCAATCGTGTTTTAGCAGTGCCGAAACGTTGTGAATATGACAATGAAGATGAGGATAACAGTCTGAATAATGTAAATAATGAAGATGAGGATAACAGTCCGAATAATGTAAATAATGCAAGTGATCATAATACCTCATCTCAGAGATCCAATCAACTGAAGATGGCCGGAGCGTACAACGGTCGAAACGTTGTGAATATGAAAATGAAGATGAGGATAACAGTCCGAATAATGGAAATAATGCAAGTGATCATAATACTTCATCTCATATATTCAATCACCTGAAAGAGGCCGGAGTGTACAACGGCCGAGAAATTGTGAATATGGGATTGAAGATGAGGATAGCAATCCGAATAATGTAAATAATGCAAGATATCATAATGCCTTATCTCAGAGATCCAAACAACTGAAGAAGGCCAGAGCATACAACGGCGAAACGTCGTGAATATGGCAATGAAGATAAGGGTAACAGTCCGAATAATGTAAATGATTCAAATAATCATAATACCTCAGAGATATAAACAGATATTCTTCCACTTAATTAAACAAAACCCCGCTATTATTAAAATCTTAAATGGATAAAGCTTTTTGCAAGATATGGGCTGTCCTTGTTAAAACTATTTTTTGGACTATCTAGAGACATGGTGCACCAGGGATTTTCTTGTTGAGTTCCTTTTTTAGCAGTCCCAAAACTCCAGCCACTACAAGAACAGGCTTAGGTTTTTAAGTAGCACATTGTTTCTATTTCCATCTGCAGGTCTTTTTATTTGATTCGTTTTTCTATAACATCTACAGATATTTTTGTCACTTAACACGCCATCCGTGTGCAAACTTTCTCTTTTCGGGCTATGATATTAATGCCGGTGTGATTTGCTTGTATTGTTGGATCTGTGCTGATTGAAAACTCCCAGATTCAGGATGATGTTTATATAAGTTTGCAGCTGTTTTTTATACGGTAGTGATTAAATATCCGCATGCAGATATTGATCTACGATGTCATGATGCATTTGGTAGTCACAGAGTGTGAATACTGGACATCCTGTGTTAAGATGATCAATTGTTTCAATGTATTGGTTACAGAACCTACATTTTGAGTTCGTACTATAATATTATATAAGATATTAACTTGATAGATGCGTTTAAGCAGGCTCTGGTCTAGTGCAGCAAGGAATAACCCTTCAGTCTCACCTTTAAGTTTTGAATACCTTAGCCATTGATAGGTTACGAATTCAGCCAAATCGGCATCTTTTCTTGTGAGAAGGACCTGCATAATGTAGAGCATTTTGTCTCTAACCTTTTATTTGCTTCAGACATTTTTTTTTCGCTCATTGTTTCAGTTTACTTGCTGGTTTTGTGGCAGTTCTATGTACCTCATCGCTGTTTTTAAGATTTAATCCTCTTCTCTTGTATACAGTGCTACACGACTATAATCAAATCATATGTGCAGGTTGTCTGACTTTTGGTGCCTACGAACAGAGTGGCCTGAGCCTCATACGTTGTAGGGTGAGCTAGCGCGGTGAAGGTGGTCCGGCGGGGAGTTCTCGCTTCCTTCCGCCGCCTAGCCTTAGGATATACTACGGGAGAGTCCACGATATATATGTATATATATATATATATATATATATATATATATATATATATATATATATATATATATATATACGTACTTGTACCTCTCTGCCCATCCGTAAGTCCCTATCTATCTATCTATCTCTGTGCGACTTTTAAATATCTTTGTCCATATCTGCACACTACTCATTCACTATCTATCTATCTCTCTCTCTCTCTCTCTCTCTCTCTCTCTATATATATATATATATATATATATATATATATATATATATAAAAAGAAATATAGTCTTAAAGTGTGCTATATTTATGGGATAAAGTGCTCAATATCAGAGATAGAGCGTGTGTAAATATAAAAGTGAACATAGAAGGCAACACTTAGAGGCAACAGTCCGTTTCATGCTAGATGCAATCATCGGGCCACGAGTGCTGTTATTTTTCTCGGCTATTTATATATACGGGTCAGTGGTGCATTGTGGGTAGTCATTTTGTCAGGTGTTTTACCGGAAGTCGTTTATTTGTTTATTTATTTGTGTCAAATTATTTTGCTTGTTTTTATTTAATTTTATTTTTGTTTTTTATCCTTTATATTTATTTTTCTTTATTTCTTTTGATCGGTATTTTTATTAACGTAGTAAGAATTTGTTTATATAGCTTATTGTGGGTGGTCTATTATGGCGGCTATTTTACTGAAAGTCGTTTATTTATTGATTTGGGTCAAATTATATTGCTTGTTTTTATTTGTTTTTGATTTTATTTTTTATCTTATATATTATTTATTTATTATTTTTATTTTGAACGGTGTTTTTAACAGTAATAAAATAAAAATTTGTTTATATAGCTTATTTAACAGTTTATTTTTTTTTGTTTGGGAAGATAAAGCTATATGTTGAATTTGGGTTTGGTTATTGTGGTTTGTTCTGACTATTATTTTTTGGCGGGAACAGTTTTAATTTATTTATTTGGATTAATTATCTTTATTTGTTTTTTCTAAACGGCTAGTTTATCGGTATCGGTTGTTAGTTTATTTATATATTTGGATGTATTTAGATCAATTTATTATACTTGTCGTTATTTATTTATTACACTGTATATTTTCTCTTTTTGGTTTGCGATTTTTAAGTAACGCAGTATATTATTTTTATTCATTTTTTTTATCGTTATATAACAGTTATAGCTATTTTTCGTCCGATTTTTTGTTTTGATTTTTTATAGTCTAATATTTTGTTTATTATTTACTTTATTTATTGATTTTGTTCCTTATTTTTTATTCTATTTCGTTTAATCTAACAGGTGTGATTTGGTAATTTGTTGTATATATATATATATATATATATATATATATATATATATATATATATATATATATATCTTTCTCTCTCTCTATATATATATATATATATCTCTCTCTCTCTCTCTCTCTCTCTCTCTCTCTATATATATATATATATATATATATATATATACAGTGTTGTTCAATAAAAGTGACTCACCTGATTTTTTTTTTACTTAAAAATTTTTTCGCCTATTGTTTTTGGAGTCAAACTAATTTTTAATCTTACTAATATAAAGACCCTTTCCTGACCACCTAGTAAAAAAGTTTATTCACCCTAAGGTATTCTATTGATAATTATAATTTTGGATATATATGAGATTTAGGGAAAAACAATGCATTCCCACTCCACCCACGAATGTTTAGAATAAACCCTCCTGCTTGTATTCAAAACAGCACACAAATAAAATAAACTTTAGATGGTCAAAAGACGAAGGGAGATTAACAACACCTAAAACAGACCCCTCGAAAATGGCTAAGGATGTGGCCGAAAAGACATTGAGCAACACGGAAACATTTATACTGCCACGAAACTAAAAAATGGAAGAATGCTGGAAAAACTAAATAAAAAATGAATTTTTCCGTCAAATACAATTGGGGAATGTGATCTCTCTTCTTTCTCCTCTCCAGCGGTGGATTGAATAAGAGAACATGCGGGCAAACAAATCCCTTGAAAATGGCTAAGGATGTGGCCGAAAAGACATTGGACAATAAAGAAAACGTTATACTATCACCAAACGAAAAAAAATAGGAGAATGCTGGAAACACTAAATAAAAAATTAATTTTATCTTTCCGTCATATATTTTTAAGCGTTTCACCCCAAGCAAGGCGCGTAGCCACTATCACACAAGGGGTTACAAAGAGTTGGAGCGAGAGCAAATAGGAGCGATAGAGGAAAGGATGAAGAGAAGGTTGGGCGATAGATCAAGGCATCTGGAGACGTCGCTTGACATTACATTTGGAAAGTGGGAGATTATGGCTATCAGAGAAACAGGAAAATGGGAGGGAGTTCAGGCGAGAGGTGCAAGACATGAAGCTATTGGAGTAGAAGAGACGGCTACATTTAACAGTTTCGACAGCGAAAGGGTAAGAGCAAGATGCCAGTCGAGTTGAACGCTTAAATTCATGAATTCTGGAAACTAGCGAATGCATTGTATCACCATATTAGTTACTTTCGGAAAGAGATCAAGTCAAGGTAGGGTCGAGTTGTCTATTTTAAAGCGAATGATGACATTCATTAGACGCATATCGTCTAGTCTATATCAGCGACAGAGAGTTATTGGCATTATTGTTACGTCGTTAAATGTCTACAGATTTTTTTTTCTAAAAGGGCTGTTTGTATATAAATGCGTCCTATTGAACTACAGTTTTTTTTGGCGACTTCATAAACGTTTTTTTTATCTTATGATGGCGTTAAGCTTTTAATAATAATAGACTTTGAAATTTAAAAAAATTAAGCTAGTTATTTAATACGACATTAAGTTGATATCAGTAAAAACCGTTAACTCATGTCTATGGTTAAATAAATTTTCATCATTTAGAATAATGTGTAGTTTTTCCTGTAGGCATAAAAGGCATGGGTCATCCCAGGTTTTACAAGTTCTTGTACTATTTATTATTTTCCATTTTACTTTTAATGTTTTATTCATTTCTTTTAAATACCAAAAATATTTGGATAGGGATGTCTGATTTCTATTTCTAATATTATTCAATGAGTTTTAGGGTTGTCTCCATCTAATTTTAAATTCATTTTTCGTGGAACTTATATATATCATTTCAGTGTAATGACTTTTAATGGATAAGATAGTGCATTGGTATACCACAGATTTTATGCGGAATTTATTTTCTATATATTTGTACACACACACACACACACACACACACACACACACACACATATATATATATATATATATATATATATAGATAGATAGATAGATAGATAGATAGTGTTATATAGGATAAGTGTCGCTGTCGACACTTCAGTTTGAATATAGATCGCCAGTGAGCAAACACGGGCGATCCCATTATTGAATTAAGTAGACCACGTGACCATAGATGAAACACATATATGTAGGAAGTAGCTGAATACTAATGATCGTTATTTCTAGTCTATCCTCTAGTATTATTCGGATCACCATTTCTACTCTATCCTCTATTACTATCCGGACCACTATTCTCCACTATTTACTATACTATTCCTCTAGTCGGATCACTATTCGGTGGTTACTTTTTGAGCGAGTATTATCGAGCAAGTACTATTAGTGCGAGTGTTATTCGAAGGCGTCTAACACCAGCATTGTTCAACGGCGTTATTATAGTTGTATCTGCGATTACAAAGTCTCTACTACAACGAGCATTACGAAAGTGACAACGAGTAATCGTTGACATCACAAAAGATAGATAGATAGATAGATAGATAGATAGATAGATAGGTAGATAGATAGATAGATAGATAGATAGATAGATAGATAGATAGATAATGAGCATTCTCCAGAGTTCCTTTTTTTATCACATTGTGGGAACAGAAGATGTACCAAGAAAGGTGAGCTTTGGATTCAATTGCAGCTCACACTTGGCCCTCTAGCCTTGGTTGGCTGCCAGTTTACAGATAATGAAATGAGAAAAAAATCCCGACAGCCACTCGTATGTATATGTTGGTTCGACAAAACTCACGACTTTAATTCTTAGTCAACTGGATTGTACGTCTATTTTTTCTTAAATGTTTTTTCTAATCACCCACGTCATAAACAGACACCATATATACAAGAAGAAGAATTTACGTCTGTTTTTTTTTCCTATTTATAATTTCGTTTTTCCCCATTTGAAATTATCATTCCTGTAACAACACCTGTAATTACGCCTGTGTCAAAATTACAAGAAGTTTAAATACAAAAATATTTCTAAAATGTATTTAAAGAAAGAAAATTATCAATTATTATCTGATATTTCATTAATTAATTTCGGCAACCGTATTTAATATGATTAAGAAATATTAATTCCTAATTATTTCGACTGCTGGCCGTCGAATGCGAATATATGGTTCTATCTATTCCGTTATATATTTATTGAAATATATATTCATAAAGTGGAAATGGCAGCGGGGCTAAATTAGTGACATCAATCAGAATAAACAATATTGAAAACAGATATCGAAAACGTGGCCAAAGTGAGCTCACCCACATCAGGAGGCATATAGACTCTTCTGCTTGTATGTGCTGTGTCTTTTCAAGATGTAGATGATCATTGTCTCCACAATTTCCTATCCTGTTTACCTCTAACCAAATGACACTTTGCTGTATCTCCATGCGTTTGCACAGATTCTTGAGGTAGTTAACTTGTTGTTTAATATGCCCTGTGAGTGTCAAATTCGCCAAGTCATCTTTCCTCGGGTTTTGTCCCATACATTCCAACTGTCTTATTCGAAATGCAAGCACTATCCTGTTTTTTGTTTTCCTTTAAGCTTCCTCGTTGCTCATATGTCCCATTCAGGGAATTCTCAGCATCCTTCTGTAGAAACACGCCTCTGTTGCCTCAAGCCCCCTCTTTATCTCTGTCTATATCTCTGAGATGAGATATTATGATTAATTGCATTATCTTTTATTATTCGGGCTGTTATCTTCATCTTCACTACCATATTCACAACGTTTCGGTCAATGTACGCTCCGACCTTCTTCAGGTTATTGAAATTTGGAACCTAACCCTTTATTTCGTCCACCGGAGTAAACTGTTCTAGTTCCACGTGCCATGTCTCTTCCGGGTGTCTCAGTTATTTCCCTTTAACTCAACTCTCCAAGTTTTATTTTTCGCTACTACTGCAGTCTGGTACTGAACTCACAACTTTTTTGGTGGATAAAGACGTTGGTTAGATCCACTGACTCGACCTAAAAATCTGAGTTCAGTAAAAAAGCCAGTGGTGAATAAAAACTAGAACAGTTGACTTAAAGATAAAATAATGGAGATATCCGGAATAGACATGACACGTGGAACTAGAAAAATCTACCCTCTTGGACGAAATATAGTGTTCGGTTCGAAATTCCAATCGGCCGAAGAAGGCCGCAGCCTACAACGGCCGAAACGTTGTGAATATGGCAATGAAGATGAGGATAATTATCCGAATAATGTAAATAATGTAAGTACTGTTCATCTGTAAGGTCTGATGAATTGGATCGTTTTTACGATTCCAATGGAATAAATTATGACCATGGAATATTACTGTTTAAGTCTTTTTATTATATATATATATATATATATATATATATATATATATATATATATATATATATATAAAACAACTGAAAAGTTGCAAATTAAAAAAAAAATTGAAATTTTTTTGTGAAAGTATTTATTTATATTATATATATATATATTTGATATTTCAGATCGACCCCAATTTAGATTTACGTTAGAAATATTCGAACACACTTGCGTTCAATATCACGTGACTTCCGCGTCTTGCGACGGGCGCTACTTGTAAACAAACTTCTGAAAACAGTTATTTCTGATTATATATATATATATATATATATATATATATATATATATATATATATATATATATATATATAAATACTTTTACAAAAAAAACATTCAATTTTTTTAAAATTTGCAACTTTTCCGTTGTTTTTTCTATATATACATATTAAGAAAGTATACGTGGCTTCTCATTATGCTATATATATATATATATATATATATATATATATATATATATATATATATATATATATATATATATATATCAGAAAACACTACGACAATCAATCCAAAAATTGGATGAATATATAGCATTATCTTCCCAGTCCAACAACAAACTATTAAATAAGCGACCTAAACAAATCCCCGCTAATTGTTTTACTACGTTAATAAAACATAGAAAACCGAAAAAAATAAATAAATATATGGAATGAAAATCGAAAATAAAAGCAAGTAAATTAATTTAACCCACATAAATAAATAAATTAATAAACAAGCCACTCCCACCAAAATAAACGCCATAATGGATTATCCACAATGCACCACTGACCAATATATATAAATAATTGAAAAGAAATCCAACACTCGCGGTCTGACGATTGCGTCTAGGATGAAACAGCCTGTCGCCTCTGACTGTTGACTTCTATATTCACTTTTATATCTATATTTGCTCTATCTATGATATTGAGCAGTTTATCTCATAAATACAGCACACCTTAAAACTATATTTCTTCACACACACACACACACACGCACACACACACACACACACATATATATATATATATATGTATATATATATATATATATATATAGTGCTCGATGAGTTTCCGTACATATCGATTTAAACATTGTATTTTTTTATATTCCAGATGCCCTAGAAGATGCGTTTGAATAAAGGTACTTAGATTGGTTTGCTTGACCTAACCTCACGTTTTAACTTTTGGGGCATTTGATGGATACGGTTTATCAAGAAAAGATACAAAGCATTAACCATCTTAAGCAACATATCAACAATTCTGTGACACTATTTTATTACTGGTAATCATAAAAAAGTTTTCTTAAAATAGAAGGAACGATATACTGACATACCCATGATAAATAAGAAGGCTTAATGAATAAAACACGTTGGAAAAAAATTGAAGGTTTTAATTTTCATATAGACAGCCACCTGAATTGTGTGGCGGGGTTTTGATCAAATAAAAACCATATGGTGTATGTGAATTTGAACTGCGACAATGCAAATGGCAACAAGGATTGACACTTACCACACACAGCTGAAAATACGAGATAAGAATGGGAAACTTTATTTTCGTAAACAACGAACTCTTTCATGGTCAGAAGTTGGCCGAGGTAGCAGGCGCAGATGAGACACCAAGGAGCGCATATATTTCATTAAAAAGATTTCTCGAATATTCAGGCCGGTAGACGAAAATAAATAAATATATTGTTTAATATATAAACGGGGCGTAAGAATTTTTACGTAATAAAATCTGTCGGATTAATAACTAAAAAAAAGTCTATTACTTTTCATACACAGGGTGTGATTGATAAATTGTCGTCTGAATTACCCAACAATTAAAATAACATTGCCATCTCATTTTAAAAAGATATATTTGCCAAAATTGCACAAAAATATCTTGAAATACTAAAAAGTAAATTTATTCAATAAAATCGCCATTGGTTTCAATTACGGTCTCCAGACGACTTCGGAATATCATGCATCTCTTCTGGACGGTCTCCTTGTTTAAGTTGGTGAATGCTGTCATAACCCTTGCTTTCAGTTCGTCTTTGGTGTTACAAAGAGATTGATTGGCCCCTCGCTCATCTGTACCCCACACATAATAATAATCAAGGAGTTTGCAGTCTTGGGAGTTACGTGGCCAGACGTAAGGGGTGATTAGGTCGCAGAATCAGATGGAGTCGTTTGCTGATCCTATCATATGTACTTCTTTTTCTCTGTGTTAAATATTATTAATTATCGTTTTAATTTCATGCATTAATTCTCCACAGTAATGTCCTAATTTTGATTAAAAAAATACTATTTTAATTAAAATATAAAGCAATTTACTAAGACGAAAATGTATAGAAAGTGCTTTGATTGCTACATCATTCACATTAAATCTATGTCCAAGTTCTTAAAACATTTCACGTTTCTTGGCAGATCTTTTATCACAACGTGGGGCATTTAATAACAAAAGTGATGGAAACATAAATAAAAAAATATATATAAATGAAATCGGCTAACCTATTTCGCAAATATTATGTTAAAAAATAATTAAAATTAAATTAAAATATTTGAACGTCCTTCTATATCAGCGTCTCCTTTCTGTGCATGTGTCGTCGCATCAAAGTAAATATTACTTCAGACCAGTGCTTCTGAAACAATCTAATATGGCGGACCGGCATTTTTTTTACCCAATGTATCACGCACCTGTAATATTTCGTGGTAATATTAATTCATACCGGAAACGATATATATAATGAATATAATAAAAGTCGACTTTTTTTTATATTTCATTTATTTTGCAAAAAAGTAATTCAATATCAAAATATGTAAAAAGTAATAAAAAAAGCAGTTTATTAAAGCAAAAACAAAAATTATATAACCTTAATCTTTTCAAACGATTGCTAGCATGGTCTGGAGACTGGCCGCGTACTGGAAGCTGATGGTACGTGTGCCGGCACCGGTCCGCGGACCACTACTTTAAGTAGCACTGCTTTAGACCGCTGAAGTCGAAAAGGACGAAACACATTATACGAAAACTTTTTTTCCACTTCTCACAGATTTCTCTAAAATAGTGGGCTTATCTTATTTCTAAGATTATTCTTAAATTATTTATTCTAAAAATTAGTTTATTTTTCTATGGATGTCTTCAAATGACGTAATCTTGGTTTATCTTCTAATTTTCTATTAATGTACTTTTTCTCTTCCTCTTAATTGCAATATGTACTCTAGACGTAGGGAGAGGGTTTAGTACGGCTCACCTGGTTGACCTGTTTGTAGTGAGGTTGATTATTGGATGTTCCATTAAATCTGCACGGTTGAGATGCCGTAAAATCAATTAGCCAAATGTCTTTCTTTCACTTCCAACAAGTCATTTTAGGAGGCGGTTGGGTAGTGGTTGTGAGGGTATTGTATATTAGCTCCCGGGCTTGAGTACTTTAATTCATTTTCTTATCTTCTGGTTTGCCGTTTTCTTTCTTTCGTCTTCAGTTTTTTCTTTCTTTCTTTATCACTTTTGATTTGTTTTCTTTTTCTCAGTGTTTGTTGTCGTCGACCTAACCTTAATTCTGCTTTTCTTTCTTTCTTTCTTTTTTTTTCTTCTTATTTTTTACACGGTTCAATCTTTTTTTTCCCACGATTTTTTCTTTCTTTCTTTTTCTATATATTCGTTCAAAGCCTTAACTGCTTCCTTTTCTTCTTTCATTTTTTCCTTTATTTCCTTCGTAATTAGTCTTCTTTCTTCCCTTATGGTCATCGAAGTTAAGCTATATCGAGCCTGGTCAGTACTTCGGAATACCAGTTTTTCTTTCTTTCTTTATCAGTTCTTTTAATTTTTCTTTTTTCTTGTTCTCAGCGTTTATTGTTTTCAAACTTACTTTAATTATCCTCTTCTTTCTTTCTTTCTTTCTTTCTTTCTTTTCTTTTCTTTTCTTTTCTTTTCTTTTCCTTCTTTTTATACGTTTCTATCTTTATTTTTGCCCGATTTTTTCTGTCTGTCTTTTTTTGTATATTCGCTCAAAGCCTTGATGTCTTCCTTTTCTTTTCTTCTTTCATTATTTCTTTATTTCCTTCGTTATATGTCGTCTTTCTTCCCGTACGCTAGGGTCGAAGTTAAGCAACGTCGAACGTAGATGGGTGACCGCTTCGGAATACCAGGAGATGTGAGATTGGATGTGCGGATGGTGCAACGGATAATGACTCTGAATTGATAATCGGAGAGCCGATATCCAATGCTAGCAGGGTTCGTTATATTCATTTACCTGTAAATACCATTGCGAAAGGCATGAATCCACCTCTTCTTCTCCTTACTATGGGTTAATTAGTAAAGCTTGGATCACTAAACTATTATTATCTAAAAAAAAAATCTTAAAATATTCTCTCGCTTTGAATAACCTCCAATGGGTTGATAAACCGTAAAAACGGATCATTTTAATTTAAAACATTCTTTATTATCGTTCTAGGTGTTTACTGCTTCAGCCTTGCGATGATTCTCTTCTGCCATTCTTTACTTCAAGATTTTCTTTCTCTCCAAATTGTTCTTTATGGTTTTTGATTGTTGGTCCGTTTCCTTTCTCATGTTTCATTTCGCTTTAGCTTTTCTTCTATTTTACTAAAATATTAGCCTGTCTTTATTTTTTGGCGATTTTGACATTTTTTTCTTTTTTTTTTTTTACTGATTTCATTCTGTTCTATTAATGTTTCTTTTTCCATTTAATCATATTTTTTATTTCATTTTTATTTAATTTTTATTTCATTTTAATTATGTCATATTTCAAAATAGAAATCCTACCGGGATTTAGCATTGGCGGTCACAGTTTTAACAACATAAGATAAGCAGATGACACAATACTGATAGCAGACACGGAAAAGAAATTACGAAATCTCCTACAGAAGATAGCGAAGGAAAGCGAGAAGAAGGGACTAAGCACAAACTACAAGAAGACAGAATGCATGGTCATCAGTAAAAGAATGAGCCCGAAATGCGATTTCCAGATCGGTGACACTAAAATCAAGCAATCTTTCTTGCTTTCTTTCTTTCTGTCTTTCTTTCTTTCTTTCTTTATTTCGTTCGTTCGTTCTTTCTTTCTTTCTTTCTTTCTTTCTTTCTTTCGTTCGTTCGTTCGTTCTTTCTTTCGTTCTTTCTTTCTTTCGTTCTATCTTTCGTTCGTTCTTTCTTTCTTTCTTTCTTTCGTTCTTTCTTTCTTTCTTTCTTTCGTTCTTTCTTTCTTTCGTTCGTACTTTCTTTCTTTCTTTCTTTCGTTCTTTCTTTCTTTCTTTCTTTCTTTCTTTCTTTCTTTCTTTCTTTCATTTTTCCTTTCCAGTCTCTTCTTTTTCCATTTGTTTGTTTGTTTCTTTCTTTCTTTCTTTCTTTCTTTTTTCTCTTTTCCAGTCTTTTTTCTTTTCCATTTCTTTCTTTCTTTCTTTCTTTTTTCTTTTCAATTTAGTTATTTGTTCTTTCTTTCCTTCTTTCTTTCTTTCTTTCTTTCGTTTTCCACTTTGTTTATTAGTGTCTTTATTTTTTTCGTCCATTCGTTTATTTTTCCTGTCTTTTCTTACATTTTCCATCAGTTCCTTTCATTCCTTCACATTAACATTCATTTCCTTAAATCGGCCATTGATTCATTCTTTATTTTATTATTTTATTCTTTTCTTACTTTTTCTATTTCTTTCTTTTTTATTATTTTTGCCATCAATTACCATCCGTCCATAGCTTTACAATTTCTTGCTTTCATTATGCATGTCTGCTTTCTCCGACTCTCGTTTTGTTTTTAAAACTTTATTCTAGTCGCCCTTTCTTCGTTTTTCAATACATTTAATCTTTTTTTGTAAAATTCGATTTGATTTTTTCCATCTCTTTTGTGTTGTTTTATTTAGAGCCTTCCTATTTCTATATATTTTCTTCTTTTCATTTACCATACTGTCGTATAAAAGTGACACGTTTTGCTTTATTTCCATTTGTACCATTATGACGACGGTCAGTTCTTGTTTAAACACTCGGTCCGTAATCTCCGCTTCGTTCTTATGCATTTTACAAAGCAGAGTTTGTTTTACTTGCTTACATTAAATTAATTTCAAATCATTGTCTTTTTTATTACAGTAATTATTCTTTATAGCAAGTAAATGAATCTTGGGTAATTTTAAACATTTCTTCTCGTTAAAACATTCCAATAAAACTAAGAAACATTCGATTTCAGGGGAAATCAATTTTAAAAATGAACAAACAGGAAAGCACCTTAGAATAAGAATCTAGAAGGAGAATTTAGAAACAATACAACAGTCTCTCAAATTGTTCAGTGCACAATACAAAATATGTGTTAATACTAAATCTTGGTTGAATATATATATATATATATATATATATATATATATATATATATATATATATATATATATATATATATATATATACATATATATATATATTATAAATTAACGCTTGACGAGGAAATGGAACTAATGTCTTTGGTTTAATAACAAAATTAAATTCAGCGGCTTTAACTTCCATTTCTGAAACATGGTTATCACTGTGTAGCGAAAAAAAACATATTTTAAATCAATTAATTTATAATATTAATGCTCTGTAAATTTACATTGAGCACTATTGTGTAAAAATAAAAATATCTATAAGAACACCGGATTTTATATCTTACTGTTCTTTCTTTTTATATATATATATATATATATATATATATATATATATATATATATATATATATATATATATATATATATATATATCGTCCAATCATATATATACCGGGTGTAACAGCAAAGATGTCCAAATCATATATATACCGGGTGTAACAGCAAAGATGTCCAAATAATATTACAGCATAAAAAAAAATTATTTCAGTTACTTTTGTCCGGGTTTTCAGATAAGACATTAGCCATCTTGATTGCATATATCGTAAGAATCACTTAAAACTCTTTCAGATATTCAGCTAGAAATCGAAAAGTTTAAAATCATTTTATGTTAGATCAACTGACTTCGTACCTGACCAATGGTGAGTGGGAAAAGATCATTCAGACCTTCAGTAATTGACCCAGCATTCATATAATTGCTTCCTACTTCAAGGTTCATTCAAGAACTATCAAGAGAAAGGTGAATAAGTTTTAAAAAAGAGGGGGCAGTAGAGAGGAAAACTAAATCAGGAGGTCACAACCGGAAGAGTGATCATCTTTTCAACTTGGGTTTAAAGACATCAATTAAAAAAATACAATTCAATCCAAAAGATGTTTGGCACGTGAGAGACAAGTTTCAGCTATGACAGTCCAAAGAGCAGTGAAAAAACTCTTTAAAATGAAATTGTACGTGAAACCTGCGAGGCAGCTTGTTACTCCAGGATTGAAATTTAGAAGATTAGAGGTGAGAAGCATACAAGAAATTCGTAGTGGACTACTCTAAACGCCTAAATGCTGTAATTAGCAATAACGTTTACGCTACGAAATAATAACAGAAAATTTAATAAATGTGTTGCTAAACTTTTGCGTTGTTAAATACTGGTTTTGCTTCGTGGGATATTCTTTTTTTATTGATTATTACTTTTAAATCTGATTGTTTGACTAAAGGCTTAAACATATGTATTATTAGCAATAAATGTTGCATTAGTCTGTGTTAGAAATATTCGCCGAAGAATAGTATCAAAACAGTATAATCTGGAGGCGGATTAATGATCATCTGGGGTTGCTTTAGTGCCTAAGGTCTTAGGAACATTGAAATAGTAGAAGGAAGGATGAATGGAGCATATTATAGGCATATTTTGGAGAGAAATCTATGTCAGAGTGCACATCCGCTGGGTTTGAAACCGGGTTGGGTCTTTCAACAAGACAACGATCCTAAAGATACTGCAAAGCTTACAAAATCATGGTTAAGTTCAAATAGAATAGACGTTCTAAAATGGCCAAGTCAATCTCCAGATTTTAATCCGTTTGGAAATTTATGGAGAGAGCTTAAAACTGAGAATTCAAAGAAAGAACCAGCAAAAACTGTATGAACTAAAGAAATTTTGTCGTGACCGTCATATAGCCTGACGTTTCTATAAAAAGAATGTATAAACATAAAAATGTCTTTAAAATAATTGTCGGAATTTGCCCATTTCATAATGTCTGACGTCATTTGTTTACATTTGGATACGCATTGAGCAGATATGAATGTACAAAAATTCTCACACAGGAGACACGTAAACCAAATAAGAAAAAGACTGTTACAGGACGCTAACGGTCCACCTCAAGAAGAGATAATGGACACGATTTTCGATACGTTTGATATAAAAAGACCGCAAACAATGCCAGAACCAACAAAATCGTCTCGAAAAAGAAAATTTACAGAACCTTTGGAAATAGATCTCAAGAAAAAAAGATATTAAAAACCCCTGCTACGCAAAAGCTTCAGAAGGTGGGTGTTATGGGAAATTACCCATAATAGTAATGGACTATCCCGTACACCATAAATACTGCGCCTCAAGAGGAAGCATTAATGTGAGTCAGACACAGAATCAGAATCAGTGAGTCAGTCAGTCAGAGACATAGTCGCGTCAGACGATTACTGTAAGACATTGGAATAGTGATACTGGTCGAGACAACATAGTTCTGTCTAACCTAACCTGATTGTTATTACTAACACTTCTACTTCTTTTGTACGTATACTGTTTGTAATATATCTGTGTTATTCCATACCTGTGTTCGAGTTATTCTTCATTGGTTCTACCTTGGACCATCACCGTGGTGCAAGGAACCTGGACCATAACATCGATTTCAACACAAATCAATTTTAACACAAATTTTAAACTAAAAACTCACTCAATTTTCAAGCACTCTAATACAAACTTCATTCAATTGTAGCCAACAATAAGTTCATTGCTTAACAGTCATTTAACTTGATAATTGACTCCACCCCTATAGTAAAAGCCCGCGTAAATATCGAAAAACGACGATTTTTACTGGTTTCTTTCTTATTTTTCGTTGATCTCTCTAGACTTAACTGCTTTATAAATGTATCCTCTTTTACATTCCTGGCAGTATACTGACAATTTGATTTCAAAAGCTCCCAAATTATTCTAGTCTGAAGTGAGTCTTCATAGTGCTTGTTTTACCCCTTCATCTCCTCGGCTAACTTCAATTGAATAAATACAGACTACTTTTGTATATCAGTAACTGCATTAATGCAAAATGTTTTTAATGAAAGTACTTTAAATGATTCTGTTTTTGCTCCATTCTAATTGAACGCTTTTTCTGATCGACCAGCTGGGTATGGCTGCTAGTTGATTACAGAGCTTGAAATTTTTCTTTTATAAGTTTTTATATTAACTGTAATGGAAAAAGAAGCTCAAGCAACACATTTTTACGAGTCATAAATTAAGGGTCAAAGAGTCGCATATGGCTAATATGATGTGGTTTGATCAAACCTGTGTTAAAGCAATTGCCTTACGTTAATTCGAAAATAAAATGTTTTAAAAAGAACGTGTCTAATTATGTTTAGACTACTCACTACATCCAATAACCTTATACTTGTCCAGAAGAAGGCTGCAACAATAAATATATAACATTTATTGACGGTTTGTACTTATACTCTTTGCTTTGGTTGGTAAAAGGGCATTATATTGTTGTTTTCTTTTGTTCTCTCTTCTGTGACTATGAATTGAAGTAACAACACTTTAGGTCGAGTCACTTTTGGCTCAGCCAACCACCGCTTACATCCACTTGGTCATTTAAGGGAAAATAGGTTCCAGAATTTATATGAAAGTTGTTTAGACACGAGATAGATTTATAGGATGATAAAGATAAGTTTATTTGAGAATTTGAGTTTTTAAAATTGTCTGTTTTCGATTTTCGTTTTCCATCTGCTCTGGAACTGATTTGCTGATTTCCTCTCAAGTCATGGCGATCCACTTATTAGCAGGACGCAGCACAATGAGGTGAATATGAGGTAAGTGTGATGATGCACGACTCGGATCGAAAAATTGCATAACCGTATTGGAAATGCAGTAACTTCCGTTACATTCACTTTCGCCAAAAATACCTTTGGACAACGATTCTCATTCCCGCACCGACCAGCTACATCTTGAATAGCACCACAGACGGCTCTAATATGAATAGAAAAAATACTAGTTTCAAGCAGGAGCACGAGAACATAAACAAGCTCTTCGGTAAATCGAATCGAGTTCTCTCAGTCACTGTGTGTTTATTTAAAAATAAATACACTTAAATTCACCTTCATCCCTGGACGTCTAGCCACACTGATGCGCTGTGATACAGCGAAACATTCTGGCTGTGGATGACAATATATATGCTGCTGAAAAAATTATTTCGGTTGAGCTCTCTGAGAAGGAAATGTGGGTTTGTAAACAGTGACTATTACGGCTAATAATGCAAGACTCTTCGGTAAATGGAATCGTGTTCTCTCAGTCACTGTGTGTATATCTAAAGATAAATACGCTTAAATTCACCTTAATCCCAACTGCTTTGTGATAGATTCTCCGACTGACGCCAATTCAGTCAGGTTTCGATCTTAGCTAGAAGCAACTGGACGTCTAGACACACTGATGAACTGTGATACAGCGAAACAGCCTGTCTATCGATGACAATATATATATATATATATATATATATATATATATATATATATATATATATATATATACCGTCCAAATCATATATATACCGGGTGTAACAGCAAAGATGTCCAAATCATATATATACCGGGTGTAACAGCAAAGATGTCCAAATAATATTACAGCATAAAAAAACAAACTATTTGAGTTACTTTTTATAACGAGGATATATCACGTGGCCGAGTAGTTAGAACGTTTGCATTCTGACCATTGGAATGAGACCCGGGTTCGAATCTCACCATGGTGAAGGAGAGTACCTGATGTTATCGGACTGGAGGGGTCGATTTTAGCGTGCGGCATTTTCGAAAAGTGCCTGAAAAACCATACCACGGTTTGACCCAAACCTTGTGAATGAAATTGGGTAGACGGCATCCTTGCGGGCCGTCGATAGCTGTGCTAGCACGGAGTCACATGTCATCGGGGCCGAGGGCGTGAGCGTGCTAGCCTTGTTCAAATTGTCGACCATGCTAGATAACACTGTCTAATTAAGTTCTGATGAGCGTAGTTGCAATATAAACCACAGGTGGGCTCTGTGGGTGTTGAATAAACACAAATGCGCCTGAGCAAGCGTCTGCAATAGGGATTGGCTAGCCGCCCTTGTAAACGGGTATCCTTGAATACGAGTGGCCAGCTATAGATATCGGGAGAATAGGGAGAGAGTACGAAATGACAAGGCAATATCCATAGAAAATAATTGAAAGAGTAAAAGTTTTGAAAGCTTTCAAGGCTTGAGAATGAAATGATTTCTCATTGCGTTTGCGAGTCACGTATTGAAAGTCCGGTGTCTGTCGAAACCACACATTTCGAAAGTTAATTTTTTTTTTTTTGTTATTGGCCAGTCGGCTTTTTGAGCAATCAACACCATTCTTAAAGACGTAAGTCTTATAGAATTCTATCTCATTCCTATAATTTCTTCACTCTTGCACTTATTCACTCATTCTCTTTATTTCTCTCCCCCCTCTCTCTCTCTCTATGTATCTATATATTTTTTCTTCCTCTTTAATCGCCTTCCTCTTTAATCCCATACAATAGTGTATAAATCTTTTCTCACCCACTTCCGTCACACTCACTATTAAGTTACTCTGTTCTCTTCGCGTTCTAGGTATGAAGATAAACTACATCCGAGTCCATGGGTACGACGATAAACTACATCCGAGTCCATGGGTACGACGATAAACTACATCCGAGTCCATGGGTACGACGATAAACTACATCCCAGTCTTGGGTACGACGATAAACTACATCCGAGTCCTGAGTCCGACAATAAACTACATCCGAGTCCTGGGTATGAATATAAACTACATCCGATTCCATGGTATGACGATAAACTACATCCGAGTCCTGGATATGACGATAAACTACATACAAGTCCTGCGTATGAAGATAAACTACATCCGAGTTCTGAGTATGACAATAAACTACATTCGAGTTCTGGGTATGACGATAAACTACATCCGAGTTCTGGGTATAACGATAAACTACATCTGAGTCCTAGGCATAACGATAAACTACATCCGAGACCTGGGTATGACGATTAACTGCATCAGAGTCCTGGGTATGACAATAAAATACATCCGAGTCCTGGGTATGATAATAAATTACATTCGAGTCCTGGGTATGACGATAAAACTCATCAGAGTCTTGGGTATGACAATAAACTACATCCGATTCTTGGGCATGACGATAAACTACATCCGATTCCTGGGTATAACGATAAACTACGTCCGAGTCCTAGGTATGACGATAAACTACATCCGAGTCCAAGCGTATGGGGATAGACTACATCCGAGTACTAGGTATGACGATAAACTTCATCCCAGTCCTGGGTATGAAGATAAACTACATTCCAGTTCTGGGTATGAAGATAAACTACATTCGAGTCCTGAATATGACAATAAACTACATCCGAGTTCTGGGTATGACGATAAACTACATCCGTGTCCTGGGTATGACGATAAACAACATTCGAGTCCTGGGTATGAAGATAAACTATATCCCCATTCTGGTTAATGCGATACACTATATCCAACAGCAAGGCTTCTGATCAGGAGGTTTTGAGGTTCGTGGACCTACCTCTTAATTGCTGGTGTTCCTAGTTCCACCCTCACTCGGCGTGGTAGCACCTGTTAGGGTCCCAGCTATGGGCAAATATTTAACCCCGCCAAACGTGTAAAAATAGATGTTAATACAAGAAATACATTTCTGTAAAAGAAAATTATTGGCAGCAATAAATTATTACCAGAAATATTTTTTTGGGAAAAAATTACTAGCAATATTTTGGAAAAAACATATTACCAGTAATACATTTTTGGTAAAAAATATTACCAGAAATACTTTTTGGTTTGTGTCAGTATGTTTTGTTTTACGTTATATCAACCTCAATGAGTTATTTAATGCCGACAAGATTTTTATTGCTGGTTATATTTTCTATCTATCTATCTATGTATCTATCTATCTATCTATCTATCTATCTATCTAAGTATATATTGGTTTGGTTTGGTTTGTTTTACGGCATATCAACCTCAGTGGGTTATTTAATGCCGACAAGATCTTTTTTTGCTGGTAATATATTTTTATAATTGTGTTGCTGGTAAAAAGGTTTTTCTTAAAAATTCATTGCTGTTAATATTTTTAAAAAGATATATTGCTGGTATTAAAACCTATTTTTTACTCTTTTGTAGTGTTTTGACCCCAGTTTGGGGGTTAACTATTTCCCATAGCTAGGACCCTAACCGGTGCTACCACTCCGGGTCAGGGTGGTCCTGTGAACTTCAGCAATTCAGAGGTGGTACAACGCTCCTCAAAACATCCCTAGCAGAGGCTTTTCTTGTTTTTTTTCTTCAAAAATGTATTGCTATTAACACCTCTTTTCCTCAAAAATGTAATGCCGGTAAAATTATTGGTTCAAAAATGTAATGCCGGTAAAATTATTGGTTCAAAAATGTAATGCCGGTAAAATTATTGGTTCAAAAATGTAATGCCGGTAAAATTATTGGTTCAAAAATGTAATGCTGGTAAAATTATTGGTTAAAAAATGTAATGCTGGTAAAATTATTGGTTCAAAAATGTAATGCTGGTTAAATTATTGGTTCAAAAATGTAATGCCGGTAAAATTATTGGTTCAAAAATGTAATGCTGGTAATAATTTATTGCCGGTAATATTTTATTTTACAAAAAAGTATCTATGTTATTAAAACATATTTTTATTTTTTCATAGTGTTTTGTCCCAGTTTGGGGATTAAATTTTTGCTCATAGATGGGACCCTAACATCCCGGGTCTGGGTGGACCTGGGGACACCAGCAATTAACAGGTGGTTAAACGCTTCGCAAAACTTCCCTTTCTGTTGGATGTAGTTTATCCTCTTATCCAGGATGCAGATATAGTTTATCCTCTTATCCAGGATGCAGATATAGTTTATCCTCTTATCCAGGATGCAGATATAGTTTATCCTCTTATCAGGATGCAGATATAGTTTATCCTCTTATCAGGATGCAGATATAGTTTATCCTCTTATCCAGGATGCAGATATAGTTTATCCTCTTATCCAGGATGCAGATATAGTTTATCGTCATACCCTGGATGTTATCTCAGTATGTTTTATAAAATGTTTTCATTTTTCAAAACATGGTCAAGATATTATGTCCATGTTCACTGTTAATATTATTAATCGTTGTTTTTTTATTAAGAAGGATTATATTATTTTTAGCATTTTTTTGCATGTAGATGATGATATCATATTAGCGTTGTCAACAAGCATGTTACGAATAGTGTTCGGTAGGTCTCCATTTTATAACACATAGATACAACAAACTATTTCTTATTTAAGAGTTAAAATATTTAATCCTTGAAAATGGCTAAATGTATAGCCGAAAGCGCTCGTATAAAAAGAACATTCGAACAGATTTTATATAATTTAGCGTCCGAAAAGAAAACAATTATTAGATCGGATGAGAAATTGTATAAAAAAAAAAACTAAATAAAAGCGCCTTGTCTGTCGTATTCAATGAAATGAGCATATATATATATATATATATATATATATATATATATATATATATATATATATATATATATTTCGAAATATGTATTGTCCGTACAATGACCTAGCGCTTTCGAACATCATTATACTCATACTCTTCGGCAGAATTGAGTCACTGTCAGTCACTGTGTGTTTATCTAAATCTAAAAATAAACACGCTAAAATTCACATTCATCCGTACCGTGAGCCGACGGGTTAGTGGTAGAAGTTCCGACTGACGCCAATTCAGTCGGGTTTCTATCCTAGCTAGAGACAACCAGACGTCTAGCCACACTGATGATCTGTGAAACAGTCTGTCTGTGGATGACAAATATATATATATATATATATATATGTAAAAATAAACTCCTAATCAAATAAATCCCGGATAATGATTTTGAACACACATCTTACCGATTCTCAAAATATATATATCTTGTCTATTTTGTATCCTAACGTAAAGATATTCGTTTTAGGAAATGGATGAAATCCGACAGATTTTTAATTCATTTGTTTAAACGATAGTTTTTATATGGATACACATATTTTAATACATTATCAGGAGGTCGTATGTGTCCGAGTTAGTCTACCGCAAGTCAGATCGAATGACGATTGCCCCTATGGGACATAGGTTCGAATCCTGCCAGGAGGCGCATATTCTTTTAACAAGATTTACCGAAAATTCAGGCCAGCAGATGTAAATGAATAAATATACTGTTTCATAAATAAATAAAAATAGAACATCTACTCAAATACGAGTATCTATTTTTAAAATAACGTTTAAACAAATAAATTGAAAATCGATCAGATGTAATACATTTCCTAAAAAATTGTCTTTGTTTAGGGTAGAATGGGAAAGAGGTGTATTCAAAAATACTATTAGGGCTTTCTTCAGGAGGTCCTACGTGGCCGAGTAGGTCTAAGGCACCTCATATCTACTGACGGTGTCCCCTGGAAAACGCGCGTTTGAATCCTGCTGGAGGAAATATATATATATATATATATATATATATATATATATATATATATATATATATATATATATATATATATATCCTGAATGTGTGTGTATATATATATATATATATATATATATATATATATATATATATATATATATATATATTGTGTATATTTAGGCATCAATTTTTCATTAATGCATGTTTCATTAAATAATAGAGACAAGTTTTGTTTATTTATTTTTAGTAAGTTCATTTCATATTGTCTGATAAGAAACATAAGATAAAAACATACGATAAAAACATAAGAAAACACCAGATTATTCGAAAAAAATTAGCCCCCAAAAGTTCTGTCTATGACACCAGAAATAACATTGTTATATTATGTTTGACACTCAGAGCCGAAAAAGAAAGAGAGAGAGAAAAATAAAAAGGAAAATATTGAGAGTGTATAAAGAATAAAGAGCATTGCGAATAGAGAACTAACAACAACATTCTAAACATATCCACATACACACACGTACAGGCACTGTCACATGCACATACACATGCGGATACAGAACCGCACACACACATATATACATATACACACACATAAAGATTACAAAACTATCGTGTACAAAACTGCATTCCTAGCACTGAATATAACATCAATCAGTTATGTGACAAATTTTATATTTACATTAGCCCTACATATATATATATATATATATATATATATATATATATATATATAAAGAAACAAAGCTATCCTTTGATCTCTGTTATGACACATGACACTGTATTTGAATAAACGTTGAAGATACGTTGTTTTTGTTTTCCACCATTACCTGTCTTTTAACTAATTTTCTTTTGTCCAGAAGCCCATTATTATTTATTGCATATAAAAATTTCTTGGTCGGAAAACGAGGTCTTTTAACAACAATTATTATGGAAATCAACACGATGCAAAGAACTAGGCCATAATGTGAGCACGCTTGCTGTTTGGTCTCAAAATTAACTGAGTAGAAGAATTGGCGAGAATAAATGGCATTTCGTTTGCAGAATAACCGTTTATTTCCTCATGAAAAAAAAAAATCTTCGGTTAAGATGATTGCCTGTGATCACGAGAAAATATCAATTTATTATTTCGCTCAATATAGCATTTTAATATACTGATTCTGTTTGGGAATCAATAGCTTGTTACTTCCTTTCTACTTTCATTCATTCATTCCTTCTCTCGTTCCATCATACTTAGCTATCTAGTCTGATAACTTATCTATCTATGATCGGTGATCTCTTCAAATTGGAACTCGGCTCTCCGATTAAAGATTCCTTGCGATTATCCATCACACCATTCGCACATCCAATCCTACAGCACCTGCTATTCCCAAGTGGTCACCCATCTAGTTACTGAACAGGCACGATGTTGCTTAACTTCGGTGATCTCTTCAAATTGGAACTCGGCTTTCCGATGGACAATTCCCAGCCATTATTCATTACATCAGCCGCACATCCAAGCTTACAGCACCTGGTATTTCCAAGCGGTCACCCATCTAGGTGCTGATCAGGTTCGGCTTTGCTTAACTTCGGTGATCTCTTCAAATTGGAAGTCGGCTCTCCGATGAACAATTCCCAGCCATTATCCATTACATCACCCGCACATCCAAGCTTACAGCACCTTATATTCCCAATTGGTCACCCATCTAGGTGCTGATCAGGTTCGGGTTTGCTTAACTTCAGTGATCTCTTCAAATTGGAAACGTCTTTCTGATTACCAAATTCTTGTCATTATCCATTATACTACTCGCACATGCAACCTATCTATATCAATCTGTTCGTAACTATCTACCAGTCTATCTATCTGGCTTACGACCACATCAGTTTTTAAACGCCGGTACACGTGCGATCATCAAAGTTAAGCAACATTGGGATTGGTTACTACTTAGAATGGTAACCTGTTGGGAATACCCGGTTCTGTATGCATGGATGTGAGAGTGGTGTAATGGACAGCAGCTTACGGCCACATCACGTTGAAACATACTTTGGCGTACGATCACCGAAGTTAAGCAGTGTTGATGATTGTCAGTACCTAGATGGGTGACTGTTTGAGTTCCAATTTGAAGGCATTTATTGTCACACGATTCCCAACGTCAATACTCTGACATCGACGCAACAATTGTATGTGGAGCATGACGGAAAACTGAAGAAATTAACGTGACGGTTATGCCAGTAATATTCAGAGCACTGGGAAAGTTATCGAAGACCATAGCAAAAAGAAGAATCCGAGGAAAGATCAACGTCATCTAAATAAGGACACGGCTAAAATTTGCCGGGACACCGAGGTGAGTTCGAGATTGGCGAAGAAAATTTCTCTTGCGTGATATCCAGAAACATCCATCGGTTATGGATTATCGCCACATCACGTTGAAATATCGGTTGCCGTACGATCAACGAAGTTAAGCAACGCTGAGCCTGGTCAGTACCTAGATGGGTGTCCGTTTGGGAATACCAGGTGCTGTAAGCTTGCATGAGTAAGTGGTAGAATTGATAATGGCAAGAATTCGTTAATCGGAGAGCCGAGATCCAATTTGAAGAGATCACCGAAGTTAATCAACGTTGAGCCTGATCAGTACTTAGATGGGTGATCGATTGGGAATTCCACGTGCTGTAAGCTTGGATGTGTGTCTGGTATAATGATAGCAATGTCTAACAAAAGTTCATGCATTTATGACCTAGATATCGATATTTTGAAACTAAACTATTTTCCATTGCATTCCAGGTACAGTACTGACTTGCTGACGAATATATTTCTAGAACTTACTAGAAGTTTCAAGAACTTCCGTGAAGTTTCAAGAATCTCTAGAACGTTCTGACAACATAGACGGCAGAATAAATGCAGAACACCTAATCTCAACAGTTCAGTTTTCCCTATAGCTGTGCAAGTGCAGACAAGTCGTTGTTGATAAATGCCTTCGTCATAGGTGACATCGTAAGGTTGTAAGCATTCGGCAGCCAATATTTCCTATGTTTGAGGCGAATTTATCAATACAGGAGCGAAAAGGTACGCAGTGACAACATCTGCTAAAATGTGTGAGACCTACAAGGTATATGCCGGCATGCAAGTCGGGGATAAAAACAAACCCGAGGCACCTCAGTTCACCTGCAAACTCTGAAAAAGAACTCTAGTAGGTAAGATGGAATGGTTTGTTTGCTTGCATAGTGGAATCTTTTAAATTTGAATATTTTTACTTTTATTTTATTATTGAAAGATGTGTATCAAATATGTATCTACAATAGCACATTACATGTAAATGATGCAGCCACTCTTATACAGAGATGTTAGTCTACCAGGGCGGCTATCTAATCCCCATTGCAGACCCCTGCTCAGTCATATTTGTGTTTGTTAAAAACCCACATAGTCCACCTGTGGTTTATACTGCAACCATGCTGAGCGGACTTTAGTTACACTTTCTGCGAGAGAGCGGGTTATCTAACCTGATTAACACGCTCAAATCCTCGGTCACGATGACTTGTGACTTCATGCTAGCACAATCACCGACGGCCCGCAAGGGTTCCGTCTACTCGATGTCAGTTACAAGAATTGGGTCAAACAATGGTATGGTTTTCCAGACCGATAATATCAAGAATTCACCTTCTTGATAAATCGACCTTGGTGAGATTCGAACCCGGGTCATGGGTCAAAGATCGATCGTTCTAACAACTCGGCCACGTGCCCAAAACTGCACTTTAGTGTCCCATTATCATGCATGTTTTCAATATAGAATCAATGGTAAGAGCCATAAATTATGTAAGATTAGCGTTGATCAGTATTATAGGTTCCGTATTTACGTGGTATTTGCTATATTAATTGTGGTACAAAGTCATAATTTTACTATGTAATATGTCATTTTTCAATAACTCTGGGTGAAAAATATTTTAATAAATTTTTATACTGATATTTTTTATTTTACTCTTTTGCAGCATAGTACTGAGGGAAAATAGTGCCATAAATCTCACGTAATTGGAGTGAACCAACTGACCACTCAAGCAATTGCTTCTTTTGAACGTTGGACCCCGTCGATCTGGAATGTATACGCCTACTGTCATATATCCAGACCTTCTGTCATCCATTGCCCCAGAGCAACACTGCAGTGAACTCCCCGTAACCATCTTCATAAGAAAACAGCAATTCAGATGAAGATGAAGTTATTGATGAAGATTACAGAGGCGCAACTGAGTAGAGAACTCCATACTGCCCCAACGGAAAAGACCTCAACAACCTGATCAGAGATCTTGGTCTTACAAATTCCAATGCCGATATTTTGACTTCCAAAGTCAAACAGTGGAATTTGATACATGAAAGTGTGCAATTGACAGGTCAGAGAAAGCGTCACTAGTAATTTTCAAATTTTTACACCCGTCAAGATGGGTTTTTCTTGGGCCACAATGTTATATAAAGTTGAATAGAAAGCAAGAAGCGAGAAGTGAGAGAGAAGAAACATTAATGTCAAGAACATGAGATCATGTCGCCAATTGAGTACCGGTAAATTACAGAATATTCTTTGGATTTTGTCAATAATCTCTAAATCCATCGCAGAGGTACTATAGTAAACATGACGGCAATATTCAATGCAAACTCGAATGGTACGCTGAAGAAGGCTTCTTGACAGTAAAATTGCTTACCAGGTCACAGGGAACCAAGATTCCAAGCAGAACTCGCAATTGATTCAATGACATTGAATAGGCAAATGAATTTCGCAAAAAGTTAAGCAATTAAACCAATTTATAATTATTCCTCATTTAACGACCGGGCTAATGCCAAAACGCTGGTCGCTAAGTGAGGAGTACTTGGTTGCTATTTCAGGCATACTGCACGTGTGATGGGTTAGTAGTCAACCAGCTTCAGATAGCTTTATTGTCACGTTTGCAACACTTCGAATTTATTTCTAAACGTTTACACAGAATACAGGGTGCGGCTGGTATTTGAGGACAGATTTTATGGATTAGTAAAAGACTTGCTGAACAAATGAATACAATTATATTTGATTACAAACAAGTAAACATGAAATTTAGCTATTATTTAATTTTATTCAATAAAACCACCCCTAGCATCAATAACTGCCTCTACACGAGGTCGAATCAACTGCAAGCTCTGATTAATCGGTCCTTATTTATGTCATACATTACTCGAACTATTGCAGCTTTAAGAGAGTCTTCGGTGTTATGAGGCTGTTTCTTAATCTCCTTCTCAACAACGCTCCACACGTAATAGTCTAGCGGATTGAGATCTGGAGAGTAAGGAGGCAAATTTTGGGTGTGATGTGGTCGTACAAATGGTCAGCCATCCATTCTTGTGCTCGTAGAGCCTTGTGGGATGGAGCCGAGTCTTGCTAAAATATGTAAGGCCTGCCGTTGCATATGTTGCCAATCCAGGGCTTGACAACTGTTTCTAGAACCTCAATGTAAGCAGCAGCATTTTCTCTAAGACCGTGTGCAAAAAAGGTGTGGTGGCATAACATGTCCCTCATTGCTAACAACACCCAATACCATAACCCTTGAAGGAAAGTTTGTGCGCATGACTCTTCGCACCTCAGAAGGATCTGAACAAAGCCATCTGTCATTTCTTCTGTTAAGTTTTTGATCTTGAGCAAATTTTTTTCTCACCTGAGAAAAAACAAATCACACCAGCTTCTGAAAGAATGTTTAGTTTGTTTAAAAGCCTTTTGGATTTGTTTAACTGGTATTCTTTTTTTTTTCAGACATAAATTGACCTCTCTTCAGCACGTAGGATTTGTATCGAATGTCTTCATGAACACTCCTTCTGATTGTTTTTTTTCAGACACATGCAGCATTTTGGCAATTGACCTCATTGATTGACCTTCTCGGTTTTCATCAATTGTCTGCTTGACTCCCTGAATAAATTCGAATGTTCTCACTTTATCAGAACGTGCAGAATGTCTTTTACGTTTTGATACAGACATTGGGGAACTGTCAGCGTCTTCTAACTCATTTCGTATCTTGTGGACAAACGATGTTGCAACTGTGAGGAAACGGGCAATATTGAAATTTGCTATGATCAGTTTTTAATGCCACAATCACAGCATGCCTTTTCATTTCATTTCTTATCATAAGGGTTGCCGTTCTTGATTTCTGAAAAATAAAAGCATTAGAAGTTAGTGGGAAGCAGTATTAATCTTAAATCTGTATGTCCTTAACTACCACCCGCAGCCTGTATATACCGAACAGCAAATCTGATAGGCATTCGAAATTCACTTCCCTTATTCTGTACGCTAAGTGAACAGTAAATGTTTACTTATCTTTAACTTACTTTTGATTTATTCTTAAAAATAGGAAAATTTCCACGATCAAATTTTCCGTACAGCGTTCAAGAGCAACTGGCTACATATTCTTATTTGATGAGATCTTATACTTGGCCGGAAGACTGACGGTGTCGTTAAACACGTAAGCCTTTAAGTCAGGCGTTGCTGTATTTAGCTGCATTAATATGGAAGGGTAAATCCCGCTTCGTGTCAGCAGAAAACGTTACCGAAATGATCAAGAGAAATTTAATTTGCGAGACGGCAAAAGCTAATCCTTGCCCCGGGTAACAACAGATTGTAGGACAGTTTTAGATTGGCTGCCAATTTGACCATATCAATCTACTCCGATTTAATATTAAGAGAGGGATAAATAGTTGTAATCAATCAGGAATCCATCATTGAGAATTGATGACGTCAAGGATGCGCGTTGATGAAAATTGTGGACAACTCTGGTCCAAGCATAGAGACAGCGGCATTATTGTAAAAATTTCTAGAAGAGTCACCATTGATGACAACATTTATTTCACGATTAGATAAGGAAGATTGAATCAAATCAAATATTGGCTTAAGTCACGTTGAAAGACCGGGTACTCGGACATTTGGCCGACAGACAGACATTTAACCGAATGGACATTGAGCTTAAAATGTAATGGCGTACTTAACATGCATGTCACTCTCTTTATCGGAATCTGCTGCATATATTTATTTATTGTATTAATTCGTTTTTTTTTTTGACAGGCATTTTTTAAAATTTATTCTGTACATATAATTTACTTCAAATATTACTTTACATATATATATATATATATATATATATATATATATATATATATATATATATATATATATATATATGTAGTTAGACCTAGAGAGCCAGACAAAGCTACCACGGTTTCACCTAAACGGATCGTCAGGGAAGGCCGGCTTAAGACTTCTACTACTACTACTACTACTACTACTACTACTACTACTAATATATATATATATATATATATATATATATATATATATATATATATATATATATGTGTGGTTAGACCTAGAGAGCCAGACAAAGCTACCACGGTTTCACCTAAACGGATCGTCAGGGAAGGCCGGCTTAAGACTTCTACTACTACTACTACTACTACTACTACTACTACTACTAATATATATATATATATATATATATATATATATATATATATATGTAGTTAGACCTAGAGAGCCAGACAAAGCTACCACGGTTTCACCTAAACGGATCGTCAGGGAAGGCCGGCTTAAGACTTCTACTACTACTACTACTACTACTACTACTACTAATATATATATATATATATATATATATATATATATATATATATATATTGAGAAAAATCACATTTTACTACAACAATATTTTCTTTAAAATGTTAAGCTCCTTTATTTATCGATACACCAGGCGAATTTCAAGTGGTATCCTAGAGTCGCGGAATGAGTAAAGAGATTTTTTCAGTCAGTAAATTAAAAATTATGATTCATCAGAAAATTAAAATAAGAAAACGGTGATTATTTTCATTGATTTTCTACTTACATATAATTTAAATTAGATATTTTGACAATTATTTTTGCTTTTCGTTTACTTTCTAGATTTCGGTCGACATAATCTACGATTATTAAAATAATCAGTATCAAAACCGGTATTCAGACATTTGGCCAAGGGACATTTGACCGAACATTTCTCCGACTGAACATTTAGCCAAAAAATGTAATGGCGTACTTACATGTGTCTGTCACACTCTTTATCGTAATGTGCTACATATATTTATATTTATTTACTGTATTTATTTATAATTTTTCGTTTTTTTTTGTTGTTTTTTTATAGGCTTTTTATAATCTATTCTGTATATACAAGGTAACCAAAAAAGTTCTGTCCGTTTTTTGATTAGTCATTGAATGGAGTTGAAATATATGCGAAATGCATGTAGCAATTGTTTTCAAATTCGGACAGTCGGACGTAGGAACATCAGACGTTATAAAAAACACGCGCACCGTGCCCGGCCATCAGTTATAAGCCGGACAGCTGTGTGAATGATTGAAGTGTCTAGAGATCTCGTTCGGGGCTGTTTGCTTTACGACTTCAAAGTGGGCTTATCAGCAGCTGCATCAAGTCGCCGCATATGTCAAGCGTTTGGGGATAGTGCTGTGAATGAACGTACTGCAAGGCGTTGGTTTCGAAAATTCAAGTCTGGAGATTTGTCTTTCCATGATGAGCCTCGCAGTGGACGACCACAGGTCTTGAATGACGGAGTCCTGAAGGCGGCCATTGAAGAGGACAGTAGTCTAACGTGTGGTGAACTTGCAAGACGATTCCCATGAAATAGTCAGACTTCACCTGCACCGCCTAGGTAAGACGTACAAACTAAGCAGGTGGGTTCCGCAAACGCTGTTGGTGGTCCACAAGGGACAAGCCTGTGTATCACTGCTTTCTCGCCACCGCACCGCATCCTTATTCAATCTAGTGTTTACCAGTGATGAAAAGTAGGTTCTGTACGAAACTCCCAAGCGTTCCAGACATTGGTTGTCTCCTCAGGATGCTGTCCCTCACACCGCAAGATCGCCTATGCACCCACGCAAGATTATGCTTCGTGTCTGGTGGACAGGTCGTCAAGTAGTTCATTATGAACTGCTACCAACGGGCCAAGCGGTCACTGGAGACCTATACTCGCAGCAATTGAAACGTGTGCAACAGGCATTGCGCCAGAAGGAGCCAGCATTGGTGAATCGCAAAGGTGTGCTTTTCCTCCATGACAACGCCAGGCCGTATGTCGCGCGAGTGGTCAGGGCTACCATACAGCAACTTGGGTGGGAGACTTTTTGCCATCCACCTTATTTACCTGACCTTGCGCCATCCGATTACCACCTCTTCTACTCCTTGGATAATTATCTTCGTGGGAAATTTTCACCAATGAAGCAGACTTGAGCAAAGCCCTCACGGACTTCTTTGCGTTAAACCCCCCCGAGTTCTACCGCAAGGGCATTGAACAGCTAGAGACACGTTGGCAGAAGGTGCTGGATGCCGATGGCGATTACTTCGAATTCTAAATATAAGTTACACATACTGTGAAGCGTTTTCTTTTTTTCCTTTAAAAATGGACAGAACATCTTTGGTTACCTTGTATTATATTTTACTTCAAATTATTATAAGTATTTTGAGAAAAAAACACTTTTAACTTTAAATTTAGATTTAGTAATTTAATCACTTTAAATTCAGTAGTAATTATTAGTCCTATTCTACCTTATAATACTTCTAATTAAAATACTTAAAGTCTTGCTTGTTATTCTTTGTACTTTTTCAATGAAATGTCCATCGGCAAAATGTCAATTCAACCAAATGTTTCACGGCCAAATATCCGTCAGCCAAATGTCCGTCGGCCAAATGTCTCTCGGCCAAATGAACGGCCACGGAAAGACCTGTTCCCGTACGATCACCGAAGTTAAGCAACGCTGAGCCTGGTCAGTACCTAGATGGATGACCGCTTGGGAATATTAGGTGCTGTAAGCTTGGATGTGCGAGTGTTGTAATGGATAATGGCAAGGAATTTGTTAATCGGGAAGCCGAGTTCCAATTTGAAGAGGTCACCGAAGTTAAGCAACCTCGCGCCTGGTCAGTACTTAGATGGGTGACCGCTTGGGAATACCAGGTGCTTTAAGCTTGGATATGCGAGTGGTGTAATGGATAATGGCAACGAATTGTTAATCGGAGAGCCGAGTTCCTAT
>OZ038504.1:56595838-56598338 GCA_964036315.1 Acanthosepion esculentum
TATATATATATATATATATATATATATATATATATATATATATGTATATATCCACCTGATATTTATTTTTTCTGCTTTCTGTAAGTATCGTGTTATGTTATGTTTTTGTGTTATATGACTGTGTGTTATATATATATATATATATATATATATATATATATATATATATATATATATATAACTATATGGTATATATATATATATATATATATATATGCTATATATATATATATGTCTGTGTTATATATATATATATATATATATATATATATATATGTCTGTGTTATATGTATATATATATATATATATATATATATATATATATATATATATATATATATATGTATATAACACGAAAATTACAGGAAGTAGAAAAATAAATAAGCGGGTGGATTTGAATAAATAAGAAAATGGTGGACGAATTTGTAAGAGGGAAATATCTGTTCTTGATCTAGAGTGAACAGCCATTTAAATTCAAATATAAGAAAAGCAGTAATTTCTTCGTTTTAAAATTTCGTGATTGCGACAACCGCAGATGATTAAGTTAGAAGAAAAAAAAAATAAAAACTGTACTTGCTTTGTTGTATTATATATTTCTATTTTGTAACTTGTTAATTTCTCCACAACAAACGACAGTAAGATGTTATTTTGGGATAGATTGTATGTGTGACATCAAGAAACACGAAGTTCAAGCCAAAACATCTGTGAACTTACAACCTAAAATGTTCAGAATTGTCAAAAATTAAATGTTTAGTAACAGAGTAATAAATACCGGCATATACCGACGCACACACATAAACACGCATATATATATATATATATATATATATATATATATATATATATAGATATATATATATATACATATATATATATATATATATATGATGGACTCTCCCGTCGAACTCGACGTATGAGGGTCAGGCAGATCAGTTCCCTGAAACTGAAAGCCCGACACCCGCACAGGATTTGATTATAGTGGTGAAGGCTTTGTGCAGGGCCATCCACACTTGTTGGAGGGACGAATACAGGGACCTGGTGCAACGAATGCCACAAGGTCCCCAAACGACCCTCCGCAGGTTTTGAATTTAGAGTTGTCCTTCTCCTAGACCAGTTGCCATCCAAGGCTATAGAACTTAGTCTGTCCTTGTCCAGCTATTTCCCCATTGGTGGAGGGAGAAGAAGAGGATTCACACCTTTCCCAAGGGTATTAGCACGTGTCAATGTAATGGATACGACTGGAATTCGACCTCGGCTCTCCGATTCCTCAATCCAAGCCGTTATCCATTACTTCACCGTGCCTCCTATATCTATCTATCTATCTATCTATCTATCTATCTATCTATCTATCTATCTATCTATCTATATCTATATATATCTATATATCTATATATATATATATATGTAGGGTGCGGCTGGTATTTGAGGACTGATTTTATGGATTAGTAAAAAAACTTGCTGAACAAATGAATATAGTTATATTTGTTTACAAATGAGTAAACATGAAATTTAGCTAACTATTGTTTAATTTTATTCAATAAAACCACCCCTAACATCAATAACTGCCTCTACACGAGGCCGAATCGGCTGCAAGCAACCTTCTCAACAACGCTCCACACATAATAGTCTGGTGGACTGAGATCTGGAGAGTTAGGAGGACAGATGTTGGGTGTAATGTCGTCGTTCAAATGGTCAGTCATCCATTCTTGCAACTCTGGGGAAACGTGCAAGATCCAAATCGCTAAGATCAGCCTTTAATGCCACAATCACAGCTGGTCTTTTCATTTCATTTGTTATCATAGGGTTTGCCATTCTTGATTTCTGGAAAATAAAAGCATTAGGAGTTAGTGGGAAGCAGTATTAATCTTAAATCTGTATGTCCTTAACTACCACCCCGCACCCTATATATATATATATATATATATATATATATATATATATATATATATATATATATATATATATATATATATATATTTATATATATATATATATATAAATATGTATATATACATGTATATCCATGTAAAATGAGAACGAATAGAGTCCAATTCTAACGTTAGTAACATTTAATTTAAAAGATGGCTCAATGCAAATTAGAACAACATATTTTATTTTAGGATGTTACATCGAAAAATGCCCGATGAGATGCGTTGATTGCGTTAGAAGAAAATAAAAAAAAACTGTACTTGCATTAAATATAAAGAAATATAGTCTTAAGATGTGCTGTATTTATGGGATAAAGTGTTGATTATCAGACTTAGAGCGTGTGTAAATATGAAAGTGAACATAGAAGTCAACACTTAGAGGAGACAGTCTGTTTCATACTAAATGCAATCGTCAAACCTGGCGATTGCATCTAGCATGAAACAGATAGTCGCCTCTAAGTGTTGACTTTTATGTTCACTTTTATATTTAAATATATATATATATATATATATATAAATATAAAAGTGGACATGGAAGTCAGCACTTAGAGGCGACAGTCTGTTTCATGCTA
>OZ038504.1:56603338-56628338 GCA_964036315.1 Acanthosepion esculentum
CTTATTTATTAATTGCAAAGTAACGTAATTTCAATTTTATTGAAAACGCGTTTGCCGCTATAACGTTATTATGTTTCGTTTTAACTACTAGTCAATTTGTTTTATTATTTATCTTTAATTTTTTTTAAAAACAACAGCAACAACTACAATAAGAATAATATAATAATACGAAGAATAAAATGTTCTCTTATACTTTATGGTAATTTATACTTCGTTGTAATATATTGCACATTGGTGACGATCTGTTTACTTCGATATCCAGTGTATGTTCTATGCGTGTAGGTGACAGTGGGTTGAAGTACTACCTTTGTTACTCGGCTGCTGTCTTATTTTTAAGATGGACGGCCAACACTGGTCTTCACCCATCCTCTAAATCCCCACGCGCCAAACCCTGCAAACCGCTTCAGCAGGCGGGCTAAATCACGTGAAATTACCATCGAAAAGCGCTGTACTCTTCTGTGCACTGCTAGTACCGGAGAGGTATAACTCCGTGATAATAAAACTTGAGGGGTGTTGTTCATTGTGTTCGTGTCAAATATTTGCACAAACTCCTTGTTTTCAGCACTTCCAATAAGTGTGGCTGGTTTTGCACAAGCTTTTACAATTCTAAACAAATATTTTGTGTGGATAGTCTGCAGTTCTGTGTTCCTACTTTGCTATTCCTAAGCAACAAGCCCACTAGTGAGAAAGTTAAGACGACGGGGGACAGACACAGGATCAAAGACTGAACTGAAAGATATTCATACGTCGAAAACGACAGGAGAGTTCATCATATATATATATATATATATATATATATATATATATATATATATATATATATATATATATATATATATATTTGTCATCCACACAGCTCATCAGTGTGGCTAGACATCCAGTTGCCACTAGCTAGGATCGAAACCCGACTGAATTTGCGTCAGTCGGAACTTCTCCCACTAAGCCGTACGGGATGAAGGTGAATTTTAGCGTGTTTATTTTTAGATTTAGATAAACACACAGTGACTGACAGTGACTCAATTCTCCCGAAGAGTCGTGCAATATTAGCTTAAATAGTCACTGTTTACAAATTCCCACCTCAAACCAGAGGGTTCAACCGAAATTAATTTTTCAGAAGCCAATATATATATATATATATATATATATATATATATATATATATATATATATATATATATATATATATATATATGCGCAACAAATTGAATCTCCTTTTCCAGGTCTTCCCAAAAGACGTTTAGCCATCTAGCCACATTTCTTTGTAAGAATCCCTGAAAAAAAACTTCTGAGTTTTTCAGCTAAAAATGTGCAGGTTAAACGTGTTTTGTGTCATCTGCATTGTCTTTCAAACTTAGCAATGGTGAGAGGAAAAACATCATTCGGTACCTTCAGTAATGGTACCAACATTCATATTCTGCCTTCCATCTTCAAAGTCCATTCAAGAACCATCAAGAGAACGGTGAATACATTTTTAAAATGAGGGAACAGTAGGGGGTGGGGGGCAACTGTATCAGGAGGTCACAACACGAAGAGGAATCGTCATTTCGAAGTTAAGGAGATCAATTAGAAAATATCCGGCTCCATTCAGAAGACTTTTGGCACATGAGAGACGAGTTCCAGTTATGACATTCCAAAGAGCAGTGACAAAAAGCAAATGAAATTGTACGTGAAACCTATGGGACAACATATTACGCCAAGAGAGAAAGAAGACTAAAGAGCGTGAGGATCATCTTGTATGAGTTGGAAAATGATCCTGGAATAATATATATATATATATATATATATATATATATATATATATATATATATATATATATATATATATATTATAATAATATTTTTAGTTTTTAAAAATATGATTCCTCCGCTACATAAGAGTTCTCATGTTTCAAAAGCGAGAGCCGAGACCCCTAACATAATTTTTTAAGTTATGAAGAGTTAAGGTGTCTGGACCCGCTTCCTTGTCAAGCGAGAATTTGAAACATGAGAACTCTTATGTAGCGGAGGAATCATATTTTTAAAAACTAAAAATATTATTATAATATAAGCTCTACTTCTGTATGGAGCACTGTCCTTTTGAAAATAAAGCTAAATATTAAGGAACACCGGATTATCTACCTAACGTGTTCTTTCCTATTTCACTGCACACCTGCATACATATATACATATATATATATATATATATATATATATATATATATTTAAAATTTGTGTATTTAGGCAGCAATCCTTCTTTCATGCACATTTCATTAAAAACGACTGACAAGGTGTTTTTATTTAGTTTTTTATATAATTTCTCGTGCGATCTAATAAAGTTTTTCTTTTCAGAGGATAACTTATATAAAAACTGTCCGAATGTTCTTTTTATCCGAGCGCTTTCGGCTATACTTTTAGCCATTTTCAAGGATTATATTTCAACTGTTAGAATTAGAAATAGTTTGTTATATGTATGTTTTATAAAGTGATTCATTTTTTTGTTTCAAAACACGGTCAAGATATTATGTCCATGTTCAAAGTTAATATTATTAAGGGTTGATTTGTTTGTTTTTATTAAATATATATATATATATATATATATATATATATATATATATATATAGAAGGAGAGAGAGAGAGAGAGAGAGAGAGAGAGAGCGAGACAGACAGACAGACAGACAGAGAAATATACTCTTAAGGTGTGTTATATTTATGGGATAAAGTGATCAATATCAGAGATAGAACGTGTGTAAATATAAAAGTGAACATTGAAATCAACACTTAGAGGCGACAGTCTGTTTCATGCTAGACGCTATCTTCAGCCCACGAACCTATATATATATATATATATATATATATATATATATATATATATATATATATATATAAATTTGAATTTTATTTCAGTTCTTCATGTGCTTTAGATCCTTATTTATGATTAATTAATGGTGAACATGTCATTTTCGTTTACGATCGATTTAATCGCGATTCTTCTGTTAAACTTGGAGAGTAATTATACATTCTTGCTCAAAGTAGAGTCCAATAGAGTTAACAAAAAAACCTCGGAGAATTCCAATAAGATATCTTTAATCATTTCTAGGACACAACGGTTCAAGACGTAATCTAACAATTGGACAATTTTGCTGTTACATGATTTGGGGAATTTTCCTGCTACACCCGGTATACACATATATGAATGTATATACTGGCAGCAACCTTTCTTTCAGACATCTTTCATTGAATATGGCGAACAAAGTAGATTTTTTGTTAAGTTTTTCCACCTTCATTGCTTTTTCCTGTATTATATAAGATAAGGAACATGAAAAATGCCAATAATGTTTATTGTCCCAAGCGCTTTCGGCCATTTCTATCACCATATTCTAGGGTGTTTTGTCTCGGGTGTTGTTATTTTTCCTCATGTTATATGACTGTTACTTTGGGGAATGTGTATATAACGGAATATTTTTGCTGGAAAATTATTTCCTTTTGTCATAAGTATATTAGATTATATAAGAGGAAACTTTTTTTAATAAGACTTGCGTTTGCTCATTACGGTAGATATTTCAATGCATAAAATAACATTTCCGTCTATATTGGGATTATATGATTAGTCTGAACTTTGCAATGCCCAGACGTCCCCAATATGTCGATCAATTTCAAGTGAATACTGATATAGATCCTCATTGTATATATATATATATATATATATATATATATATATATATATATATATATATATATATATATATATATATATATACATGTAACGAACATTATGAGTTCAAATACCCCTTAAGGAACTGTGTTCTTCATCAAACCGAACTCTTAAATAATTAGATCGGTTACACAACTACATGCTTATCCAGACGTCTTACGTTACACCTATCTGATCACACCTCAATTAGAACCAATATTAACTACGAACAAAGCCACAATGTGCTAACCGTATTCGGAAATTAAAAACATCCATACAGCACACTAAGACATACACATAACGCACACACTCAATTAAGCTGAAAAATCGAATCATCCTTGATAATGGCTAAAGGTATATCCGAAAGCTCTCGGAAATATAAAACATTTCGACACTTCTTACACACTCTTTGTCCAGAAAAGAAAGCTCTTGTTCAAACACAAGGAAAATGAAATAAAAAGCTTAACCGTAGTACCTTGTCTGTCGTTTTTTAATGAAAATATATATATATAAATATATATATATATATATATCAAATCCGTATTTGAAAATGATATAATGAGGTAGGTATTTAAATATTACTTGGCGAAATAAATTTATTATCGGATTTTACAAGATGTGTTAAGATTTGTTCCTTTTACACACACACACATATACATATATATATATATTAATTAAAGTGTATTAGGCAGCAAGAATTTTTTTTAAACAAGCTTTGTTTAATAAGACTTTCGTTCGCTCAGTACGGTAGATATTAATTTCAATACATAAAAAAATGTCCATCTATATTGGAAATGTGTGGTTAATCTGAACTTTCGCCCTTCTTTTGAGACTTGTGATTGCTGTAGCACATTTTAAGTCTTCTGTTACGCCCAGAGCGTTAAACGTTTACATCTGTTTCTTTTTGATGTCCCCAATATGTCGCTGGCAGCTGTCTCTATTTCTAACAATCTTGCATAGTATTTTCTTGCATTTTATGAGTACTCCATTTGCCTTAAAAGACTGACTTTAATCACCAAGCGTGAGTGAATTTCATCTTTAATACGCCTTCAAGTAACCGAAAATAAAACTGCGTGAGTTTGCGAGAAGAGAAACTTTACTCCGAGTCGCCAATGATTTTAAAGCAAATATGGCCGTCCTATTAATAATTCATATTTCCTTTTTGTTTTATAAGTTAGTGTTCCCCACATGCGTTTTTTTTTATTATTTCCATTTTATCAGCGTTCGTTTATTTTTTCTCTTTTCGTCTTTGATTTCTGATACTATTAAATGTACGGTACTGTCTACTCCAGTTCTTTATATATTTTTTCCTCTGTTAGCAGAGATTATAGTCTATTTTAAGATAGTTACATTCGTCTGCTTAGAAATAACCTTTGCCCTTCCCTCGGGCACAATTTAACACTTATTTTCCTCCTCTTAGAATAGCAGACCATTATGACGATTTAAAATCTTGGATATTTGACAAGAAACACTTTGGGAAGATTTCGGGATTCTGTAAAGAGCTTACAAAGATTTCGAAATCTACATGATTGCAAATGTTGACCAGACACAGTCATAGTTTTTGTTATTAGTAGTAGGCATTTACAGTAAAACTGTTATTCAGAAATCAAGTTTGGTGAAATTTTCAGGATATATTTGTATGAAAAATATACACTGAAGTATTTCAGTATTGATAAGAAACGTTCAAATGAATTATTTTGTGGAGCCAGATTTTATTATGAACCTTGAATGACAATATCTATCTATCTATCTATCTATCTATCTATCTATCTGGTGGATAAAATAAGTAAATATTTATTGTACAAAACCAGTGTAATAAGAATAAAGTTAACAGTTATGCACAAGGTCGTCGCAAGTCAATCCAGTAGTGAATGCTACTATTGGAAAGTCGGTAGTTCTCGCGTAAGTTTGAGTCCTACTCAACAGATCCCAGCTTGTAATATTTTCCAACCTAGGATAGGATGTGGTACAAGGCTGAATTTAATGTGGGGCAATCCGAGCTCGTAGGCTCGGCTCCAAATTCCCCGTAAACCCCGCATAAACGGGTTCGGGTCTGTCTACCTCCTCGGACGAGACTCTGCTCTTCGGCACAGTGTCGTCCGTGTTCCTCTCTACCCGAAGGCAGAGAGTTCGACAACAGCTCAGAACCGAGTAAAAGATCTCAGCTAGTATATTTGCCAACCGCCCCACGCGGTCGGATGTGGCACAAGGCCGAATTGAACTTGGTGTATCCGAGCCCGTAGGCTGGGGCAAACATTCCCCGTAGACCCCGTAAAAAACGGGGTCGGGTCGGTCTACCACCCCAGACGAGACTCTGCCCTTCGGCATAGCCTCGACCGGGTTCCTCTCTGCCCGAAGGCAGAAAGTTCGACAACAGCTCAGAGCTGATTAAAAGATCCCAGCTAGTCTCTGTAGTCCGTTGACTTAAAGATAATTATAGACAGTTACTACCTATAATGTAGTTACATCACCATCTATCTATTTATACTTGTGTTTTTGGACAGCAACCCGTCTTTCATACAGGTTTCACAGAAGACGACAGAAAAGGAAGTGCGGTTAAGCTTTTTACTAACTTTCTATTGCATATTTACAAGAGATTTCCTTTCTGGACTTAGAGTATTTTAAAACTATCCAAATGATCTGGGTACTTGAGAGCTTTAAGCTAATCTGTTAACCGCTATAAAGAATGTTTTCAGGTTTATCTGAATATCTAGATTTTTTATATATGTATATATAAGTATGGAAGTATTTTTAATTCTCAAAGACGGCCAGCACGTTGTGGCCGTGTTCATAATTGATCTAATTGAGAATTGACTTCCTCCTTTTTTATTTTTAACGCGACCATATTTTTTAACCGTTTTTGCATTTGGATGAGACTATTATGTGGGTATTTTTTACAAGTATGTTCAGGAGAAGGAACAGCACGCCTTCGTATGCATTTAAATGCGTCGTAGTCGAGGTATGCACCGAGAGACGCAACTTAATCTTCGTGATAAGTCTTCGTGATAAGTATGTAGTTGTATTTTCGATGTAACTATACATTAATTTATTTTCATCAAGAACGCAGATCCATAACTTTATAAATAGAATTGTTCATATATATATATATATATATATATATATATATATATATATAAACGATAGAAATGAATTACTTAATTATAATATATAAGAGCGTAGTTCTTCCTTCTGTGCTTTCGCTTCTGACAGGTTGGCACTGGATATTCGGAGAGAGTATAAAATGGCCGCCTTTATACACGACGGATTGAATATTTTACATCTCCTGATTGGTTAACCTTCAATTGGGGAACTATAAAGCGAGTCAAGTCATTTGGGTTTGCTCACTAGTACATTGTACACAAAATAATCTAACACACACACACACACACACACATATATATATATATATATATATATATATATATATATATATATATATATATATATAATCAAAAAATAAATATACGTACAAGTGTACAAAAAAGATATTCACAAGCCGAAACGCTGTAAACGCAATATGGTTTAACCCAAAACCTATCATCGCAATATTTTCCTGAATTTAACCCATAAGCATTTTATCCATTCCCAACACTAAAAAAACATTTTCAGTATAAAAATGTTAAAGTTAACTATAGTTGTACCTAAATCACTGACCCATATATATCACAGTACAACAATATTTTACTAAAAAAGCACCTTTTCAGCAATTAAAGAATGCAACTACGGAAAAAAACAAGACTTGCCCGGTGAACGGCAAGTGGATGACTAAAGATATAACTTATAGAGCTACCTTTAAACATGGTGGCCAGATTAAATTCTATTGTTGTTCAACTGAAAGCCAACGAAATCACGTTTCTATCATCGCCAAATGACATTAGCCAATTTTAAATGTATTAACAACACTGCTCTCCCTAATTTTTAGAAACCCAACCATCACCTTGCATTACGTAACAGAAGTCAAACCTTTCAAATGGAAGGGCAATAAGTGCAATGTATGCCCTTTAGAAAATTGAGTCATTCTGAAACATATAGCTAACGCTATTTGTTAAACAAAAGAAGAGAGTTAATGACCTCATGCATATATAGGAACAAATATCTGCTCAAGTACGTTGAAATAGGTAAATACAGTTTTTTCTTATTGGGACCCCACAAATACTATTGTTAATGTTACTATTATTATTGCATTGTTAGTATTAATATCAGTATTATAATCATTATGATATTATTAATTTTATGATATTATTAATATTTTTATTAGCAATTATTGATTTTACTGATAACTATTTTTAGAAAATTGAGTCATTCTATAACATATAGGTAACGGTAATTGTTAAACAAAAGAAGAGAGTTAATGACCTCATGCATATATAGAAACAAATATCTGCTCAAGTACGTTGATATAGGTAAATAGAGTTTTCTCTTATTTGGACCCCACAAATACTATTGTTAATGTTACTATTATTATTGCATTGTTAGTATTAATATCAGTATTATAATCATTATGATATTATTAATTTTAACATATTATTAATATTTTTATTAGCAATTGATTTTACTGATACCTATTTTTATTATTGCTATTACGTATTATTAATAAAATTATTAATATTGTTACTACGAAAGGTTAAGAGAAGAGCGTGATTTAAGGAAAGATAAAGAAACACAGTTTTTGACAATGTTAAACAATATTTCAGCGGGATGTCTGTCTTCTTCAATTTATATTTAAACAATTTTTTCAAGTGTAAAAATATATAAATCTACAAAGAATTATAAGTCTTTGTACAAAATTTGCTTGTCTTGTAATGAAAAACGCCTGTACTGGTAATGGAATGAAATACTGCCAGCGTGAAGGCGTGAAACTGACAACTAAGGCAATATTCTAAAATAATAAAGATCACCCTCATATTACACATATGAGGGTGATCTTTATTATTTTAGAATATTGCCTTAGTTGATTACTTACTAAGAGGAATTTATCAAATAGTTTATGTAAGTTTTCGGCGTGGGGTATTATGTCTTTATATATATATATATATATATATATATATATATATATATATATATATATATTTGTGTATTTAGGCAGCAATCCTTCTTTCATGCACATTTTATTATAAACGACTGACAATGTGCGCTTATTTATTTTTTTTATATAATTTCTCGTGCGATCTAATAATGTTTTTCTTTTCAGATGATAAGTTATATAAAAACTGGCCGCATGTTCTTTTTATCCGAGCGCTTTCGGCTATACATTTAGCCATTTTCAAGGATTATATGTCAACTGTTAGAATTAGAAATAGCATCATCTACATGCAAAAAAAAAAGGCTAAAAATGATGGAAGCCTTATTAATAAAAACAAACAAACCAACACTTAATAATATTAACTTTGAACATGGACATAATATCTTGACCGTGTTTTGAAAAATGAAAATGTTTTATAAAACATACATACAACAAAATATTTCTTGTTTTAACAGTTAAAAAATGTAATCCTTGAAAATGGGTAAATGAATAGCCGAAAGCGCTCGGATAAAAAGAACATACGGACAATTTTTATAAAATTTATCGTCCGAAAAGAAAAACATTATTAGATCGCACGATAAATTATATAAAAAATTAAATAAACGCACCTTGTCAGTCGTTTTTAATGAAATGCCCATAGCTAGGACCCTTACATGTGCTACCACCCCGGATCAAGGTGTACCTGGAAACACCAGCAATTAAGAGGTGTTTCCACGCTCCTCAAAGCCTCCGTATCAGAGACCATGCTGCTGGACGTAGTTTAACGTGCTACCCAGGACGCAGATGTAGTTCATCGTCTTACCCAGGACGCCTCATGGGCAGGAGGCATCAAATATGAAAACCGAGTACTTATATTAACAAAAATACTTCAAAGATAAAAGAAATGATTTGAACAACACCTCCAAATCAAAAGACATAAATCTGTAATACGAAAATCATGGAAGTACCCGAAATGTTAAAGTCTGTGACAAGTGTCTGCATTGGCCAATATGAACAGAAATAAAGAAGCAGCAACAAATGGAATTATATACGGTATCATTAGGTAACAGAACAGACACGATTATAGAAGTAACCAATGAAATATAAGACAGAGGTGAAATACCGGAAGACCTTAGCAGACGCATCTTCCGTTGCCGAAATAGCCAAGTACGAATGAATGCGAGCTCCATCGTATAATCAGAGTTTTCATATCTAAATTAATCATAATAAATAAATCATTCAAACGCATTAGATCAGAAATAGTACAAGAAAAGTTTGATCAGAATGCTATTAGAGCGATCTACAGAAAAGGCGAAAGGCGTATGCCAATGTTTCATAGTCGACGCAAAGACATTCAATAGGGTACAATGATAAGATCTGTCTAAACTCATCGGTAAACTTGATTAATTGGGGAAAACACCTCATCTGTGAAGATATCGGTTGTACTCGGATTGAAATTGAGCATGTATACAAACACAGAAAGCGGCCGTATGACAACGGTGCGTCTTTTCACTGAATTTATTTATTTATACAGCGAGACAATGCTCATAGAACTAGGATTTATCATTTGTAGACACAGTGTTAACAACATCAGTTACGCAGATGTCACAGTGTTGATAGTAAAGAAATAAATAAAACAGTAAGGACTCCAAACAAGACAGTAACGGAAATCAAGAAGCAAAGCTTAACCATAATTTGTAAGAAAATAGAAAACTGCTTCATTAAAAGGGAAAACGTAAAATTCAAGTTTGTTTGACGGCATATCAACTACTTATGGGTCATTTAATGCTAAAATTTAACTTTCGTGGGAGATTTAGTAATTTCATTTACAACTTTTTTTTTCTTGTTTACAAAAGATGTATAGCTGGTAATTTTTTACTATGTGTTTTATAGGAATAAACTGTTGTTGCCGTCACTTGAGTTTGAACATAGATCGCCAGTGAGCAAAGACAGTCAATACCATTATTGAATTAAATGCACCACGTGACCATAGAGGAAACGCATATATGGGAGGTAGAGTGTGTCAAATTGATCACTTCTATTCTCTATTATTATACGGACCATTATTCTCGAAACTGTTCACTATACTATTTCTGAATTCGGATCGCTATACGGATTACTGTTCGAGTGAGTATTATCGAGCAGGAACTATCAGTGCGAGGGCCATTCAAAGGCGTCTGACAGCAGTATTGTTTAACGGCGTTACTATAGTTGTATCTGCGATTACAAAGTCTCTACTACAACGAGCATTAAGAAAGTAACAACGAGGATTCGTTGACATTACGAAAATGGCAATGAGTGTTAGTTGACATAAGAAAAACTGCTGTTTTTTTTTTAGTATAAAAATGTATTTTTATACTTTCATTGTGTTTTGGCCTCAGTTTGGGGGTTAACTATTTGCCCTTTAGCTGGGACCCTAAAAGGTTCTACTACCCCGGGGCGGCGTGGATCGTGGAACAACAGCAAGTAAAAGATGCTTTAACGCTCCTCAAAACCTTTTGATCAGAGGCTTTGCTGCCGGATGTAGTTTATTATCATACCCAGTATGGCAAAATTCAAGTTAAAAATGAAGCGGTTACAGAAATTTGGCTATTTGGGTAGTGATACAACAGAAGATGTAAACTGTGAAACAGAAATCCAAAGGCACAAGTTTTTCATTGCCGTAGCCAGGTATTGAACTTTCATCTCTTTAGGTCAAGTCACTGGCTACAGCAGTGGTGAACAAAAAAAAACATAGGGCGTTGAGTTAAAGGCAGATAAGTGAGACATCAGGAAGAAGTGTGGCACGTGTAACTAGAACAATCTACCCCGGTGGACGAAATAAACGGTCCAGTTCGTAAGATGGAGATCGACAAAAAGATTTTGACAATACTGTGGTTAGAACTTACAAGCAACGAAGACGTTGTAAAGAAATCAAACGAACACTTGAACTTAGAATCAGAAAGAGATAGTTGAAATTTCTGGGTCAATTTTTAAAATCATTTTATCCTAAGCAAAGCAAAAATAACCCTAGGACACAAGGAAAGGGAAAGTTAAACAAATAATGATTAGAGCTACAACGGAAATGCACTTGAGAAGATTTATATTATACAGAGAGAGATCTAAAGGAACGAACTCGGAAGGGTGTGTAATATTGACATAATAGTCGTTTGCGATAATATTTCATATACAAATTGAGATATTTAATGAAAGATTCTATGACTTCTCTTCTGGTAGACACGAAACAAGGAACATGACGAAAATATTCACAGCCGGAAAGACTTATGTATATGACCCGAGATTTATCTTTAACCAGCCATTAATCTATATGACAGAATAGATTAATACTTCCATAACGTTTGATAATATCTCTTGATATCTGTAACTGCTTTCTTTACTTTGGTTTTCATCGTAGCCGGACACTTGGCCGACAGACATTTGGCCAACGGATATTTTACCCAAAAAATACAAGTAAAAATAGTTATAAGCAATACTTTAAGTATTTTAATTAGCAGTATTATAAGGTAGAATAGGACTAATAATTACCACTGTATTTCAAGTGATTAAATTGCTAAATCTAAATTTAAATTTAAATTTTTTTTTATTTCAATATTTGTTCACTGAAATTAGTATTTAAAAAAAAAACATATTCGAGTGTATTTGGTTAATAAGTAGCACCTAATTATTTAAATTAGTATTTAGCAATAAGATAAAAGCTAGTTCATCCCTTTAAGATAATGGTCATTAAAAGCGAAATTGAAAGATTTTTCATATCGTCAAAGCTTAAGATTTTTGTTGTAGTAAAATGTGCTTTTTCTCAAAATACTTATAGTAATATTTGAAGTAAAATTACTGAATTACAGAATAGATTTTTAAAAATGCCTGTCAGAACCCCCTCCAAAAAAACAGAAACGAAAGATTATAAATTAATAGAGTAAATAAATATAAATATAAGTAGCACATTACGATAAAGAGTGTGACATACATGTAAGTACGCCATTACAATTTCGGTTAAATGTCTATTCGGTCAAATGTCCATTCGGTCAAATTTCCATTCAGCTAAAGGTCCATTCGGTCAAATTTCCATTCGGTCAAATGTCCATTCGGTCAAATGTCCATTTCATCAAATGTCCATTCAGTCAATTGTCTATTCGGTCAAATGTCCATTCCGTCAAATGTCCATTCGGTCAAATGTCCCTTGGCCAAATGTCTGAGAACCGGTTTTGATACTGATTATTTTAATAATCGTAGATTAAGTCGACCGAAATCTAGAAAGTAAACGAAGAGCTAAAATAATTGTCAAAATATCTAATTTAAATTATATGTAAGTAGAAAACCAATGAAAAAAAAATCACCGTTTTCTTATTTTAATTTTCTGATGAATCATAATTTTTAATTTACTGACTGAAAAAATCTCTTTACTCATTCCGCCACTATAGGATACCCCTTGAAATTCGCCTGGTGTATCGAGAAATAAAGTAGCTTAAAATTCCAACGAAAATATTGCAATAACAATCATACGTTTCGACATTTAACAGTTCGGACTATTGTCCTCATCTTCGTTTTTGTTATCAAAACGTTTCGACCGTTGTGCTTTCCGGTTTTGTCAGGTCTATATCGATCCGGCTAACCTACAGGGAATTCTGAACTGAAACTTTTTTTTAATCTACGGGCGTAGACTTGTTCAACTGCCAATTAGGGCAGATTGATTTTTTACTTCTTTTATATACTCAACATTCCACTCATTATGACAACTGGGGTAACTGTTACAAATATTCAATTAATAAATTGTACCAATTGTGTAGCGTTTAGTTTTAAAAACTGTATGTCTTTGCTTACACACTGGCTTCAAAATTTTGCTATTTTATGGATAAACCCAAATAAAGTTAATATTTTTTGTATTAGATACATTGAATTGAAAATATATTCAAACCAGAATTATAAATATGAATCGCTAAAAGCAAAATATATAATTTTGTTTTCTGTATTCGATAAGTAAAAACTGCGTAAAAAAACGATTACAAAAAAGGTTACTCAATGAATAAGATTTGTTAGATCATAATTAATAAAAACAAAAATAAATAAATAAAAGTGTATATAATCTCATAATACTGTTGGGCACAAATTATAAGACAAAATGTTTTAAATTTGCGTTGTTTTTTTAAATCACACTACTGCATTGTATAACATCATATTAAACCTATGTGGTTTCCTTTGAAGTAAATGAAGGTCTAATTTGATGACACAACGATTTAGTAATAATGTACTTGTGTCATGCATCTTGTTCATATAGGATTTGTAAAGCTTCAGTAAAGAATAGATTATATAAGGCTGTGCTTTAACCCTTTGACCCCTGCATTTCTAAACAATTTTAACCCTTTTGCCTGACGTCCTGAATCAAAAATCGCGAATAACTTGTATGTAATGTTTCACGGTAGATATAAAAATAGTTACAAATGTTAACCCACCGTTCATTCGGTGGATGTGCATTCCGTCGTTTTTCGTCTAAGAAACGTACAAAAATACCTAATTTCCTCAGGTTTTTGATTACAAACTGACTTCAGGTATTACTATTTTGAGAATAAATTCAAATAAAGTTAATACGTTTTGTATTAGGTACACTGAATGGAAAATATATTCAAACCAGAATTCTAATTATGAATCACAACAACCTAAATCTGCAGTTTTTTTTATTGTATAGGAAAATACTGTAAAAAATGTAAAAGATTACAAAAAATGCTGCTTAATGAACAAGATTTGTTAGATCATTTGTTAGATCATAATTAATAAAAAACAAAAAAAATAGAGAAAAGTGGATATAGCACCGTTACAGAGTTGGGAACAAATTATATGACAAAATATTTAAAATTTGGATTGTTTGTTGACAATCGCACTAAAACGACTACACTGTCTAATATAAACGCTTGTGCAAATTAATCGAAACAACGGCTTTAGTTTCCTTTCTTTCACCATACGGTCAGTTTTAAACCTACAGGAGTGTCATGGTGTAATCGATTTCTATTTTCCCTCAGATTGGGTCATTTGCAGTGGTGTTCAGTAATATGAATCTATTTTCGGGTTGTATGCTGAAATTTGTCTGGCCTTCAAAGATATTGCGTCATCCGTGATTACATCAGATTTTCATCACGCCCAGACACTATTCTCTCGACTGTTGATTTGTTGTCCTACGGCCATTGCCTGCGATGGATTATAACTCCAAGGAAGTGTATGAAATGTGTAACGCTGCGCAAACCTTACAAGTGAGTAAATCTAAGTTATATAGAATGGCTGGGAAACTCTCCTGTAGTCTATCTGCAAGGAACGACTTCCTGTAATGGACATATGAATTACACGTGCACTGGGGCATGTTACATTGGAAAAATACGAAAAAGAAAAAAGTAATAACGGAATTATTAGTTTTGTTTCAATTAATTTTCACAAGGGTGTATCATATCATAATATCGCTATATATATATATATATATATATATATATATATATATATATATATATATATATATATATATATATATATATATATACATGTTTCATTAAATAATATAGATAAGTGTTGTCTATATATTTTATGTAAGTTCTTTTCATATCGTCTGATAAGCTTAATAACATTATCATTAAACAATGAAAGAAAATCACAATATTGATACATATTTTTAATCCAATCTAAGCTTTCGGCTTACATAAGCCATTATCAAAGATGACAATTACACAATATATTAAGCAATACACGAACAAGAAATTGATGATAGTCTTTTTTTGTTTACATGGATGATTTCCAAGCAACGATAAACACGTGCATATAAGACGCTGAAAGCGAAAATCGCACAACAGCTCATGACGTCACACATGACCACGCGAGAGTGAATCCGATGGGTATTGAGTATGGAAAGCCGTTGGTATGAACTAATGGCTTCTGTTACTAATTATAAGAATTTAAGGATATTTGTGGAGATTTCATAGTTTATTTTGTTCAGGTTAGGTTTCAACTGTTTTATGTATATAGCTTCAAGAATTTTTAGTTTTTGTTTATTGTTTTCATGTTTAAGTATAGTTGTGTTTTTGACGAAGATTTTCTGGAATTGTGTATGCGGCCAGGCATGTTGTTTTAAATGCCTTAAAATGTTAGCGTTATCATTCAAGTGTAGTGTCATATATATATAAGTAATGAAAATCTTGGTCACCTGTATGGATAATTCCAAGGAGAATGAAATCCTGAGAGCTCAATGTTAAGTCAGAGGGAATAATTTAATTTAAAGAAAAAGAAACCACTTTAAGGCTCCATTGTAATAATTTATTTCACCAGTGAATTTTGTTTTTTTCTGGATCTTCAGACTTACCTTTCAAAAGCTGAAACAAAAAATGAATTTAAAATTTAGACGTTTGACGGGCAGTATTAAGCTTATATAATTTGACATAGAAGGTGGTGAGCAATAGTGTGAGAGACATGGTCGAGTTTAAAGAGGGTAGGGTGAGTTTTAAAATCTGTTTTTTCCATTTCTTTTTATTATAATACTTAATATTGAGGAAGGGGGTAAGGCTCAGACATTATATATATATATATATATATATGTATATATATATATATATATGTATATATATATATATGTATATATATATATAAATACATATATATATATAAATACATACATATATATATATAAATACATACATATATATATATAAATACATACATATATATATATAAATACATACATATATATATATAAATACATACATATATATATAAATACATATATACAGATATATATAAAGACATACATATATATATATAAAGACATACATATATATATATATATAAATACATACATATATATATATAAAGACATACATATATATATATATAAATACATACATATATATATATAAATACATACATATATATATATAAATACACACACATATATATATATATATATAAATACATATATATATATAAATACACACACATATATATATATATATAAATACATACATATATATATATATATATATATATATATATAAATATAAAAGTGAACATAGAAGTCAACACTTAGAGGCCTCTAAGTGTTGACTTCTATGTTCACTTTTATATTTACACACGCTCTATCTCTGATACTGAGCACTTTATCCCATAAATATAGCATATCTTAAGACTATATTTCCTTACACACACACACACACACACACACACATATATATATATATATATATATATATATTGTTCTGTATAATTTCCCTTTGAAATAAATAAGGCGCATATTTTAGAATACAACATGTCAATATACAATTTTTAAAGATTTCATAAATTATAAGTTTTGTAGGCTGTACTTTAAGGCTTACATTGATCACCGGAATGAAATTCCAACGCAACCATTCTGAACCTAAACATAATCTTTAATTTCGTGTCCTAAAAAATGGTATCGATATAGAAAATATTTTATGTCAATAGTTATCATGTCAAACGACAACTTTCAAATTGACTGCAATATCACGGTTCCAAAATAAACACCCTACTGTCCATGTTTAGGCATAACTCGTATAGTTCATATTCTAGAAGTTCTCAGTTACTACTCGCCCTGTTTCCCCTGAGTCCAAGTACAGACTGCCCGGTCTAGGTATTGAACTCATAATGTCCCCAAATTCACCAACGCTTTGACCAGCTATGTTATTGTCCGATAGGACAACGGTCAAGCAATAACTGAGTAGAATTAAAAATAAGAACTGAATGAAATATGGGAAGTGGAACGGGAACAGTCTATACACATAGCCTAAATAAAGAGTTCAGTTCAGAATTTTCTGTAGGCTACCCGGATCAATATACATCTGATGAAGTCCGGAGGGGACAACGGTCGAAAAGTTGTGATATTAACAACGATGAAGGCAACCTTCCCTGTGCAAATAGTGTCAATAATGATAAATCCTAGTTGCAGAAAGTTAGACAGAAACAAATATATGCATGAATGCAGTTCCCGATCTAAGGAAGTAAGAGGGTACAAATGAAAATATTCAAAATTGACAAAGTTTTTATTTTCATTGAAGCAGGAGTTAAACAGATAAGAATGTTATCGTCTGCAAAACTTACCCTTTTTATTTTCTCATATATACTTTTGCTTTTTTCATCTTTATTACTTTCCTTCTTTCCTCTTATTTTTCTTTCTTTTTTCTTTCTTTCCTGCCTTCATTCTTTACTTCTTTCCTTCTATCCGTCTTTCCTTCTTTCTTTCGATATTTCTTTCAGTATCTGTCTATATTTCTGAGATGAGGTATTATGTACACTATTTACATCATTCGGACTATTGTCCTCATCTTTATCGCCATATTTATTACAACGTTTCGGCCGTTGTACGCTCCGACCTTCTTCAGGTGGTTGGAATGTCGAACTGAACCCTGATAACTGACATCCATTAAAACATGTCACGTGGAACTACAAAAGCCTAACCCGGTGATCGAAATAAAGGGTTCAGTTCGACATTCCAACCACCTGAAGAAGGTCGGAGCGTACAACGGCCGAAACGTTGTAATAAATATGGCGACAAAGATGAGGACAATAGTCCGAATAAGGTAAATAGTATATTTCTTTCCTTCTTTCTTTTTTCTTTCTTTCTTTTTTCTTTCTTTCTTTCATTTTTCTTTCTATATTTCTTTCTTCCTCTCTTTCTTTTTTATTTCTTTCTTTCATTTTTATTTTTATATTTCTTTCTTTCCTTATTTCATTTTTCTTTCTTTCTTTCATTTTTATTTCTGTATTTCTTTATTTCCTTTCTTTTTTGTTTCCTTGTTTGTTCCTATATTTCTTTCCTTCTTTCCTTATATATTTCTTTTTCTTTATCTCTTTCATCCTTTCTTTCTTTCTTCTCTTATATCTTTCTTTTTCTTTATTCTTTTTCTTTCTCTGTTGATATATTTCTTTCCTTCTTTCTTTTTATATTTCTTTCCTTCTTTCCTTATATCTTTATTCTTCTTTCTTTCTTTCTTTCTTGCTTTCTTTCCTATTAAACATGCTTCTTTTCTCCTATTATACACGTTTACTTTTCTAAAACCAATGAGCGTATCTGATACATTTTTATCTTTCCTCTTTCCTTGCAATAAAAACGGAATTCGTCATTATCTGACGTAATGACAAGGAGTAAAGTAATTGCTAACTTACTGAAATTATGTGAGCGTCACAGATGCAGATGTGGAGCCTCCATCGATGAGTTTAGTTTGCATCCTCTCTCCTGTCGTCGTAGTGCCGGCCGCTTTCCACGGCATACAGCAATTAACGACATCATCAAAAGAGGTCTGGATGCAAATAGAACCTGTAGGCCTCGACCGTGGTGATGGAAAGCGGCCGGATGGCATTACCATCTTCCCTTTTAAAATGGGTAAGTCGTTGATTTGGAATGCGACCTGTGCTGATACATTCTCGGCCGGTAATTTGATCAGGTCCGCGGTTGAGCCGGGGTTCGTCGCCCGAGACGCAGAGATAAAAAAAATAGCTAAATATTCTTCTCTTGCTGATAGATATTTTTTTACTCCTGTGGTAGTGGAGACTTCAGGGGTTATTGGCCCTCGTTCGATGGTGTTCCTTCGGAGGATTGGCGCGATTGCGTCTCGATTAAGGAACGAGCCTCGCGAAACGGAGTGGCTCTTGCAGCGTCTCACTGGCGACGGTTCGAGGTAATGCTTTCTCCATCATAGCGGCTGACAGAGGAAAGAAAAAAAAATTGTTTACAGTTACGTTGTTCTGGAATTGTCATCATTGGCCGACTGAACTTGCTTTGTTTCAATTATTGTTTCCCTTAGATTGAACTTACCATTTCTTTTTATACTATAATGTATTTCAGTGTTACCCAATAAACGTTTATGAATATATTTGTTTAAAAAAAACAAAGAAAAAACAAAAACTTACTAACTAAAAGTTAAACAAGCGGCAGTATAATATGATTGTACATTCATAACTAAAGCCCATCGAAAAGGCATGAACAGTGTTTTCCTAAATTCCCGACCGAATTTGTACTGAATCATTTGCACTCCCTTTTAATCACAGGTATTAAGCAGTGATCAGTCTCATACTAGCTGACCTTTATACCATGGAATCGATCCGAAATCCCAGTGAATGAAGACTGGCAGAAAAGACGCGAGGAGATACGAACAAACAAATAAAAATCTTTCCTGAAGAGAATCAGGTCAAAAGTGTTTTTCAAATGCTAACCAACGTTAACCGAATCTTAGTATCATCTCAGCGAAACTCAGGCTTTATGCAAAGAAAATTCTGTTTTTATTTTAACCCTCTTTTTTATTTTTTATTTTTTTTTTTTTTTTCACACCGCAACCTAAAGCGCCCAGTGTCTAAGCACCAAGCCAACGCTCTCTAACGTTAATAAACCCTTGCCTTCCGAGAATCGCTGTTTGACGTCTCTGATCGGTGACGCCGATGGCATTTGTAACGGTACGCTGATCTGTGGGATATTGTGGAAACAGTATTGATCATGCTGAATCGATAACATTTCGGCAAAACGATGATCGTGTTTGGCAAGGCAATGATTTTTATGGCGAATTACTGATCTGTTCTTAAAGATCGTTGTTCTTTCAAGAGTGCACCGGTTTGAAGATTTTAAAACAATTCTTGGTTCTTTTAGATTTCAGAAAACAAATTCTTTCTATTGTAGACATCTCACTGGTTTTCCTTTCCATCCGCCTTTCGTTTTTTTTTAATTCTCTCCTGTATACAAACGACGTCTTCTCTTTTAATTTCTTTTACAATTTTTATTCGACTTATATTCGCTAAGCAAGGCTTAGCGCAATGTAAGGTAAAACAAAAGCAAAAAAAAAACTCTAATACCTTTTCTGCAAGAACCATTATTCCAAATCTGTTGCGCTGAAGTGTATTCCAAAAAAGACCTATGGCGGTAATAGGCAATACATTGTTATCTGTCATGGCAGACTAAAATATAAAGATGCTATCTCCGACTGCGGCAGATTGCGTAAGTAATTTAAGAATTTCAGTCAATGCACGGTTTTACAGGCTGATATATCTCTACAAGTAATCCAGACTGCTGGAGTTTGGATTTTTATTTGAACGTTGATTGCTACGCAAGGTTAAAGAGCGTCTATCTACCAATTAGCACATCGACCCGTTTTGAATTCAGTGGTTTCCTTCTTTTCTACAGGTTTCCAACCAAAGCTAGGGATTTCAATCTACCCTAATATCTAACTCGCGGTAAAGGTGAAAAAGAGATTGATTTATACCTTCCCCAAATAAATGAAATGATGGTCACATGTAGGCATAAAAATAAATAACTGTTGATATACGTTGATCCAGATTAATTTCTCCTGTAGATAACCATAACTTTTTTTTCTTCTGTTCATTTATCTTAGATTATATTATTTTTCTTCATTTTAATGAAATTAAGAAAAAATGCAATTAATGCCCGTTCATTCTAAATACAAATAAAACTTTAATCCCCGTTTATTTTAAATATAAAACCTAAATCCCGCCTATATTATATACAAAAAGGTTCTATTGTATTTAAAACACATTTTAAAATTAAAATTATTTTTTTATGATTTTAGGTTCGGTTATTTAAAAAACAAAAACAAAAAAAACAGTAATCCTTGTTTATGTTTAATATAAAATATAAGTCTTGTCTATTTTAAATAATAGTAATACATATTTTTATATAGGTTTAGGTTAGTATGTATATATATATATATATTTATTTAAATTTTACATTTTAAAAATATATTAATATATATATATATATATATATATATATATATATATATATATATATATATATATATTCATACATGTTTCATTAAATAATATAGATAAGTGTTGTCTATATATTTTATGTAAGTTCTTTTCATATCGTCTGATAAGCTTAATAACATTATCATTAAACAATGAATGTCCGAGAAATTTAAAAGAACGTTAAACATAATATAAATGTCTTTAAATAAATTGTCGGGCTATGTCCAATTCTAAAATATATGACGTCATTTGTTTACATTTGATACGCTAGAGCAGATATGAATAGAAGAGATTCATGGAAGATTTAAGTTTAAAGATAGTAAAATCGACCTTGCTAACCAGACGCTGCTCTGTGGCCGAAAGGTTAAGGCACATCACGCGAAATGATGGTTCCGTATAGGATACAGGTTCGATTCCTGTCGGAGAGCGAAAATTTTCTATGAAAATTTCTCGGACATTCAGGCCGGTAAATGTTATTTAATACTGTTTATTATAAAACAGAGCATTTGCTTAAATACATGTATCTATAAAAAGAACGTTAAACATAATATAAATGTCTTTAAATAAATTGTCGGGCTATGTCCAATTCTAAAATATATATATATATATATATATCATTCATACATGTTTCATTAAATAATATAGACAAGTGTTGTCTATTTATTTTATGTAAGTTCTTTTCATATTGTCTGATAAGCTTAATAACATTATCATTAAACAATGAAAGAAAATCACAATATTGATGACAATTACACAATATATTAAACGATGCACGAACAAGACATTGATGATATATAAACAGACTATCATCAATGTCTTGTTCGTGTATTGCTTAATATATTGTGTAATTGTCATCTTTGATAATGGCTTATGTAAGCCGAAAGCTTAGATTGGATTAAAAAAAATATGTATCAATATTGTGATTTTCTTTCATTGTTTAATGATAATGTTATTAAGCTTATCAGACGATATGAAAAGAACTTACATAAAATATATAGACAACACTTATCTATATTATTTAATGAAACATGTATGAATATATATATATATATATATATATATATATATATATTAATATATTTTAAAAAAATACCAGTAATCTCCGTTTATTTTAATTATAAAATAGAACATTAATCCCGATTTATTTTAAATATAAGATATAAATCCCATCTATTCTAAACAAAACATTTCCCTATATAAATGCAACACACACACACACACACACACACACACACACACACACACACACACACACATATATATATATATATATATATATATATATATATAGTGGTACTCGCTTGAAAAAACCTTGGGTATTTCGGCTTGTAGTAGAAAAAACCAAAGCCCAAGAAAAAAATGAGGAATAAAAACGAAATAACTAAGAACATGAAATTGAGGCGAAAACAATCGTCCAGAGATCAAGCTACAACTACGTAAAGTACTCAATACATGAAGTAGAGCAAACCTAATATATATATATATATATATATATATATATATATATATATATATATATATATATATATATATATATATATATATATATATATGTATATAAACAATATATATATATATATATAAATATATATATATGTTGTTCACAGTTTACATTATATAAAATGTTTATATATACATATATATATATTGTTTATATATATATATATATATATATATATATATATATATATATATATATATATATATATATATATATATATATATATACCCAAGTATAGGATTGGTGTATACGGAATAATTTCCAATAACCAACTAATACTATTCTTAAAACAGTTCTCAATACAGAGTAGAGCAAATATAATTATTTATTTGAAAATTATAACATAAATATGTTATAAAATCTCAACAAAAATAGCCATTTTGTTTCAACACTTCTGGTGTCTTATGAATCAACAACATCGGTTGATAATGTTTAAAGAGAATGGCTATTTTTGTAGTGATTTTATAACATATTTATGTTATAATTTTCAAATAAATAATTATTCATATATATATATATGTATATATACTTTCCCCACCTCTAGTCACTTAAAGATATTCAATGAAAGCCAAAAAGACATTTACATCAGGCCTAGGCAACAGTGGATATTCAAACAAACTAGAATTCGAAAACGAAAACAATTCAAACAAAAGCAACAGAAAAAGAAACAGAATTTGGTTCAACGCCTCCTACAATACAAGGAAAAAATAAGGAAAATATTTCTGAAAATAATTGACAAAGACTTCCCTAAAACAGCAGGTTATATGAAGTTGTCAATAAAAATACAATTAGCATTAGTGACAACTGCATGAATAATACGGAGAAAACAATAACCAAGAACAATAATAAAAATCCTCAACAAAACTAATAACAATTACAACAAAATTAACAATAACACCCAGCGAAAGACACTATCAAATGTAACTGCAGAAACAAAAAAGGTTGTCCACTTAACCAATAACTTAATATACAAACCTGTCATAACAAATATTAACACAGAAGAAAAAAAATACATAGGAGTCGCAGAAAAAAAATACTTATAATAACCACAAAATATTCTTCCAAAGAAAAAATACGTAAACAATACCACCCATCAAAATACATATGGAGCTAAAAAGAAAACAATATCCCCACCAAAATCAAATAGAAAATAATAAAAGAAGCAGCCCCATACAGTAGTAACAATAAAAATTGTAAACTATGTGTCAAAGGCTCTCCCCTTTTCACACAATTGGACTCACCTAAGGTATACATATACTATTACCAGTGAATACCCGAAGAGTCAAGGAGTGGAGACGGAACGACAGAAGAGTGGTAGAGTTCAGTAGTAGTAGATTAAGTCACACACAGAGACGGCGTCAAGAGTCACAGTAGACTCAGTAAGGAGTCATACCGCGATACTTCAATACCAAGACTGTATATATATTATTGCTACTAACCTGCATTCCTGGATCTACTAACCCGTATTACCAGATTGTATTATTACGTTAATACATTTATTTTCCTTATCCATTCCTGGCGTTTGTTATTCATTGATATCGGATTCATCCCGGTATCCACAACACTATGTTTAGAGGGAAATCAGTAATAATTAGTTTTAGAAAACTAAATAAACTCTTAAACAAAAAAACTGAAGTAATGGTTAAATGTAGGCAGATAAATAAATACTTACTTTGCTATCTAAGGACTAATTAAAAACAAACAAATAAATAAAACAAATATAATATGAAACATTAAATAAATAAATAAACGAACTAATATTAAATATACGTACCTATAAGTGTGTGAGAGCAGGTACATATTAATACATATATACAGACACACACACAAACAACTACAAAAGAAACAAACCAATCTCCCATAATTAATACCTCGATATATAAAACAAGGCTAAAAAGTAAACATTAAATAAAAATGAAGCATTAGATAAACGATAACATATGATATAATCAAATTTAATTTAAAACATATGCTCCATTTAACATATTCATATATATGTGCGTGCGTGCGTGCGTGCGGGTGCGTTTGTGAGTGTACTGGATTGCTTTGGTTTCTTTGCTTCGTCTACGGCATATCAGCCATAATCGGTTCT
>OZ038504.1:56635838-56673338 GCA_964036315.1 Acanthosepion esculentum
TATATATATATATATATATATATATATACATATATATATATATATATACATATATATATATATATATATATATATATATATATATATATATATATATATATATATATATATAGGGGTTGGACAAAATAATTGGAACAGTTGCAAATTCCACTCCTATATTTCACAGACCTATTATATTAAGAAATTTAACTAAAACTTCGTAATTGCTGGTTATTTCAATCGCAAATACGTTTATGTATCTAATTTACTGTCTTTGGCTTATTTATTTTTAGAATTTAGTAAAATTTAAGCTAAATGCGTGACCTCTCCGAGTTCGATAAAAAGGCAAATTATTGGAGCTCACGTCACAGGGGCCTCGATCACTAAGGTTGCTGAACTGTTTGGTTTTTCAAGAGCTACCATATCAAGAACACTGATGCAATTCGAGAAACAGTGCAAAACCTCTAGCAACCATAGCAATTCGGGTCGGATTGCAAACATACTAACAGGGGCCAACGTGCATTGAAACGTAATGTGGCAAAAAATCATCGAACTACTGCGGCCAAAGTGACTGCTGAGTTGAATAATCATCTGAATAGTCCAGTTTCTACTAAAACTGTTCGTCGTGAGCTCTATAAGGCGGGATATCATGGAAGAGCCGCCGTAAGGAAACCTCTTCTCTCCACTCACAACATTCAAAAGAGGTTGATTTGGTGCAGAGATCACAATGCCTGGTCTACAGACCAATGGAAGCAAGTCATATTCTCAGACGAGTCCAGTTTTTCTCTTTTCCCACTTTCAGGGTGAGTTTATGTGTGGAGGCAACACAAAGAAGCTTACAACCCTGACTGCCTTCTTCCAAGTGAAGCATGGAGGTGGATCAGTGATAGTTTGGGCCGCTATATCATGGAAATGTCTCAGTCCAATAGTTGCCCTACATGGTAGAATCAGCATCAATGATTACCTGAACATTTTAGACCACGTTCATCCAATGGCCCAGACTTTATTCTCTGATGGTGATTGCATCTTCCAAAACGATAATGCTCCAATACATAACGCTCGAGTGGTTAAGAATTGTTATGGAGAGTATGAAATTGAGCTAGAGCACATGGAGTGGCCTCCCCAATCTCCAGATATCAATATTATTGAACATTTGTGGTGCATTTTGGAGCGACAATTTAGGAGCCGCTATCCTCCACCGTCGTGCCTTAAAGATCTGGAGCAGGTGTTAATGGAAGAATGCCTGAAAACTCCTCTGGATGAAGGCAGGAAGCTGTCTGATTCCATTCATAGACGTATTAAATGTGTATGTGAGGCAAAGGAGGACTAACTCCATATTAAATAAATATTCTTTGAATTTAACAAGTGTTTCAATTATTTTTCCAACCCATGTATATATATATATATATATATATATATATATATATATATATAGCCGAGAAAAATAACAGAACTCGTGGCCTGACGATTGCATCTAGCATGAAACAAACTGTCGCCTCTAAGTATTGACTTCTATGCTCACTTTTTATATATATATATATATATATATATATATATATATATATATATATATATATAAAACAACTGAAAAGTTCCAAATTAACAAAAATTGAATGTTTTTTATGTGAAAGTATTTATTTATCTTTATATATATATATATATATATTTGATATTTCAGATCGACACCGATCTTTCATCAGAAATAACATTTTCAGAAGTTTGTTTACAAGTAGAGTCCGTCGCGAGATGCGGACGTCAGGTGATATGGAATCCAACTGTGTTCGAATATTTCTAACGTAAATCTAACTGTAATAATATTTTAAATGTTGCTTAAAACTATAACTAAAAAAATCTTTTGTGGCTTCTCATTATGCTATATATATATATATATATATATATATATATATATATATATATATATATATATATAACCTATAACAGTCTCATCCACTAATAGGAAAAAATAAAAAATAACACTAAATCTCATCAAATATCAACGTAGCCACAATGTGGTGACAGTGTTTGGAAAATGATAAAACATTCCCAACATTCTAAAAACATAAAAAAACATTTACACAGTTAAAAGAATAAAACAAAAAAAAAACACAAAACATCCTTGATAATGGAAAGCTGAAAGCGCTCAGATATACAGAACGTTTGGACAATTATTATGCATTTTATGTTCAGATAAAAAAAAACAATTATATAAAAAGTTTAATCGCGATACTTTCTTAGTCACGTTTAATGAATCTTGCATAAATGTGTCATTGCTTCCCGAACCACAATTATCTATATATATATATATATATATATATATATATATATATATATATATATATATATATAATATTCTTTTTTAAAAATATGATTCCTTCGCTACATAATAGTTCTCATGTTTCAAAAGCGAGAGCCGAGAGCCTCAATATAATTTTTGAAATTAAGTTGAATTAAGGTGTCTGGTCTCGCTTCATCGTCAACCGAGAATTTGGGAATAAGCTATCTTGTGGTTTGCGCGTGTTTATAAGTATGGTCTCTTGCAACATTAGTTACTATGGAAACGGCTAGGGTCGGCCATATTGGTTAGGTGGTCGAAGAGTTAAGAGTTAATTTTTATCTATTGACCAGTCCCATTCGGAAAGTTTATGATGAAGCGAGAACAGACACCTCAATTCAACTTAATTTCAAAAATTATATTGAGGGTCTCGGCTCTCGCTTTTGAAACATGAGAACTCTTATGTAGCGAAGGAATCATATTTAAAAAAAAATTATAATATAGGCTCTACATTTGTATGGAGCACTATCTTATTAAAAATAAAAGCAAAAATACTAAAGAACTCCGGATTATTTACCTAACGTTGTTCTATTTTTCTGCATACCTGCACACACACACACACACACACACACACACACACACACACACATATATATATATATATATATATATATATATATATATATCCTTGTGCAAATTAATTGAAATGAAACGAAAAGTCCGTTGTTAGTACTTCGTATGTTCACTGCACAATAACGTTCCATGCAGATTGAACACAGATACTCGATTGTATTTAAATCAGGAGACTTTCCAGGCCAGTTTATAGTACTTTCGTAAGGCTTGCCAGGGTGTTCGTGCAGCGTTACAATTTTCGTACGCTTCCTTGGATTAATGTCTATCGCGGACAAAAGCCTTAGAACAACTAATCGACAGTCAAGACAATAGTGTCTGGGCGCGATGAAAATGTGATGCAATCACGGATGACCCAATATTTTTCAAGGCCAATCAAATTTTATCATACACCCCGAAAATACATTCATATTACTGCACACCACTGCAAATGAACTAACCTGAGGAAAAAATAGAATTTGATTACACCCAGTCATTTCAGTGTGTCTAAAACTAACCGTTTGGTGAAAGAAACGTAACTAACGCGCTTCTTTCGATTAATTTGCACAAGGATATATATATATATATATATATATATATAAAACAATAATTCGACATTGCTAACCAGACGCTTCCTCTGAAGCTAAATAGTATAGCGTGTCAGGCTATAGGACGGTTCCGTGTAGGATACAGTTTCGATTCTTTATCGGAAGACACATACATTCTATGAAATTTCTCGGATATTCACGCCGGTAAATGTTGTTGTTTATTATAAACAGGGCATTTACTTAAATATTTATATATACAAAAATAACGTATAAACAGAAAACATATTAACAAATATGTGTGTTTGTGTGTGATTGCTGTTAATATTATGCTGGGTTGAAAGTGTGTGGTTGTAGGGTCACTGTGCATCTGAACATCTGACCAATTCCCTCTATATATCTGGTTTGAAAGCCAGGGAATCCAGTTTTTTCACTAATGTCAGACGGTATTAATAACCTTACTACAAACAGAAAATATTAACATATATTAATATATATATATATATATATGTGTCTCTGTGTGTGATTTTATTACAATCGTAATGTCTTTATGAACTGTCACAGTAGTAGCAGCAGTCCAAAAAATAGAATAATTAGTTTTTCTATCTTTTTTAGCAGTCCGGATTTTTTCAGAAGTACGATGGAAATTAGTCAAACCCAGATATAGTAGGCGTTATAAAGGAAGGAAATTTTAGTATTCTTCACAATACTAACTTGGAAGGTGGTACAAATTTCTCAGCGTCCTCGGTAAGACGATAAACTACATCCAACAGCAAGGCCTCTGATCTGGAGGTTTAAGGAGCTTGTTACTACATCTTTATTGATGATGTTCCCAGGTCCATCCTGACCCTGGGAGGTAGCACCTGCTGGAACTCAGCAAATAGTTGATATCCCCCAAACTGGGGTCAAAACACTATGAAAGTGTAGAAATAGATTTTAATACCAGGAATACATTTTTGAGGAAAAATTATTACCAGCAATAAATTTTTGAAGAAAAAAAAATTACCAGCAATGAAAATTTTGTCGGCATTAAATAACCCATTGAGGTTGATATGCCGTAAAACAAAACAAACCAAACCAAACAAATTTCTCACACTCCTGTCGAATTGTAATGGAAGAAAAGCTGATTGACAAATGAGAGAGAGGGGGGAGAGAGAACAGAAAGAGTGAGAGAGAGGACAGGAAGAGATAGAGAGAGAGAAAGAACAGAAAGAGAGACAGAAAGAACAGAAAGAGAGAAAGAACAGAACGAGAAAGAGAGAACAGAAAGAGAGAGAGAGAGGACAGGAAGAGAGAGAGAGAAAGAACAGAAAGAGAGAGGGAAAGAACAGAAAGAGAGACAGAAAGAACAGAAAGAGAGAAAGAACAGAAAGAGAGAGAAAACAGAAAAAGAGAGAGAGAGGACAGGAAGAGAGAGAGGACAGGAAGAGAGAAAGAGAACAGAAAGAGAGAGAGAGAACAGGAAGAGAGAGAAAGAGAGAAAGAACAGAAAGAGAGACAGAAACAGAGAAAGAACAGAAAAAGAGAGATAGAACAGGAAGGGAGAGAGAGATCAGAAAGAGAGAGAGAACAGGAAGAGAGAGAAGGAGCAAACGTCATTTCAGAGACGATAGGTTGGAGAGATGAAGAAAGGTAAGCGTAGACGAAGGATTGAAAAACAAAAAAGAGGAAGGAATTTCGGAAAGAATTTGACTCCAAAACAAACCAAAATGTGGAATTTTTAAAAAAGAATAAGTGATATGTAACCTAATAAAAGAACAAGAAATATTCAAAATTTCAAATATCGAAATTATTAACTTGAATTTTAAATAATTTCTATTTTCATTTAAAAAAACAAAACCAAAAAAATAACAATTACAATTACGCCTTATTCGATTATTTTCAATAAATTCTTGTCACTTATCAAGCAGTTCTTCGATACCGTTTGAGTAAAATCTGGTTTTCATTACAGAACATCCGCGTCCTGGGTAAGACGATTAACTACGTCCGACAGCAAAGTCTCTGATCAGTAGTTTTTGAGGAACGTAGAACTACCTCCTAACTGCTGGTGTTCCCATGTCCACCATGACCTGGGGTTTTAGCACCTTTTCGGGTCCCAGCTATGGGCAAATAGCTGATCTCCGCAAACTGGGATAAAATCACTATGAAAGTTTTAAAAATAGGATTTAATACCAGCAATAAATTTTTGAGGGAAAATTATTACTAGCAATACATTTTTGAAGAAAAAAATACCAGAAATATATTTTTGAAAAAAAAAAAATTTCCAGCAATTTATTTTTGAAAGAAATAATATTTCGAGCAATAAAAATCTTGTCGGCATCAAACAACCCACTGAGGTTGATATGCCATAAAACAAAACAAAAGAAACCAAACTAAACAAATTTCTCACACTCCAGTCGTCTTTTCAATAACGTCTTCATGTTCTCTTCCAAAAATCGGTATTTGTTAGTTCCTGATATTCTCCGTAATCTCGTCTTCGGTATTTCAACAGGTATTGTAGCTGTTATTTTTGTTGTGCAGGCCTATCCTAATAAATAGCTTTCGAATTTATCTTGATAAATGTTGGTTTCCCGTTGATCAGAAGCCAGAAGGAAAAATAATTCTTAAGAATTATCAACCGATCCGACGCATTTTTACATACAGCTAACTTTAGTTCAAAAATCGCACTGATGATTGAAACTGACAGTCTCTGTGCAAAGTTGATTCCCATGTCCACTTCTTTCACCTTCTTTCCCTCTCTCTATATGCGTGTGAGAGTAAAAATGATATATAATTATAAATGGATAAGTAATAATAAAACAGAAATTAAAATAATTAAAAAAAAAACTATGTTGAATTAGTTAAAATCTAGTCGTTATAACGATACAGTTAAAAAAAAAATGTTTCGTGTGAAAACGCTTAAAATCAACGTTAAACTACACCTGGAAGCAAGGCCACTGAACGGTAAATTGGAGGTTTTCAGGAGCTGGGAACTCCGTCTTAAATGCTTTTGATCCCAGGTCCACCCTGGTTCGGGGTGCTTAGGGTCCTAGTGATAGGCAAATAGTGAACCACCAAACAAATACAAAACGCAATAAAGGTATAAAAGTACATTTTATAGTAAAAATACTCGCAATACATTTTTATATAAAAAGAATTATCAAAATTACGTATTTATAGTAAAATGACCAACAATACATTTTTTAACGCAAATGATCATCAATACATTTTATCTCTAGTTGAAGGCATCCAACTGCGTTCAAAATATTCAGATTTCGGCCATTAAATAACCCATAGGCGTTGATATGCCGCTAAACAAAATTAACAATCCAACTAATTAACCAATATGAAATATCTCTTTCATGATATTAAGCTACATTCCTCGGAATGAGGAATTGGAGAGCTTAATTCGAATTCCAGTCGAATCCATTACATTCACTTTACGCTAATATCCCTGGAAAAGGTATGCATCAATATTATTTTATTATATTCTCCCCTCCAGCTATGGGTAAATAGCAAGAGAGGCCGGGTTCTATAGCATTGGATGACAACTGGTCTACCGCAGAAAGAAATGGCAACTTACTGCAGGGAAAAAATCTGCCTCGTCAGTCATGTATTAAAAGATACATGATCGCTTAAGCGTGTATCACCCATGGGAAATAACTGACTGAAGCTTCATAATAGCCTACAATTAATTAAAGAAATCAAATTGTATTCTAAAATATAACTTCAACAAAACTGCAACTTACAACACATATATCACTATCGCTATTTACTAGTTAAACATGCCGAGATGGATCGTTCCGGCGTAGCCCATTTGGCCTCGCTGATTTGGTATTTACGGCAGCGAATGCTCTACGATTTCCTCACGGATGAAGAAGAGACTGGAGGCGACGGAGATGTGCTTCCACAGAAGGATGCTAAGGATAACATGGACCGAGCGTGTGAGAAACGACGATCTCTTAGAGAGGATGCAAACAAGGAGAGGGCTGATACTTAATATCAGGAAGAGGAAGCTGAAGTTTCTGGGACACATAATGAGGAAGGAGGGCCTGGAGAATCTAATACTCACGAGTCGAATAGAGGGAAAGAGACACAAAAGAAAACAACGTGTGTCAAAATCGGCGGACTTAAGCAAGTGGATGACAGAACGTGGCCTGGGGGAGGAAGCAGAGGGAAGGAACTTGTTGAGAGCTGCCAGGGATAGAGTGAGGTGGAGAGGTATGATCGTCTATGTCCTGAAAGGACAGGGGACATAAAAAGAAAAGATACGACAGAGGATTTTTTCGTCAGAGGGACGGTTAGGCGCCAGATTACTACTTCGTCATTATAGTAAAATTTGTTCTCTCTCTCGTTTAGTAGTCAAATTAGTACTTCGGCGTTATATGTTCGAATAGTACAATTTTAGAAAAAGAGAAGTTGGAGGCATTTTTTATTTAAGAAAAGGAGTAGTTGGAGGCATTTCTATTTAACAAAAGGAGTAGTTGGAGGCATTTTTTATTTAAGTAAAGGAGAGTTGGGGGCATTTTTATTTAAGAAAAGGAGTAGTTGGAGGTATTTTTTATTTAAGAAAAGGAGTAGTTAGAGGTATTTTTTAATTTAAGAAAAACAGTAGCTGGAGGTATTTTTATATTGTATTTCCTTCAGTGGAGCTTCATATTTTTCAGTCGTCAAAGCCCTTTTATTGCAAATGGAAGCAAATGTTTTATCAAAACATGGAAGAAACAAAGTGATACACGATGAATACCTTTCTATTGTTGACTTACCGAGCAAGAGGCATCCTGAATTAAAGTCTTAGCGATGTGAACAGAAAAATTGATTACATATGAAGGATGGAGAAATGTTTCGCCAGTTGAATGGACACATCCACAAAACATCTGCTGCAAAAATAGAAGTTGAAAAGAGGTGCAAGGGCAGTGACGTCGAAAAAAATCTGACGCCTAAACGCCTGTGCCGAATAGTCCAATTATTTTGCTGGCGCCGAATCAACGACGCCCAAACAACGACGCCGAATCAACCACTCCGAATCAACGACGCCGAAACTACCACGCCGAATCAACGACGCCGAATCAACAACGCCGAAACAACGACGCCGAATCAACGACGCCGAATCAACCACGCGGAAACAAACACGCCGAATCAACCACGCCGAATGGGCTACGCTGTAACGGACCTAATTTCAAACAAGTATATGAACAAAAACTGACTATCATCTACCATGTATTCAATTGTGGAAACAGAATAACATATATCCTCTTGTTATGACTTCAAAGTTCCAAAGAAAATTAAATTTCGGCATTGAATGACCGATAATATGCCGCTAAACAAACAGATCAACCAATCAGCTTAATGCGAGTTAGTTTTATTTGCGTTAATATAGAGACTTTCGAACTGAATCCTTTATTTAACCTGCGCGGTCAGTGGAACGAGAAGAATTTGGCTCCTATAGGTTAAATATATGGTTCAGTTCCAAAGTCCCTGAAGGTTACCCAGATCGAGAAGTACCTGATGAAGGCCAGAGGCGCAACGCCCGAAAAGTTTTGATAATAACAACAAAGACGAGGAGAATAATCTGACAGTATATTAAATAAATAATAAAAAGCGAGGATATTTGAATTTGTCTTTCCTTACTATTTTTGACCAGGCACCAGCGCTCTTGCCAGTGTTCCTTGGCGCTAAATAACTGTCAGCGATGCTAATCTGGTTGATTCAGGCCGGCGCGTCTTACCCCCGAAACACCCAACCGAAGTGGGAGGGCGTTTTGGGGCTCCGTTAGGGCCACTGCCATTTTTAAAAAATTTTAATTAGTTTTATGGACATCCGCCATTTTTAAAAATTATTTTTAAACTTACGTTACATTGTCAGCCATCAACTAATAATATACATCGTGAATCTGCGTTGCCGATGCGGTGATTACTACACAGGAACCCCTAACAAGTTTACAGCCCCCAAAAGGTCTAATTTCAGCAGAGTTTTTTTTTTGCCTTTTGTACTTTACACTTTTTCCCTACCTAATTCGAATACCTATATTGTCACTCATTAACTATAATAAGCAACATGGCCGGTGCTTACCACCCCAAGCTTCTCAACAGCGTGGAGCCACTTACCAACGTGGGAAGAGACAGATGTGCTAATTTCAGAAGCGATTACATTTTAAGCTGTCATTTTTGTTCTGAACAGTTCATTTAAATCAGTTAAGATATCTCGCTAAAATCATTTTTCTTATTCCGAGATCATCAACTAAGAAGTTCATCTGAATTGTTTTTCAAGAAAAATAATATTAACTGGAAGTCCACAGCAAGTAATTAAAATATATTTTCTAGTTCCTATTTTTTTTTACATTTCTTAAAAGAGAGAGAAAAAAAATGAACGCTTAAAAATAAAAATCTTTAAAGATTTCAACACACGAAAATTTTCCCGCGAAAACTGAAATACTGTTTCTGAAATAAATAATTAAGACAATACCGTTGTGCTGGAACATTTGAAAATCTTTTTTCAACGTAGATGCGTAAGCAGATAATCATTATTACTATACTCGTCTTTACAATTTGGTGACAAATTGCGTCTGATTTGTTGTGTCTATCCGTTTTAAGGCACAAATCTGAATATTTAATAACAGCATTACAAGAGAAAATGGTATAAAAATTTTCATATTAAATTATTCCCGTCAAAACATGAAACTTTCAAGCGAACATGAAATATAGTTAAATTTTACTATTTTACCAAATTGCCTAAAAGAAAATAATACTTAGTTTAAGTCAAACTCGTAAGATATATGCGTATATGTGTAAAAGTGACGTGTTCAAAAAGTAAAATAGAAATACTGTCTCGTCTAAAATATTTAATTGCGGGTAAATTACCAGAGGTACAATGATAGTATTTTTCCAAAATTTATAAATAATGCTATTTTTCTTCCTTGCATACAACTAGCGGAGCAGCCACGTTTAAACTGTACACAGCAATAACAAAAATGGCGCGAATAAGCTCAAACTGCGATCTCATGACCACAATAATACCAATTAAAAGCGCGCATGAGCAGAAGGCAGTGTAACAAAAATAAAGATACGTAATGCCGAACGTTCATATATATATATATATATATATATATATATATATATATATATATATATATATACGATCCAAAAGATTTGCCTCATACAGACTTATCAATGCAAATACATTTACTAAAAAATAAAAAGAAGAAAAATACATTTACTAAAAAAATAAAAATAAATTTTTGTAAATGTATTTGCATTGATAAGTACAGGGAAAACCTATTTTCCCATGGACGAAATGATCATCTGTATGAGGTAAATTGTTTGGATGCCATTAATTGTAATTCACTTATATACTCTATAATAAAAATTATATTGAGCTCTCTTTTCTGGATCAGTTTTAATATTTTATATTAAGAAGATCTACTTGGATTACTTACCCACGGATTTTTTACACACACACACACACACACACACACACACACACACATATATATATATATATATATATATATATATATATATGAAGAAAAAATGAAAATTAAATTTAACAATTTTTAGCTGGTCCAACTGCTATCAAGCATTACTCTTCAAATAAAATTGAATTGAGCTCTATGAGATGCTGTCGTGTTTCGTGAGAATAAAATTGCCTTCCATATATATATATATATATATATATATGTATATATATATATGTGTATATATATATATATATATATATATATATATATATATATATATATATATATATATATATATATATATATTAATATCATCTCTTCGGCAAAAAACGAATTGAGTCCTGTCAGTCACTGTGTTTATCCAAAAATAAATACGCTAAAATTCACCGTCATCCCTGCCGTGCGTCGTGGTAGAATTTCCGACTGAATTGGCTTCAGTCGGATTTCGATTCTAGCTTGAGGCAACCGGACGTCTAGCCAGACTGAAGAGCTATATATATATATATATATATATATATATATATATATATATGCATAGGAATAATACAACTGAATTTTGTCGTTTTTACATGCAGCAGGTAATTTCTGTAAAGTTTTAGTCCACTCTTCAGGAGGTTTTAGCATTTAACACATTATTTTATCGTTATCTTTATTTATTACTATGTTTGGTGTAATTAATACTTGTACTAGTCTGGATTGTTTTGTTACTGGCGTTAGCTTGATATTTTTCTCTTACTGTATGGGTGTGTGTATGTGCGTATTTGTCAAATGTGATAGTTTTTCTCCTGTTCATAGTTTTCTTGCCTCCTTTCACACACACTCATACACGCACACACACACACACACACACACACTCTCTCTCTCACTCTCTTTATTCTTTTCCCTTCTTTTATCTCTTTCGGGTCTGTGTACATTCATACGTACATACATACATACATATGACTTTGGGCAATATAAAATCCCAAAACCGTACTGCTCTCTTTAAATATTTCTGACAATTAAAGAATGTTGCTAATACATCTACTATCACATGGGATATTATAGCAAAAGCTAAATCTTACAACGGGAAAGGAACTAGATGTAATTTATGTCTTGTTATTTTAAAACACTTAAATAGCCCTCGCATATTATACAAGAGAAATGAATTGACGGTTACATATTTACATTGATCCAGATTAATTTTTAATGTAAATTATGGTCTGTTTTTTAAAAGAACAAGTAATCAGTATGCTTTATATATTTTTTTCTTTTTGCATATATATATACAAATCTCGTTTGCTTTAAATGCCAAATATATTTTTTTAAATTAAAAAACAAACAAACCCTAATCCCAATATAATATATAACTGCGTCAACATTGCGATGACCACATATTTTGATTAGAATTTAAATTACGTAACGGTGAGTACCTGAAGATTGCGTTGTGCATAAAACTCCAAGTCTTAACATCGGCGGAGGATAATATATTTATATATATATATATATATATATATATATATATATATATATATATATATATATATATATATATATATATATATATATATAATATCCTAATAATAAAATCGACAGAATAATGACATAATCAAGATTGACTAGACTGAAAAACCTATATCTACTGAGAAATCTATATTCTTCAAAAATTGTTTCAAGCTACACTACCATTGGCTACTCGTTATATGAAAGCCGCTGACTGTTTCCTTTTAAGGAAACGGCTAAAGTGATCATTACCTGTCTATATCTCTGACATGAGGTATTATGATTATTTACATTATTCGGACTGTTATCCTCATCTTCATAGCAATATTCACAACGTTTCGGACTTCAGGTGATTGGAATTTCGAACTGAACCCTTTCGTCCACTGGCGTAAATCGTTCTACTTCCACGTGCCATGCCTTTTCCGGATGCCTCGGTTATTTCCCTTTAACTCAAATCCTTCCCTGCCCCCCATTAGAATGTCAACTTCTCGAGAGTACCTCTCTGCGGCTGCTCGGTCTCACGTTGACTGCTGACCGAAGATGGAGCAAATACATTGAGTCAATTGCTTCGTCCACCGCAAGGAAAGTTGGCTTCCTGTGCCGCACCAGGAAATTTTTCTCCCCGGAATCAATCCTTGAAATCTACAAATCAACCATTCGCCCTTGCATGGAGCATTGCTGATATATATATATATGGTCTGAAGACCCTTCTGTTTGCCTCGGGGTTCTTGATAAAATCCAGAGACGGATATGCAATGTAACTGTCCATGATCTGGCATCTCGTCTGCAGTCGCTCTCTCACAGACGTGCCGTCGCCTCTCTGTCTTTTTTACAAATACTTCCATGGTAATTGCTCCGATGCGGTGCTTTCGCTGGTTCCCAGACTTCATGAATTCAAGCGTCATACGAGGCTGACATCCCGCTCTCAACCTTTCACTGTTTAAACTGTTAAATGTAGCCGTCTCTTCTACTCCAATAGCTTCATATTTCGTACCTCTCGCCTGTGGAACTCCCTTCCCTATTCCTGCTTCCCTGACAACTATAATCCCCAACTATTCAAATGTAATGTCAATCGACATCTCCAGTTGCCTTGATCTATCCACTATCCTTCTCCTCATCCTTTCCTCTATCACTCCTATCTGCTCTCGCTCCAAATCTTCTGTAACCCCTTGCCTTGATCTATCCACTATCCTTCTCCTCATCCTTTCCTCTATCACTCCTATCTGCTCTCGCTCCAAATCTTCTGTAACCCCTTGCCTTGATCTATCCACTATCCTTCTCCTCATCCTTTCCTCTATCACTCCTATCTTCTCTCGCTTCAAATCTTCTGTAACCCCTTGCCTTGATCTATCCACTATCCTTCTCCTCATCCTTTCCTCTATCACTCCTATCTGCTCTCGCTCCAAATCTTCTGTAACCCCTTGCCTTGATCTATCCACTATCCTTCTCCTCATCCTTTCCTCTATCACTCCTATCTGCCCCCGCTTCAAATCTTCTGTAACCCCTTGCGTGCTAGTGGCTTCCCTCCTTGCTTGGGGTGAAATGCTTAAAAAAACTCAACTCTCCATTTTTGTTGGTTCACCTCTGCTGTAGCCTGGTATTGAACTCACAACTCTTTGGATTTAGTCACTGGATCTAGCCAACGTGTTTATACACAGCCTTGAGGAGATCTGTGTATGAATTTCTGTAACATATAAACTTAATGTCTCAGAAATTATTTTTATCAGTGCTCATATTGCAATTTTTCCGTTATTATTATTGTATTTTTTTTTTACCCGAGCTTATATAATGTAAATAATGATAATTACAATTAACATTTATATCCTATCCGATAAAACGTGATTAAATTTTGAACAGCATAAGAAGAATTCTGGAGACATTAATTTAGCCTTCGTTCAAACAGGTGTATTCATTTCTTAATCCACGCAGCCATCGTTGTATAAGACGCACAGTGATTTGTCAAAGGGCTTTTCTTTCAGAAATTGGCGCATAATATCTGATGAATATTGATCATTGTGATCGAACGTTTGTATTGAATTTTTTCAATCATTATACAGCTATTCACAACGTGACTGGATGAAGAATTATTGTTTTTCTATTCTATGTATTATTATTTGATTAGCGACAATTTAATTATCCTCATCTAACCACTTGAGGAATAAGAATAAAGTATTACGTGTGCGCAATGGGAAATACGTGCCTACCATTCAGCGAGTGTACACTGCCAATTGATGCGCTTATTTGTTGGAGTTGAATCTCGCAATCATCCGAGCGCCTCTTAAACGATTTTAACCGTTGCCTCTAAAAGCCTTCGCCAGGGCCACCACCTCTGCAAGCGCCTTAACTAAAACAGATAAAACAATAGAGTAATTGTGATGGAAGAAAAGCTGATTGACAAATGAGAGAGAGAGAGAGAGAGAACAGAAAGAGAGAGAGAGAACAGAGAGAGAGAGAGAACAGAAAGAGAGAGAGAACACAAAGAGAGAGAGAACTGAAAGAGAGAGAGAGGACAGGAAGAGAGAGAGAACAGAAAGAGAGAGAGAACTGAAAGAGAGAGAGAACAGAAAGAGAGAGAGAGAACAGAAAGAGAGAGAGAACAGAAAGAGAGAGAGAACAGAAAGAGAGAGAGAAAGAACAGAAAGAGAGAGAGAACAGAAAGAGAGAGAGAGAACAGAAATAGAGAGAGAAAGAACAGAAAGAGAGAGAGAGAACAGAAAGAGAGAGAGAAAGAACAGAAAGAGAGAGAACAGAAAGAGAGAGAGAAAGAACAGAAAGAGAGAGAACAGAAAGAGAGAGAGAGAACAGAAAGAGAGAGAGAACAGAAAGAGAGTGAGAGATAGAACAGAAAGAGAGAGAGGACAGGAAGAGAGAGAGAACAGAAAGAGAGAGAGAACAGAAAGAGAGGGAGAGAACAGAAAGAGAGAGAGAGACAGATAGAACAGAAAGAGAGAGAGAGAGAGAGAGGGAACAGAAAGAGAGCGAGAGAGAGAACAGAAAGTGAGAGAAGGGGCAAACGTCATTTCGGAAACGATAGGTTGGAGATGAAGGATTGAAAACAAAACAAAAAAACGGAGGAGATGAAGACGAAGAAGAGGAAGGAATTTCGGAAAGAATTTGACTCCAAAACAACCCAAAATGTGGAATTTTTAAAAAAGAATAAGTGACATGTAACCTAATAAAAGAACAAGAAATACTTATAATTTCAAATATCGAAATTATTAACTTGAATTTTAAATAATTTCCATTTTCATTTATTAGCGCCATTCTGTAAAAAAGCAAAGAACAATTACAGTTACGCCTCATTCTATTATTTTCAATAACTTCTTGTCACTTATCAAGCAGTTCTTCGATACCGTTTGAGTAAAATCTGGTTTTCATTAGAGAACATCCACGTCCTGTGTAAGACAATAAAACACGTCCGACAGCAAGGTCTCTGATCAGGAGTTTTTGAGGAACGTGGAACTACCTCTTAATTGCTAGTTTTCCCAGGTCCACCATCACCCGGAATGTTAGCTGTTATTAGTGTCCCAGCTATGGGCAAATAGCTGATCTCCCCAAACTGGGATAAAATCACTATGAAAGTGTAAAAATAGGATTTAATACCAGCAGTAAATTTTTGAGGAAAAATTATTACCAGTAATACATTTTTGAAGAAAAAAAATTACCAGCAATTTATTTTTGAAGAAAAAAAATTACGAGTAATTGATTTTTGAAGAAAAAAAATTACCAGTAATTTATTTTTGAAAGAAAAAATATTACGATCAATTTATTTTTGAAGAAAAAAAATTACCAGCAGATTTATTTTGAAGAAAAAAATTACCAGTAATTTATTTTTGAAGGAAAAAATATTACGATCAATTTATTTTTGAGGAAAAAAAATTACCAGCAGATTATTTTTGAAGAAAAAAATTACCAGCAATTTATTTTTGAAGAAAAAAAATTACCAGCAATTTATTTTTGAAGGAATAAAATTAACAGTAATTTATTTTTGAAGAAAAAAAATTACCAGTAATTTATTTTTGAAGGAAAAAAATTACCAGCAATTTATTTTAGGAGAAAAAGAATTACCAGTAATTTATTTTTGAAGGAAAAAATATTACCAGCAATTTATTTTTGAAGAAAAAAAATTACCAGCAAATTATTTTTGAAGAAAAAAAATTAACAGCAAATTATTTTTGAGGGAAAAAAATTACAAGCAAATTATTTTTGAAGGAAAAAATATTACCAGCAAATTATTTTTGAAGAAAAAAAATTACCAGCAATTTATTTTTGAAGGAAAAAAATATTACCAGCAATAAAAAATCTTGGCATTAAATGACTCATTGAGTTTGATATGCCCTAAAACAAAACACGCCAAACAAATTTCTCACACTCCGATCGACTTTTCAATATCGTCTTCAATATTCTCTTCTAAAAATCGCCATTAGTTGCCTGGTTATATTCTCCGCAATCTCGTCTACGGTGTTTCAACAGCTATTGTAGCTGTTATTAGTGGTTCGTATAGTGATAGAGGAGAAATAGCGATATGAATAGTAACAGAGGATAGACTAGAAATGTCGATCGTTATTCGCCAGCTACTTCCTACATATATGCGTTTCCTGTACGGTCACGTGGTCTACTTAATTCAATAGTGGGATCGCCTGTGTTTGCTCACTGGCAATCTATGTTCAAACTCGAGTTTGGGCAGCGAGCATTTATTCCTATATAACACATTCCTGACCGGCCAATATCGATCCTGAGACCTGGGAAACCTTTGCTGCTGATCTACCTTGTTGACGTAGAATCATTCGAGCGGGGACCGGGACTTTCGTTTCCAACCTCAAACATGAAGAGTATCAACGACGAGCTGTAAGGAGGGCCGGAGTCGCCCAGCCGCGTCCACCATCCACACTCCTTTGTGTTTCCTGCTCCCGACTCTTCAGGAGTAGACTAAATCTTCACAGACATCTCCGTCATCGCCACCAGAGGGGAGAAAAGGAATAAGCACAGAGGATGACGATCCCGATGCCATTGGTTGACGACGACAAAAATTCGTCCCCCAAAATCGAAATCGCTTATCTATAAAATATTATAAGTCTTTGATTGTGTGCGTGCTTGTGTGGTGCGTCCGTCCGGCGTATATTAACTTACGAGTTGTTTATACATTAAGCATTTTTTATTTTAACTTTCTTCAAACTGACAATTTTTTTAATTAAAATATTTTTTAAGTTAAAGACAGACACAAAGAGATCCCGCTTTGCTGTTTCGTCCAGTTATTTGTAATTATTTATATTTCAGCTTTCTTTAAACAAACGATATTTCAAACATTTAAAAATATTTTTTTAACTTAATCTGATTTAAAATATATTTTAAGCGAATAAGATTTAAAAATGCGAGTTGTTTATACAGTAAGTATTTTTATTTTAACTTTCTTCAAACAGACAAATTGTTAATTAAAATATTTTTAAGTTAAAGACAGACACAAAGAGATCCCACTTTGCTGTGTCGTCCAGCTGTTTGTAGAGTAATGATTTATATTTCAGCTTTCTTTAAACAAACAATATTTTCAATATTTAAAATATTTTTTGGCATATTTAAAAAATATTTTCAAGTGAATATGATATAAAAATAACAATTGTTTATATAGGATGTATTTATATTTTAACTTGTTTCAAACAGATAATTTTTTTTAAATTAAAATATTTATAAGTTAAAGAGAGAAAAAAATATTTTTGACATATTAAAAATATTTTTAAATTAATCTGATTTGAAAAATATTTTCAGTGAAGAAAATTTAAAAATATGAGTTGATTATACAGTACGTATTTCTACTTCAACGTTCTTCAAATAAAATTTTAATGTTGAAATCAACTTCAATGTCTTATAACCTGAACCGTCAGTAACCCAATGGGTTACAGGTAGTATATATATATATATATATATATATATATATATATATATATATATATATATATATATATATATATGTATGCCCACATTTCTCACCCACACAAGACAGACATGTTTGCAGAGGTGTTGATTTCTCACACTTATACACTTATGACCAAGGAGGGAATTCTGAAATCTGAATCTCCCATCCTCTAAATTAAAAACAAATTGAAAAGGAAAAAAACAAAAGGACTGACCAAAAGTAACGATAAAAACACATGAAAACAGCAGATAAAGTTTACATTCTTCACAGAGTCATTCCCTTCTATATTTCACTGCTACTAAAAAGCAGGAACATTTTTTTCTGATGATGGCCATGCTAGCCGAAACGAGTCGTTGGACTTAATTGAAATAATAAAACAAAAAATATCAATATAATGCACAGTGTGTGTGAAAATTTTAATACTTTTTATTGTTCAAAACATATATATATATATACATATATATATATATATATATATATATATATATATATATATATATATATATATATATATATATATATATATATGATTTTAAAATGTTTTGGGGCATATTTAAAAAATATTTCAAGTGAATATGATATAAAAATAACAAATGCCCACATTTCTCACCCACACAAGACAGGCATGTTTGTAGAGGTGTTGATTTCTCACACTTATACACACTCACACAAATATATACACATACACACATCACATACACTCCTAAAAAAATAAAAGATTACATACACTTAACACACACCATCCCATTCCCAGTAACAAATAAAACTATCAAAAGGACCAAGGTGGGAATTCTTAGTCAGGAATCTCCCATCCTCTATCTTAGAAACAACTTGAAAGAGGCCGTTTGATCAACACAAAGACTGACCAAAAGTAACGATAAAAAACAAATGAAAATTACAGATAAAGGTCATTTTTTTCAGAAACTGTCAATCACTCCTGAAGTTCACTGCTACTAACAAGTGAGGATTTGTTTTTCTCCTGCTGATAGCCATGCTGGCCAAAACTTCTCAAGGAAATTAATTGAAATAATAAAACAAAATTATTAATATACTACCCAGTGTGTTTGAAAATTGTAAATTTCTTACTATTTTTTATTGTTAAAAAATAAATATATATATATATATATATACATATATATATATATATATATATATATATATATATATATATATATATATATATATATATATATATATACAGGGAGTCCATAAAAAGTTCGTGTGCACTTTAAAGAATTTATAAATTTATTTTTATACTATTTTTAGGAAATTATTTGAAATAATAAGACAAAATTATTAATATACTATCCAGTGTGTTTGAAAGTTTTAAATATTTACTATTTTTTATTGTTAAATATATATATATATATATATATATATATATATATATATATATATATATATATATATATATATAGGGAGTCCATAAAGTTCGTGTGCACTTTAAAGAATTTATAAATTTATTTGTATTTGCGATAGAAATAATTTGTAAAAAGTATGAGAAAGAAGTAAATCTATATGTTTTTAAGGTTTTATTGAAATTTTATTTAAGTTTCCACATGTCCTCCATCGTTAGCAATTCAAAGGGTAATACGATTTAGCATTTCAAGGAAAACATTTGCCAAATGATTTACAGTAATGCGTGAAATCACATTAGTTATTTTAGCAATATATATATCTATATCTATCTACAGATTACAGAGTAATTCCCTTCTATATTTCACTGCTACTAAAAAGCAGGAACATTTTTTTCTGATGATGGCCATGCTAGCCGAAACTAGTCGTTGGACTTAATTGAAATAATAAAACAAAAAATATCAATATACAGCACAGTGTGTGTGAAAATTTTAATACTTTTTATTGTTCAAAACACATATATATATATATATATATATATATATATATATATATATATATATATAATATAATTTTTTTTTTTTAAATATGATTCCTTCGCTACATAAGAGTTCTCATGTTTCAAAAGCGGGAGCCGAGACCCTTAATATAATTTTTGAAATTAAGTTGAATTAAGATGTCTGGTCTCGCTTCCTCGTCAAGGGAGAATTTGGGAATCAGCTATCTTGTGGTTTGCGCGTGTTTATAAGAATGGTCTCTTGCAACATTAGTTACTATGGAAACGGCTAGGGTCGGCTATATTGGTTAGGTGGTCTAAGAGTTAAGAATTATTTTTTATCTACAGACCAGTCCCCTTCGAAAACTTTATGTCAGGTTATGTTGGGGTCCCTATTTCAAGTCTGATAGTAGCGATCGCCGTCTAGTTGGTCAAGAAAGGCATTTTATGTCCTTGCGACAGGTCGTTAAGTGTCGAGAGGATTCTGTTACATTATTATCTGGCTATTTTCTTTTACAAACATGTTGAAATGGATTAGATTTTGTTTTTGGCGTCTCCACAAAGGGTTTTTCTATTTAATGATTGAGCTGAGCATTTAAGGCTTTTATTAAACTATAGAATTTATTTGTTCATATATATATTTTTTTTATTAATTATTTAATGCGAAAATTTGTTGATGTCGGCAAAAAACCGTTAACTCCTGTCTATGGTTTAATAACTTTTCATTATTTAGAAACTTAATGATGTGTAGTTTTTCATGTAGGCATAAAGGGCATGGGTCATCCCAGGTTTTACAAGTTCTTGTTCTATTTATTATTTTCCATTTTACTTTTCTTTTTTATTATTTTTCCATTTTTACTATTTCTATTTTGGATATTGTTGAAGGAGCTCTTGTGTTGTCTCCATCTAATTTTAAATTTATTCTTCGTTGACCCACTGTATATCCTGTCAGTGTTAGGACTCTCAATAGATGATATATATATATATATATATATATATATATATATATATATATATATATATATATATATATATGATTTTAAAATATTTTTTGGTATATTTAAAAAATATTTTCAAGTAATGGACGAATAACTACCCGAAAGGAAACGAGTGCTGAAAAGAAATATTCCGGAGCAAAGATGTTGAAAGATCATACCTAGGGAGAAGATTAAAGATTAATGTTAAAATATCAACAAAAGGTAGAAAAACACAGAAACATTAGAAAGACAGCAGAGAAAAGTTTTAAAGAAAGGGGTTCGAAGGAATGCAAGGATAGGGAAGTTACAGAGAAGCCAAAATGGCGAGAGAAGAGAGGAATGACGTAGGAAATTAACTTTGGAAAGATTTATGGAAACTAGATGAAATATACGTTGGGAAGGTCTATTTTCTATTTCCTAACAGTAAGACCTATTTACATTAGCGGTTTTCGATGTCTCAGGGTAGATGTTGACCTTTGTCAAGGACGTTTAAAATTATTTCACCCTTAAGCAAGGCGGGAAAACCACTACCACTCGGAGGATTACAGAGAGTGAAGGTGAGAGAAAAACTAAGCAGAATGAGGGAAAGGATAAAAGTTGAACGGTGTTCAAGAAGATAGAATATGGCGATTGTCGTTGCATTTAAATTTTTTGAAGATTGTAGTTAACAGGAAAAAAAGACAGTATTTACATTAGTCGGATTATTGTCCTCATCTTTGTCGCCATATTTGTCACAACGTTTCGGCCGTTGTACGCTCCAGCCTTCTTCAGGTGGTTGGAATCTCGAACTGAACCCTTTATTTCGATCACTGGGGTAGACTGTTCTAGTTCCACGAGCCATGTTTGATGGATGTCAGTTATCAGTTATCTCCTGCTAATTTACCCTCTGAAAGTTTTCCACTGCCTTAACCGGGTATTGAACTCACACTCTTTGGGTCTGTCACTGGATCTAACCTTTATCCAGTGTGCCATGTGTCCTTGGCGACAAACATGAGGACAATAGTCCGACTAATGTAAATACTGTACATAATACCTCATCTCATAAATATAGACAGAGGAAAAAAAGAAAACGGAGAAAAGTTCCACAGGCGGGAAGTGCGAGAAAAAAAAACACTGTTACAATAGTAGCGGCGGTTGCATGTAACTATTTCAACTGTAAAAGTTTGGGACCTAGTTACCAATATAGTAGCACCCTTAAATTCATGTAGTCGGGGTACCAAGCCAAAAAGCTCGTCAGAGCAGTTGCCATGTAAATATTCGTAGAAAAGAAAGAGGGAAGACACATGCCATAGCGGAGAATGTGATTAAAGTCAAGATGCTAAGTCAGGATCGATTACATTTTGCAGATCTTTCTTTGGATTTTGCGAAGAACCTTGAGATGAATATTAAGGAGCCCCTGGCCAGATATGACAACATTATACAATGCACAGACGAATGGTAGATTTGTAACTGTGCAAGATGAACTCTGATGAGAAAAACTTTCTGGCACGTAACAGTGACCCAACAGTACTAATTTTTTAAAACCTTTTCACCCCAAGCAAGGCGGGCATACCATTTGTATGCAGATGGTTACAGATAATGAAGGTGGGAGAAAAGCCTGGGTATAGGGTGAACGGAAGAAAGGGTAAAAGCAGAAAGGGGCTCAAGAAGAGAGAAGATGGCGATTGACGTTGCATTTAAATTTTTGAAGATTGTGGTTATCAGAAAAGCAAGGAAATGGAATTGAGTTCCACAGGCGGGAAGTACGAGGAAATAAACTGCTGGGATAGAAGTGGCGATTATATTTAACTAATTCAGCAGTGAAAGAATGGGGCCTAAATGCCAGTTGAATAGCACATTCAAACTCACGTAGACCAGGCATCAAGGATAAAAGGTCGTCAGAGAAGTAGCCATGAAAATATTCGTAGAAAAGACAGAGGGAAGCCACGTCACAACGGTGAGAAAGATGCCAATTCAAAATCGATTACAAATGCAGATCCTTCTTTGGATTTTGCCAAGAACCTACAGATGAGTAGCAGGATTGCCAGAGCAGATATGCCAACAGTATGCTCGGGCGAATGGTAAAATTGTAGATGTGCAAGGTGGTCTTTGATGCGAAAAACCTTCTGGCACGACACAGTGACCAAAATTTCCTTGCAGTATATGCAGCTATTGATTCGATGTAGTCGTTCCGCTTCAAGACAGTTGAAACCGTGACGCCGAGAAACCGCAGTCTGTTGCTATCCACGAGGTTAGCATCAGCTAATACTCGAAACGTTGATTCGGGTCTCCCTGTAGCCTTTTAACGCTTAAGAAGTGAAAAAAAGATAATAAAAAGAAAAAAAAAGACTTTGAAGAAAACAAATGAAAAAGACAAAGATCCGAAAGGAAGAGAAAACAGAATAGCAAAGACAGAAAATAAAACCTATATTGAAATATTAACGTACTGAAAAGGAAAAAAATAAATTTGTGTCATATAGGAAGAAAATGAGTAACTACCGACACCGAGGTTCGAGCGTGACACTCTGGATTTATATATATATATATATATATATATATATATATATATATATATATATATATATATATATAAGCTTTTCACCCCAAGCAAGGCTGGAAGACACTAGCACGCAAGGGTTAACAGAAGATTGGAGCGAGAGCAGATAGGAGTGTTAGAGGAAAGGATGTGGAGAAGGATAGTGGATAGATCAAAGCAACTGGAAATGTCGATTGACGTTACATTTGAATAGTTGGAGATTATAGTTGTCAGGGAAACAGGAATAAGGAAGGGAGTTCCACAGGAGAGAGGTGCGAGATATGAAGCTATTGGAGTAGAAGAGACGGCTACATTTAACAGTTTCAACAGTGAAAGGGTGGGAGCGGGATGCCAGTCTCGTAGGACGCTTGAATTCATGAAGCCTAGGAACCAGCGAAAGCAGCTCATCGGAGCAATTACCGTGAAAGTACTTGTAAAAAGACAGAGTGAGGTGACGGCGCCTCTGTGAGAGATAGACTGCAGACGAGATGACAGATCAGGGCCAATTACTTTGCATACCCGTTTCTGGATCTTATCAAGAAGACCGAGGCAAACAGAAGGGGCTCCAGACCATATATGGCAGCAATACTCCATGCAAGGGTGAATGGTTGATTTGCATATTTGTAGGATCGATTCCGTGGAGAAAAATCTCCTGGCCCGGCAGAGGGAGCCAACTTTCCTTACGGTGGATGAATCAATTGTCTCAATGTATTTGCTCAGGTCAGCGGAGAGCGTGAGACCGAGCAGCAGCAGAGAGGAGGTCTCGAGAAGTTGGGCTTCAGACATTCTAATGGGAATCAGGGAAAGATCCCTGTGGTGATTAATAGAGAGCAGTTTTGTTTTAGAGGCGTTAAAGTTAACCAGCCAATTCCTGCCCCAGTTCACAACCGATTGGAGGTCCTTTTCGAGACGAACTGCCAGGTTAAATTTGTCAGCGACACTAGATTCGTTTTTGAGGCAGGAGTAAATTGTGGTGTCATCCGCGTTTTCGGCGAGGTGTATAAATAGTGGTGTAAGGCTACTGAAGGCTGTGATTATTGAGTGATTATTGAGTGTAACCATCCAACCGAATTAGTGTGAATTATTGTGCGTCGATGATTTGGGTTTGATTTAGGATTTACCAGATGTTAAGCCGAGCTACTAACAAGGTATTCACTGAAATGGTTTAATTACATTTGGTCGGCTTTTACTTCTTTGTAATTGGTAAGTATTTATTCGTGGCCGTAATCAAATACTGTCTTATCTTATCTTTGAAGTGTTGAGTTATACTTAATCATTAACGGTCACTGTACAACACAAATGTTTGCAGGAAAATGAAGAAAGTAAATTAAAATATTTCTACGTGCTGTTCCTCTTGAAAAGGTTGTCAGTTTTAAGGAAAGAAAGCCAGCATTCAACTATGACGATTGCAATAACGCACTCAGAGTGAAAAATTGTCTTTCGTTTAAAACATTTCAAGAACAAAAGCAAAACGAAATGCGGAAAAAGTTGAGAATGCCATTAGAAGAGAAAGAATCATCACGCAACAGTGATTAAAAATCCTCGTTACATTATTTATTTTGCATATGTGGCATAATTAATTTAATGAATTTTCATTAACATTACATAATTTAATTCTTAAAATCAATTCCGTTATATTTCACACACCATTAGAATTTTTGTTTTCAATAAAACATTGAAAATAAGTGTTAAACCTGATTTCAGTACTTTTATATTAATCTAAATATAACCCCTCATCTCCGGACTTTGTAATCAATTCTTCATATCCGGAAGGCCTTCTTAGTCCGGTTGTCAGGGATTCTACTGTATCTTTTTTTTTCTGTTTCGTTCAGCTTTTGGAAGCCATCTTTCTCTATCCCAAGGTACCTTCGAATTTCCATGTCGCTCTTTCCGATTGCACTTTTGAAAAAAGGGATGTCGTAAATGGAATTAAAAGGAAATTGTTGAAGTAGCATATAGAGGTTCAAGAGTAAAAGTTAAGTGGGATGACTGTAGGTGAAAGGAAAAGATCAAGAAAAGTCATATCCCTGTATTAGGATTTTTCGGAGTGGGTCATGATATGCAGAAAGATTAATAAATGCGCAAAGCATCGCAGTGTAGTGGAAATTAAATTTGACTGAGAAAAATGAGATGTAAATAAGAGACAAAGAGAGAAAGATATAGGAATATACAATAGTGAGACGACTAGAGAGAAAGAAACAATAAAAACAGATAGAGAGAAATAGAGAGAATGAGATAATAGGGGGTTTGTGAAGAATGGGTTTTCAAAGAGGAGAAAAGGAATTTATGCGCACAAAAAAAGGAGATGGAATTTGCCGTTGGGAAAGATAGAAAGGAAGAAAAAAGGCGGGAAAACACGGGAAAAAAATAATAAGGAAGAGACAGAATAATATATAAAGGTGATTTGGAGGTAAATTAAGTGTAGACAACTGAGACAATATAGGAAACGTTGGGAAAATAGATGAAATAGTAAAGACTATAAAAGAAGGGGGTGGGAAATGACGGGAAGAAAAGAGAAGTGAAAGAATTTAAAAAAATATGAAGATGTTACAATGGTTTCTATAGGAAGCTGTGCTTAGAATGAGGAGAAAAAAATGGCGTTGAAAAAGCTGAAATTTAATGGAGGGAAAAGAAGAGAAGAGGAAGAGGAAGAGGAAGAAACGAGCAATGACAAACAAAATAAAGGCGGAGAATGATAGATGATAAGGGGATATGGAATGAGAATATTTGTAGAAAGCGGAGACAAAATATTACGTTGAAATAGCTGAAATGGAATGGGGAGTTAAGAAAAGAAGAGGAAAAGAAAGAAACGAGCAATGACAAACGAAAAAAAAACGTAGAATGATAGATGTTAAGGGGATTTGGAACGAGAATATTTGTAGAAGGTATAGACAAAAGATGACGTTGAAAAAGCTGAAATTTAATGCGGAATAAAGAAGAGAAGAAGGAAAGTGAGAAACTAGCAATGAAAAACAAAAGGAAGACGTAGAATTATAGATGTTATGGGGATTTGAAATTAGAATATTTGCAGAAAGCGGAGATAAAAGTAGACGTTGAAAAAGTTGAAATTTAATGCAGAATAAAGAAGAGAAGAAGGAAAGTGAGAAACTAGCAATGACAAACAAAATGAAAGACGTAGAATGAGAGATGTTATGGGGATTTGGAATGTGAATATTTGGAGAAAGCTAAGACAAAAGATGACGTAGAGAAAGCTGAAATTTAATGGGGAGTAAAGAAGAGAAGTGCAAAAGCGAGAAACGAGCAATGACAAACGAAAAGAAAGACGAAGAATGATAGATGCAATGGGGATTTGAAATGAGAATATTTGTAGAAAGCGGAGACAAAAGATGATATTGAAAAAGCTGAAATTTAATGGGGATTAAGAAGGAAATGAGGAAAAGGGAGAATCGAGCAATGACAAACAAAAACAAACAAAATAGAATGATAGATGTTAAGTGGATTTGGAATGAGAATATGTTTAGAAAGCGGAGACAAAAGATGAGGTTGAAATACCTGAAATTTAATGGGAAGTTATGAAAAGAAGAGGAAAATGGAGAAACGAGCATTGACAAACGAAAATAAAGAAGTAGAATGATAGATGTAAAGCAGATTTGGAATGATAATTTTTGTAGAAATCGGAGACAAAAGATGATGCTGATGAAGCAGCCATTTAATGTGGAGTATAAAGAAGGGAAAATGGAGAAACAAGCAATGACAAACAAAATGTAAGACGTCGAATGATAGATATTAAGGGGATTTGGGATCAGAATATTTGTAGAAAGCGGAGATAAAAGATAACGATGAAAAAACTGAAATTTAATGATGAGTAAAGTGAGAAACGAACAATGACAAAGAAAAAGAAAGATGTAAAATGATAGATGTTAAGGGGATTTGGAATGAGAATATTTGTAGAAAGCGGAGAAAAAGATGACGTTGAAATAGCTGAAATTTAATGGGGAGTAAAGAAGAGAAGTGCAAATTTGAGTAACGAAGAATGAAAAAGAAATATAAAGACGTAGAATGTAGATGTTATGTGGATTTGGAATAAGAATATTTGTAGAATGCGGAGATAAAAGATGACGTTGAAATAGATGAAATTTAATGGGGAGTAAAGGTGTGAAGTGCAAAAGGGAGAAACGATCAATGACAAACAAAAAGTAAGAAGTAGATTGATAGATGTTAGGGGGATTTGGAGTCAGAATATTTGTAGAAAGTGGAGAAAATATTACGTTGAAAAAGCTAAAATTTAATGGGGAGTAAAGAGAAGTGCAAAAGGTAGAAAGGAACAATGACAAACAAAATAATTACGTAGAATGAAGGGGATTTGGAACGAGAATATTTGTAGAAACCGGAGATAAAAATGACGTTGAAATTGCTGAAATCTAATGGGGAGTAAAAAAGAGAATTTCAACAGTGAGAAACGATCAATGACAACCACAATAAAGTCGGAGAATGATAGATGTTAAGGGGGTGTTTAATGAGTATATTTGTAGAAAGCGGAGACAAAAGATTACGTTGAAAAAGCTAATATTTAATGGGTGTAAAGAAGAGAAGTGCACAAGGTAGAAACGAGCAATGACAAACAAAATAAAGACGTAGAATGATAGATGTTATGGGGAGTTGGAATGAGAATGTTTGTAGAAAGCGGAGTTAAAAGATGACTTTGAAGAAGCGGGAATTTAATGTGGAGTAAAGAAAAGGACGGAAGGGAGAAACGAGCAAAGACAAAGGAAAAAAAAACGCATAATTATAGGTGTTAAGGGGATTTGGAATGAGAATATGTGTAGAAAGCGGAGATAAAAGATGACGTTGAAGTACCTGAAATTTAATGGGGAGTAAAGAAGAGAATGGGAAAAGGGAGAAAGGAGCATTGACAAACGAAAAGAAAGACGTAGAATGGTAGATGTTATTGGGATTTAGAATGAGAATATTTGTAGAAAGCCGAGACAAAATATGAACGTAAATTCCGATTTAAAGTCTGGAGTAGGAAAAGGCGTGGTGAGAAGAGAAGAGCAAAGAAAGAAATTGAGTGACATGTTATTTTTGTGATGTCCACCCTCTAGTGAGTCTATTGCGGAATCTTTCGCTTACTATAAAATTCGTAGGATTATAAGTCTTTGGGGAACATTCGACCAGATTGTTCAATTTCGAAGTCTCTTCTCGACGCAGAGAGGAACCCTGACGATGCTTTGCCGAAGGGCAATGTTTCATCCGGGGTGTTAGGTAGGCCCTGAACTCCTCTATACGGGTTCAAAGGGAATGTTTAATATGTAATGTTAAGGTGATTTGATAGGAGACTATTTGGAAAAAAAGGAGACAATGTTTGATGTTGGAAAGGAAGATGGAATTTAATGGTAATTCAAGTGAGGAAGACGAAAAAAGTTTATTTCTAAGGTGGTTATGTGTACAAAGACGAGACAATATTTGACGTTAGAAAGGAAGATGGAATTTACTGATGATTCAAGTGAAGAAAACCCAGATGAAAAGAGAAGGACTCAACAAAGTGGAGAGTTACGTTACGCTTATTCGGAAGGAGGTTACGTGTAGAAAGACGTGATAGAATTTGATGTTGGAAAACAAAACGATATATAATGGGGATAAAAAGAAGTACGGAAAGACAGAACAAAGCAAGAACGAATAAATGGCATTATATTTCTATGGGGATTTGGATATACGACTATTTGTGGAGAAGGAAATAATATTTGACGTTGGAAAAGAAGTTGAAATTTAATGTGACAAAATGAAAGGAAAAGACGGGACGAAGCGAGAAAGGATAAGTGATAAGAAAGACGCAGAATATGTTAAGGTGATTCGGAAGGAGGCTATTTGGGAGGAAGAAACAAATTGTAATTTGGGAAAAGATTAAAATTAATGGCGAAGAAAAAACGGCGAGATGAAAAGTGAGGAGAGAAATAACAAGACAGTCGTTGAGTTATATGTTTCACTGATTCGGAGGGCGGTTACGTGTAGGAAGACTAGGCAAAAGTTGACTTTGGACAACAAGAAAAGAAATTGATAATAGAATGTAAGAAATGGCGGGAAAAGACAAGAAAAAATAATAAAAGAGAGACGCGGAATAATACGTTAAGATGATTTGAAAGGAGACTATCTATAGAAATAGACAGCAACATTTGTCACTGGAAAAGAAGGTGAAATTTAATGGCGACTAACCGAGGAAGAAAAGAAAAATGAGAAAAAAAAGCCGGGAGAATAAAGGCGGGAGAAAAAAAGGCGGGAGAAAAAAGGCGGGAAGAAAAGTGAAAATATAATGTCACGAAAGACATAGAATGTTACGGGATTAAAACAAAGCACAGTTATATAAAAAGATTCTGGAGTAGTTATTAGTGAAACAGAATTTGCAGTTGTAAATTTGAAGAAAGAAGTTAATATTTTATGTAGATTGTGATTGACTCGTTTTCTGATGCCAGAAAAGATTTTTAGATTGTAAGAAAAAATTTTTGAGATAATTCAAAAAAATGTTTACTAATTAACCTATAGCTAGGATAAGAGGTAAATTCATATCTTTCCCAAAGATATTTATCCGTAAGTGAATAAAGAAGACAATGAGAATTGGAACTCGGCTCTCCGATTAACAATTCCGAGGCATTTTTGATTACACCACCCGCACACCCAAGCTTACAGCACCTGCTATTCACGAGCCTATATCTATACAGAGGAACACTATATTATAATGAGGAATCGAGAAACGTAAGCCATCGGCGAAGATAGGAATGAAATTAATTGTGAATTTTGAACAGGGGTCTAAAGGAAGAAAAGTCTTCATAGAAAAAGATGAAGGAAGCAGTACATGGAAGGTTGGCATATCGGCTTTAACAGCAAAATTGTCCATATCGTGTAGCAGCATGCGATAAATGCCACTCCCACAAAATGGTTAAGATCTAAAAAAACACTAAACGAAATTAGTTTATTTTCCCCCATGTTTACAGAGAAGATATTTAGCCAGCTTGACACCATTTGTCGTAAGAATTACTAAAAACCCCTTTGAGTTATTCAGCTAGAAAGAGAATAGGTTAAAATCGTTTTCTGTCAGCCACACTATGTACTCCCAACTGAGCAATGGTGAGAGGAAAATGATCATTCACATCTTCAGAAGAGTACCAGCATTCATACTCTGTCTTCCATCTTCAAGAGAACGGTAAATAATTTTTTTAAAAATCGGAAGGAACACTAGAGAGGTAAACCGGATCAGGTTCCAATAGCAAGATTGATCGTCATTTCAACTTAGTGCTAAATATGTTCTTATTGTTCAAAGTTGAGTCCAACGGTGTTATAAAAACCACGGCGATGAGGTAGGAAGGACGGGAATATTAAACACTCACAGGAAAATTGATGTCAAATGAAGCAAAAGTAAACATTGAATAACCTACTTAACGATTTCGTATGAAAGGATGTAGTAGTATACCACCGTCAGTCGATGTTGACTATGAATGATCCACCCCAGTGTCAAGTCGTATTAATACTCTGGAACAGCTGGTTATTAGGTTATCTACACAGAGACACGCTTTCCTCCTTACTCTCCTTTACTCAGCTCAACTTCGCTTCCCTCCACATGAATTGTCTCCAGAGCACAATGCACCATCTATTGCGATCAGTTGCTGCATCTTCCCAGCTCTCAATGTTAATATCCAGAGCTTACATATCTGGCTTGCAAACGTCTTTATAGTGCGGCATCAGGGAGACCATTAGATAGCTTCCAATAGACCAGTTCACCGTACAGGGTGTCTTTCGATTACGGCCATCTTACACCCGGCATACATGGCCAACTCAGCGCAGGTTTTGTTGTCTGAGCAGCGTGTATATGGTGGGAAGCCAACGTGTGTGATGACTTTGGCATTGGGTAATTTTTTGCTCTGCTTGATGCTGAGGATATGACGAAATCAGCGCATGTGGAAACGGTTCAGTTGCCGTTCTTGCTTGACGTATGTTTTCCATGTTTTACTGTTAAACACACGCGGCCCGAAACTGCTATATACTTACATACAAAATTATTTGAAGTCTTTCCCAGTCATACATATTCTCTATCTTCTTCATTGACAAGCTTTGGGTTAAACTATTCCTATTAAAGTTCAATAAAATAAGCCAGTACAGACCACACGCGTTGTGCAACATAACACTATGAAAAAAAATTATTTTACTGAAAAGACGGCTTTTTAAAATTTCCGTAAGACGAAGAAACAGACCATATTTATAATATTGTGTGTTCTGGGTAAAATGATGTACGACATTCGCGTCCTGTGTGAGACGGTAAACTACATCCAACAACAAGGTCCCTGATCAGGTGGTTTTGAGGAGCGTGGAACCACCTTTTAATTTCTGGTGTTCCCACGTCCACCCTGACCTGAGGTGGTAGCACCTGTTAGGGTCTAAGCTATGGGCAAATAGTTAACCCACAAACCGGGATCAAAACACTATGAATATGTAAAAATAGGTTTTAACACTAGCAATACATTTTGTTAAAACTTATTACCAGCAAGGAATTTTGAAGAAAAAATTATTACCAGCAATACATTTTTGGAAAAAATGTTACCAGCAATAAAGATTTCGTCGACATTAAATAACCCATTGAGGTTGATATGTCGTAAAACAAAACAAACCAAACTATAATATTGTTCTCAAGAAGGTCGTAAAAATTAACGTTGCAACTACCACTACGACACAGCGAAACTTTAAACGACACTTGTGAGGCACATACGCCAACAGATATGATGTCGCAGAAGTTTGGTTTAAATTAGGGACATTGGAATAATAAGTCGTAGGTTTAGAGGGGAAAAGGAAGAAGGTTGTCCAGATTTAACGGAGAGAAACAATAAAAGGCAGTAGAGAGGTGTGAATAAAAGTCAACATATTCAGTTGAAAAAAATGAAAAACTATAAGACTGATGTAAGAGAGGGTTATAAAAATTTAATTTGGAGGGAGAGTTATAAAAAAATAAAAAAACAACAACCGAGCGATTAAACGTAGAAAGATTAGATCGAAAATACTTTTGGAAAATAAGGAAAATACTAGTTGATCCCCGAATATAGACAAGAAAAGAAACTAAGCAGACAAGGAAAATGAGGAAAGATACAAATGAAGGGCTGAAAAAGATATTTATTTTGGTGTGTTTTACGGCATATCAATCCATTGGGTCATTAGTAATCTCTCATACAAAAAAGTATTTGTGGTATTTCGTTCTAAACAGGCTATTGCTGTTAATTTGTTTTTTTTTTTGCCGTAAAATAAAATAAAGCAAATCATCCAGTTAGCAGGTTTACCAGCAAAATATGAAATCGTGTCGACATTAAATAACCCATTGATGTGTTTATATGCCGTAAAATAAAATAAACCAAATCATCCAGTTAGCAGGTTTACCAGCAATATGAAATCTTGTCGACATTAAATAACCCATTGATGCTTTGATATGCCGTAAAATAAAATAAACCAAATCATTCAAATAGCAGGTTTACCTGAAATATGAAATCTTGTCGACATTAAATAAACCATTGATGTGTCGATATGCCGTAAAATAAAATAAACCAGATCATTCAGTTAGCAGGTTTATCAGCAATATGAAATCTTGTCGACATTAAATAAACCATTGATGTGTTGATATGCCGTAAAATAAAATAAACCAAATCATTCAGTTAGCAGGTTTACCAGCAAAATATGAAATCGTGTCGACATTAAATAACCCATTGATGTGTTGATATGCCGTAAAATAAAATAAACCAAATCAGCAGGTTTACCAGCAATATGAACCCAATATAACGGATAAAACACAAAGTTAACGAAAGTTTAATTAAATTATTTCTGGAAACGTAGAAAAGAAAGCGGCACCCTTTTAGAGGGTTTTGCTTAACGTATTCGTTATTCACTCAATGGAAGCCGTCGAAGGCATAATATTGTATTAAGAGCAACTGAAGGGCGAAAGGGATAAGTAATGAAGTTAGCGTAATTTCTGTAATTACTTTAGGAATGTACCTGACATCAATGATAATATGCATGGCGTGAAGAAAGCGGCAAATGTTAAGTAAGAATCCGATGGTGATATTATAAATTGGTTGTGTCCTGAAGCACTGCTCGTTTTCCTTTACGGGCCGCTCTTTATTTCTTCCATTTTTTTGTTCATCTCTTAGCATAAGTCGTAAAAATAATATCGTTTAAACTGTGCTGTCACAGCCATCGGCCGTTGCAAGTAGCGGGGGTTGGGTTGCCTGATAAAAGGCAAAATCAAAATGATTGGGGGATTTCGTGCAGCAGCCGAGGGCAAATGAAAATATTTTATTTTGGAAGCAGGATATATATTTCTTGACACGTGTTCTTGTATTTAGCATAAGATATATGAAGGTAGGAACAAACATAAAGCTAGATAGATACATAGCTATATATATATATATATATATATATATATATATATATATATATATATATATATATATATATATGAACATGCTGAGCTAGCTAGCTAGCTAGATAGATAGATAGATAGATAGATAGATAGATAGATAGATAAGAAGTTGAGATGTATGGGATCATAGATAGATAGATAGATAGATAGATAGATAGATATGAACATGTTTAAAAAATATGGAAGGATAGATAGATAGATAGATAGATAGATAGATAGATAGATAGATAGATAGATAAGAAGTTGAGATGTATGGGATCATAGATAGATAGATAGATAGATAGATAGATAGATAGATAGATATGAACATGTTTAAAAAATATGGAAGGATATATATATATATATATATATATATATATATATAGAGAGAGAGAGAGAGAGAGAGATAGATAGATAGATAGATAGATAAGAAGTTGAGATATATGTGATCATAGATAGATAGATAGATAGAATTTTTTTAAGTATTTCATCCCAAGTAAGCAAGGCGGGAGTACCACTAGCACGCAAGGCGTTTGGGGAGAGGATAAAGAGAAGGACGGGGAACAACATCAAGGTATCAGAAGATGTCGATTGACATTAGACTTGAATATTTGACGATTATAGCTATCAGAGAAGCAAGTAAGAGCAAGAGAATTCCACAGACGGGAAGTGCGAGAGAATAAGGTGTATTATTAGAAGAGGCGGTTATATTTAACCATTTCGACAGTGAAACGGTGGGACCGAGATGCCAAACTAGTAGCTCGCTTAAATTCCTGCAGTCTGGGAACCAGCGAAAGCAGCTCGTCGGAATCGTTGCCTTGAAAATACTTATAGAAGAGACAGAAAGAAGCCGCGGCACGTCTGTGAGGAAGCGACTTTGGACTATATGTCATATCAGGACCTATCACATTGCATATCAGTTTTTGGATTTTGTCGAGGACCTCGAGACGTACAGCGGGAGCACGAGACCATATGAGACAGCAAAATTCCATGAGGACGGATGGTTGATTTATAAATTTGAAAAAAAGAAAAACTTTCTGGCACGACACAGAACAAATTTTTCTTGTGGTGGGTGAAGCTATTGAGTCTATGTATTCGTTCCACCTCATATCAGTGGACACGGTGAGACCAAGCGCAACGGGCCGCTCTCATGGAGTTGGGCATCCGCCATTCTGATGAGAGGCAGGGAGGGTAAATGAGAGAGAGTTTCGTTGAAGTTTACAAGACATTTCCTGCCACAGTCAAACACATAGATAGATAGATAGATAGATAGATAGAGAGAGAGAGATAATGAACCGACTGAGGAAGATAGATAGATAGATAGATAGATAGTATTGGTTAGTCTACTATTGACAGTGTATTATGCTGAAAGAATGACAGAAACAAGAACCAATATACCTGCCACGCAAAAGCACGCACACACACTAAGGCGCACACGGAGGCATGCACACACACACACACACACACACACACACACACACACACACACACACACACACACACACACACACAGAGGCACTGGCACTAGCACTAGCACTGGCACCGTTATACATACATACACAATTATATATATATATATGTGTGTGTGTGTGTGTGTGTGTGTGTGTGAGTGAGTAATCATAAGAAAAGCCTAGGATGTATCATCTTGTCAACAATCCCCCCATGTAAATTAATGTTATTTGAAACCTAGAAGCTATTATTATAAAAATAAAAGTCCATATTAAATAGAACATGATTCGCCAGAAGTGATTGCACCTTGAAGAGCATACTACATATTTAATTTGCACATCTACATATATGAACACACACATAATATATATATATATATATTGTGTGTGTGTGTGTGTGTGTGCGTGTGTGTGTGTGTGTATGTGTGTGAATATTATCTTACACGACGCCTTTTGTCAAGTTCTTGCATTTGGCTTGATAAATTCCCACAGAATTTTGAATTTAAATTTTAAATAGTTTTTTTTTGCATGTTGAATATGTTTACTTCTTAAAAGGGTCTTTTATTTACATACTAGGTTTAATTCTATTAAAAAATATGTATGTTTTTTAAAAAAGCCAAACGTTGATCGTTGCATAATATCAAGGGTGTTTCAATGTAGCAAGCATTTCCGGTAGAGATTAAAGCTTTCGGGATAATTTTTATCTCAATGTTAACTTTCTTTCATTGGCTGAATTGTTGTCAACAGCTCATATTGTATTCCTTTGTTCCTTCATTCTTTATCTTTTTTTATTTCTTTCTCCTTTTTTTCGTTTTCTCGTATCTATATCATCTTTCTCCTCTTCGTTATTCTATTCTATTCTTTTCTTTTTCTTTGGAGTTATGACGTGTTGTTTTTAATTTCTCTTAACTCTTATATTTCTCTTTCTTCTTTCCCTTTTTCCCTTTCATTGTGTTCTTGTTTCTTCTCTTTGCTTTTACCTGTTTTCTTCTTCTTCTTCTTCTTCTTCTTTTGTTTATGGAAACCCTTTATATATATCTTTTCTTTTAAGGAGATTCTCCTTATGTCTTTTTTTTTAGAAAAAAGAAAATGATGGCTCATAAGGAGCATTTTTAAATAGAATTTTTTATAACTATATTTGTTCCTCATCTGTCGAGATGCATTCGCATCGAAACAAAAATGCATCTTTGTCGTTTTTACTTGTTTGTCCGTATAACATCTTTATAATAAATAACATTTGATCTACGCTTGGTATTGAGACCTCTTTCAAATTAATGCTATGGACGTTTGAATTTCTATTCTTTTCGTTCTCGTTACATTTGAATATATATATATATATATATATATATATATATATATATATATATATATATATATATATATACATATATATATATATATGTCTGTGTGTGTGGGGTGTGTGGGTGTATATATATATATATATATATATATATATATATTATAATAAATCCTAACAAGTCAGGCAAACCTATCTAGCTTTCAACTAAACAGCTCATCAGGGTAGACCGGTTTACCCTGTAGATCCGTTTAGGTGAAACCTAGATAGGTTTGCCTGGCTCGTAAGGATTTATTCTAATTTACCGCTCAACTTAGCCTATTGAGCCCTCTACGTTGTCTATATCCTCGTTTGTTTTTTTTTCTTTGGACTAATGACTTAAGACACATGACGATATTTTCTCCTTGTTCTGATGTTTTTAGTTTTTTCTTTTTTTACTTCCAATTTTTTCCTCGGGTACCAATTCGCCCTCAGGTGTCCACAATTTGAGTCATCCGAGGTTTTTCAATCGAGTAATACTGTTAATATATATATATATATATATATATATATATATATATATATATATATATATATATATATATATATATATATATGTCGCAGTTAGCTTCTCCTCAGTCCCTTAATCCTTCAACAGGGGTCTCTCACCCCTGGCTATAAATACTGGCTGACCCTTCGTCTCTCTCTCTTTTCTGACTCAGGCCTTGGGTCGCCACCTCGCGTGGAGATGTGGTAAAATCTCTCTTTTTCGACTTAGGCCTTGGGCCGCCACGGCGCGTGGAGACGAGGTAACA
>OZ038504.1:56675838-56698338 GCA_964036315.1 Acanthosepion esculentum
TATTTACACACGCTCTATCTCTGATATTGAGTACTTTATCCTATAAATATAGCACAGTTTAAGACTATATTTCTTCTTATATATATATATAAAGTGTCAGGTCTATGTATATACGAGAGCAAACGATCTGATATTGCGGACTGACATTTTTTTCTCAATGTGTCACATACCTGTAATATTTCGTGGTAATATTAATTCATAACGGAAACCATATATATAATGCATATAATGAAAGTTGACTATTTTTAATCTTCAATTTTGTTATGGCCCAGGTTCCTTGTACCACGATGATGGTTCAAGGTAGAACCAATGAAGAATAACTCGAACACAGGTATGGAATAACACAGATATATTATAAACAGAATATTTACAAAAGAAGTACAAGTGTTAGTAATAACAATCAGGTTAGGTCAGAGAGAACTATGTTGTCTCGACCAGTATCACTATTCCAATGTCTTACAGTAATCGTCTGACGCGACTCTGTCTGACTGACTCACACGATGTTCATTAACACGCCCACGTGTGTCAAATGTGGCACAAGGCCGGTTTAATGTTGGCTTTCCGAGCCCGTAGGCTCGGGCAAAAATTGCCCGTAGAAACCGTATAAACGGAATCGGGGTGGTCAACCACCCCGAACGAGGTTCTGCCTTTCGGCGGAACCTCGTCCGGGTTCCTCCCTGCCCAAAGGCAGAGAGTTCCCCTCTGCCTCAGAGGCAGAGAGTTCGACCGAATAGCTGAGACGTCCAAAAAACTGGATCTCACACTAGGACTGACTCTCACTACTGCTTCCCCTTGAGGCGCAGTATTTATGGTGTACGGGATAGTCCATTACTATTATTGGTAAGTTCCCATAACACATTTATTTTGAAAAAAAATCATTATCAAAACATAAAAAGTAATAAAAAATAAGCAGTTTATTAACACAACAAAAGAAATATTATATCACCTTAATCATTACAAATGATTCCTTAGCATGGCCTGGTCACTTGCCACGTATTGGTAGCTGATAATTCGTGTACCGCCACCTGTCCGCGGACCACCAGTTTGAGTAGCCCTATACTAGAGTGTCTGAACATGCTTCAATTTCTACTTTCTTGAGCCAGATCAGTTATTCTTTCCTGAACAGTAGAGGAAGTTGCATGTGTTCATGTTACACTGTTGGCTGGAGATGAATGAAATAAAGTTGGAACTACGGATTGACATCAGGTTTTCTGTGAAATTATTACAAGAGCCAGTGTGATGTTAGCCATATTATAAATGGCTGACAATGAAAATGTTATGAAGAAATCTAGTGTTTTTTGTCACAGTTTAAGAGACAAGGTGGAGTAATGGATAGCGACTCGGATTGAGGAATTAAAGAGCCGGGTTCGAATTCCAGTCTAATCCATTACATTCACTTACGAGATAATACCCTTGGGAAAGGTATGAATGCTCTTCTTCTACCCTCCAGCTATAGACTTGGATAGCAACTGGTCTACTACAGAAAGAAATGGTAACCTCTGTGGGAAAATCTGCTTTCAGTCATATATCGAAAGATACATGATCGCCTAAGCGCGTATCCCGCATGGCAGTTTAATAAACAGTGAGAAAATGTGCATGACGCTGCAAACTGGGCTGTTCAAAACTTAAATAACAGATGTAAATACAGGGTGTCCATAAAGTTCGTGTGAATTTTTAAAAATTTATAACTTTATTTGTATTTGCGATAGAAATAATTTGTAAAAAGGATTAGAAAGAAGTAAATCTATATTTTTTAAGGTTTTATTGAAATTTTATTTAAGTTTCCACATGTCCTCCATCATTAGCAATACAAAGGGTAATACAATTTTGCAGTTCAAGGAAAACATTTGCCAACTGATTTACAGTAATGCCTGGAATCACATTAGTTATTTTAGCTATACTTAAAACTAGGTACATTAAACTTTATAACATTTTTTATAGATTATTTCTATCGCAAATACAAATAAAGTTTTAAATTTTTTTGTAAATCGCATTTGCGGCCAATCCTTTTACTGATGTCCATGCATTCTGTCTTCTTGTAGTTTATGCTAAGTCTCTTCTTCTCTTTTTTCTTTCACTACCTTCTGTAGGAGATTTTGTAATTAACTTTTCGTGTATGCTATTAGCACTGTGTCATCTGCGTATTTTATGTTGTTAAAATTGTGGTCGCCAATAATGAATCCTGGTAGGATTTCAAGTTCTCTCAGAATTGTCTCGTTGTATAGATTGGATAAGTCCGGTGAGAAGACACATCCTTGCCTTATGGCCCTTCCTATTTTTGTATATCTGCTGAACTCAAAGTCTTTCCGCATGCAGACCGTTTCCTGATTATTCTAATATCTTTCCCAATTATATCAGGCTTGCCGAGCAGTTCCAACAGATCTTTGCGGCGTACGTTTTATAACGCCTCTGCGTAGTCTATAAAACACATGTGCACGTCCTTCCGCATTTGTATCGCTCTTTCTGATAACATTCTGAGCATGAATATTGCGTTCCTTGTTCCGGTGTCTTTAACGAACCCGCACTGTTCTTGTCCTATCTCTGACCTGATCCTGCTGCTCTATTTATCACAATACGGATGCTAAGTTTTGCTATGTGACTCATTAGGCTGATTGTTCGCTGGAGTTTACATTCGTTGGCGCCTGGTTTCTTAGGCACTGTTATGAAAATAGATCTTCTGAGATCTTCCGGTATTTCACCACTGTTGTAGATTTCATTTATTATTTCTATAATCTTGTCTATGCCAATATCATCTAAGGCTGTCAACATTTCTGTTTCGCTTTCAGCTGCTTCCTGAGACGAGACTCTGCCCTTCGACATGGCCTCGTCTGGAGATCCTCTCCGCCCGGAGGAAGAGAGTTTGACCAGCTCGGCCGGAGACAAATCTTCAACTACAGGATATCTACCAGCCGCCTCACACGGTCAGCTGTGGCACAAGGCCGAATTTAATTCGGGGTGTCCGAGCCCATATGATCGGTCAAAAATTCCCCGTAGACCTCGTATAAAACGGGATCGGGTTGCTGTTTCCCGAGACGAGATTCTACCCTTCGACATAGCCTCGTTTGCCCGGAGGCATAGAGTTTGAACAGCACAGCTGGAGACAAATTTCTAACTTCAGACAAACATACAGTATTTACTACTGTATTGATGCGACAGAGGACATATCCATTTTTCGTCCGTAGGTATGCTACAACACCTTCCATACTTAATTAGTAAGAAGGAGGTACCATTCGGACCGCTTCTTCTCAGGAATTGCTATTTTTTTCCAAAAGACTCCCAGCATGTTTTCCAAATCACTATATTCTTGAGCACTTCAAGTAACCGTTATATTTCTTGCATAACCCCACGAACTTCGCTTCTTGCCCTGTTTTACCCTCCCACAACATCACAAACTAATTTTCGGCCTTGAGCAGTAGCTCTTTTGATTTGTATCATGGGAGGATTAATATAAAAATCAAAATTTATTAAAAACTAGCATAGAAGCCTCCCTTCGGGCGGACTTTATCTTCGGTCTTGCTGAGGGCTTTTGGACCATCGGCCTTTTATCTTTACCCTGCTATGTACGTAAAATTTAAAATAATTTAGAAATAATAAAATTATTTCATCTCTATTCTACTTCTTAATTCGAATACGCACCCGATCAGTGCAGGTTTTTATGTTTATTTTGTGCGTAATTTTTATTTTCTTTTAAAATCACATGAATATCTTAAAAGACATTAGGAAACCCGTACTATATAATATTTCGAACACATCACAGTACGCGTACTAGAAAAATAAAATAAAAAATATGAGCAATATACCGTGCCCTGCTTAAGTTTTAATTACTGTTTAATTAGACGATATCAATTTCACATGCGACGAGAAGCAAAATTAAAGTTATACCTTTAATAAAAAATTGTTTTTTTTAAACCTCTCACTCTGTTCGATAATGTTTTTAATGGGTTATTTACTTAATTTTTAATCGCTTGTAACTACAGTAGTTATACCTATTACTTCCGCTTGTTTCTGATTCGCCGAGATTGAAAAACGGAGACGCGGACGGACAGACGTACACTGGAATTTATTATTATAGCAGAGGGTCATCTATCCTATCCTATATATTCACCAGAATTAGGTTTTTGTTTTTATTGAATATTTCCGGAATAGAAAATGCAATAAAAAAATAATGATTCCCTGTATATATATATATGACTACATCAGTGAACATTTGTTTTTTTTTTGTTTTTTTTTAGATAACGAGTTTCAAGTATGTTTACCACAACGTCACTAGTGTCTCGTGAAATGCAAAGCGTCACCTCGGGATAGAGATAAATTATGCTGATAGCAGTTAATAGTGACCAGGTAAGCAACATTTTACTTTCATACGTCTATTCCGAGAATTCGATTGTCACACCTCCTATCTATATATTCATAGCCAGATTAAGATTCATAAGAACCATAAAACGTTGTGGGTTTCCCAAGGAATTAAAAGATCTTGGTGCACCGATACATATGCGGGTTAAGTATACTAGCATGGAGTCTCGCTGACTAGTGCAAAGAAGGACGGCAGTGGAGAATATGCATCGTGGAAACGCCAAATGGAACAAATATACAGATGCCATCGATGTTATATAAGACAGTCGTGAGAGGCTGATCATCTGCTCCAACCCAGAACAACACCAATGCCCTGGGGATCATAAAGAGCCAATCACATCTGAACAGCCAATGTCAAATGAGCCACAGCCGCGGTCACGTGTAATTAACAAGCCAGTTGCTTTACAGAATCACATAAGGATATGGCCAGAATAATATCAAACGGACATGAGGGGTCGTCTTTTCTTGTGATTGTTCACAAAAGTGCAATCTCATAAAGTCAATTAGACTTACTAACTTATTCAAGAGGTGAGATGTGATGTATTGAGTAAACACAAATCTCATTATCTCCCTTAGCACATTTCCTTATTAACTAATCAGAATCACGATAAAAATTCACTGCGGGTCAGTCGTCTCCTTGTTCGTAATGGTGCCCGCCAGATTCAAATATTAATCGTGTTCGGCGTATTTCTTTAGACGTGTTCAACAACGTCATATCATGGATATTTCTGTGATTACCCCTTCTTTGGTGACCCAAGCACGTGCTTATTTTGTTTAAAGATCAGTCTAACCATCTATATATATATCTATCTGTTTGTAGAACAGGTCCTTGGAAATTTAGGATAGGATATGACGTTGTTGAACACGTCTTATATTTTTAGATATTTGGATAGTTTTGGATACAACATGTTTATGATAATTTCTCGTTACGTTTTCAAAGTAATCACGGAAACTATTATTGGCGACGTATGTCTAGTAGAGTTTCAATAGGCGCGCGCGATTGTAGCGTAACTAATATTTTATGTAGACCATCGGCTATTAATATATAAGATTATTTTCGGATAATCCAACAACCAGTCCGCTAAGCTTTTATAATTTAAGAATCGGTTGGCACAAACGGTGCGAAGCGGTAGCATGGCACCACTTGCTATATGTATGCCTTGTGTAACTGGTTTTTGTGTATTTGATAATAGTTTATGAAAGCTGAAAGTTGGACGGTCACCATAAAGATGAAGAAGACACTCGAGGCAATGAAAATAGGGTTCTACAGAAGCATGCTAAGGATGCCATAGACTGGATATGTGAGCAACGATGAGATTTTGGTGAGGAAGAAAAGCTAAGAGAAAAATTATACTGATCATAACGACAGAGAAATGTAAATCTTAAGTTTATAATTTTACCTCAACATGAGTCGTTCTAATTTCGTCGATCGGTCCTGCCTTTCGCTATACATGAGTATTTTCGGTTTTCTCTCATCAAACCTGATCACAAATGTTACCAGGCCAGCTAAGATGTAATTGCATTAGAAATGTCTTGTGCGTGTCTATCACGCACGAACATACATACATACGTACATACAAAAATACAAATCACATACAACGCCAAGCATTCATTGGTTAATTAATCACCACTACGTTATTATAGACAATTTACAAATCGCAGCAATGCGACAATTTTGTGATCGCTCTATTTTTATGTAGTTAGTTTTGTGCACTTTTGGGAGAAACGGATCACAGAAGCTTTCTTAAGTGTCCCCAAAGCTCGCTCGCTGATTGGTCTATGCCAACCAATCAGATCGTCTGCACGTGACGAATAATTCTTCCCGCGGGGTGATCTGGAGCCTAGGGTCAGTTATTTAAGTAAGAACCTTTTTAGTGAGAATTCAGCTGACAAACGAATTCACGACAGTTGAAACCATGCGTCAACCTTCTCACTCACACACACCACACACATGCTGAATATACCTTGTATATATACTCACATAATCTTTTCTTACACAGCAAAATCTTTTAAGAACAGTTATTATAAGAGACTCTCATAAACATTCTTCCAGTGAACTTTGAAATACTAAAATAACAGATAAAGAGAGACAACTCTTGTTTATTTCAACCTTTTCTTACTTAAATGCATGCTTTCTTTCACATCGTTGTTTTATATTCTACATCTTGTTAAATACATATTTTATGTGTAACAATGTCTTTTGCTTATCCTTTTCTACGTCAGCCCTGTTTCCTAATCTAAAGTTAAATTGATGTGGTGAAGTCCACCACATTCTCACTATCTCCACATACATGGTGTTAATTCTAACGTAATTTAACTGTATTACATTACAGGACGGGGAAAGAAGAGAAGATAAAGTCTTTGACTTTTTGTTTTGACGTCTAAACTATTTAATGCGTAGAATTTTAAATTGTTCCCCCTCCTCAGTGATGCTCTGTTTTTATATCGAAGGGCAGATGCCATTTCGTGACAAGGGAGGTAATCGCGGAATACTCTTCGGTTAATAGAGCACAGGAAATAAAATAGAGATAAAAAAAAAAAGAGAAAAGGTTTCAGCAACAAATCAAACAATGTCTTAACAGATGAGTCACCATTGCCAAAAAAGTTAAATGTAAAACAAAAATGCATTTTGACACATTTCCAGTATTATCGAACCCGCCTAAATTAAACTCTTCAAATCCTGAAGGTGTAAATCGCCTATTTTATAATGGTTTACACTCTCAAAAGATCATTATAGATGTGTGCTATCAGGGAATATTGCTGCTCAATACACTGGTCTCATTCTCCCACCTAATCATTATCCTGTTCAGAAATTGTCTGACGACACGTAAGTAATGTGTAATTCCATGTTGAAAGAGCCTTGTTTGCAAAGGCCTTCGGGAGTGTTGTAGGAAAAGATGCAGTTCACGCAGTTTTTTCTCCTATAATGATTCCATGATTAGAAAAAGTTTCCATAAATACTTTCTGATTCGATCTACAAGTTTTTTTTTGACTGGATCCCATTACATTTTACTTATTATTTGATATATTTATAAAATTTTTGTTTTGCCTCATATGACGCAAAACGCAGGGTCCTACAATTTCATAGATTTGATCAGTTTATACGAGAGATCCTGTTGCCTGTATAAAGCAAGTTATAAAGACACCACTGCCAGTTCTGCACCCCCGAACAAAGCAAACTCCCACCACCTCTTTGACACAACAAGAGCGCTGCCATTATCACACGAAATTTACGAATGTCTAATACATATGATGCGTTTGGCGGAAATGGTGCGTACTTAACATTGGATCATTTTATCAATTTCAATCCGCGCTTAAAGGTTTTAAGCAGTTCTGATCAACCTTTCTCTTCGTGGTTAGCCGTAAGGAATTGTAAATGTAGGACTACCTTACGCTTAAGTAAAATGATAACAATAATAATATTTATTAATAATTTATTACTGGAAATATCAAGTTTTACGGAAACATTATTGATAATTATGTATTTAGTGGCATAACAAATAAATAAAAAGAATATATATTTTGATGCTATATTCTATTTGTTTTTAGGTATTTTTCATTTCTTTTCCTTTGTTATTGGCATCATTTTAGTATACTGGTATTTATTGTATATAAAAATACAATTATGGCACAAATCCGAAAAAAGGGGAGGGGTTGAGGCTGGTCTTCCCTAATTATCCTATACCTAGCTAATCCGATTCACGACCCATTCACTGATTACAATTTGCGCATTCACTATAAAAACTCGTCCGTCGCCAATCAATCCTCCATACACCATAATACCGCATCCTCCCAAGGGGGACCTACAAAACGCGCCCTATGCCATAAAAATTTAATGATAATAAATTATTATTTATACAATTCTAAAGATGAAGAATGAGAGGGAAGGGAGATGAACCCAATAACAAACTAAATATGAAAAAAAAGTAAACTAAACATAACTGATGTTAGTAGGGCCCGTCCAACCCTCAAAAAAGAGAGACCGTTGTATTCTGCCCATTGGACACTATCAAGAGGCTCTCTAACTAAGGAAGTGGGAAAGGTGAAAATTATACGGACATGGTAAAGAAAAAAACAATAAAAAGGGGCCAAAACAAACTGGGGATTTTGCGAATCTCAACTTGGATCATAACCAAAGATGCAGCCGGGAACAGGCCAGGAACAACACTTACTCACATTAACTAGGTACACAACAGCTTGTCTAACCTAAACAAGAGGAGGGCTCCACAGGAAACCACCCCGATGTGACGTAGGTCGACCTAAAAGAGAAAATCAAGGCTAGCCCCGTTCAAACAAATCAAGCTCGCCCCTTTCATCCAGTTTCCAGTTTCGCTAAAGACTGTCGGATGCAATCGTTTTCAATCAGTTCTAATCTTCATCTTGAGCGGATGCTCAAATAATCGGATTAGATCCTGATGAGAAAGACGACTGCCTCGCAAAAATTCCTCCTGTCGCGTCGTCCAAATCACTATTCCGGCCGTGGGCAGCAGCGCCAGAAACACTATTCGTTTCACCCCAGAATATGGGGGCGACACATTGTCACACGCTTATGCGCGATCAATGAGCACGAGCTGTTCAGGAGTTAGACGAGCCGTCAACTCGCCGACATGGTCCCATAAGGGGAGGACCCGGGGACAATGGTAGAGGCGTGAGAAGTCGTTTCTTCTAAACCAAGGTCACACATTCACAGTCTGTCCAATCTGCCAAGCCTCATATGAAGACCATGTCATTGAGAGACAGCCGATTCCGAGCCAATCGCTAGGTAAGCAAAAACTCAGGGTTACTGAGATAATCCGCCGCTGGCGCCCAAGACCAGAAAGAGCGAAACTCCTCCTCCGACAAGTCGAGCCGCTCACGTAGAGGATTCTTCACATTTTAGGGTACTTTGACTGCAATGCTAAGTTTCCTAAATTCAACAAACTGGAGCTATTTCGTTTACGCTTTGTTAACTATCTTTTCCATTTTTTTTTAGATCGCTTTCTTCCAGTCATTTTGATGGGCACTAGCGAAATTCAGGAATTCTGAATGATTTTATTCCATTTCAAAAATAAAGCATTTAAAAAGGAATATTTCCAATTTATATATGGCCAAAAATAAAATGCGTTTGACAAAAAAAAAACTTAATAATTTCACTATAATTATGTAACAATAATGTAATGATATTCCGCAGACTATTCTATGGCTTATGTTACGTCATCTCATGGCATGTTTAGGATCTATAAAATTAAATGGAGCTTGAACCGTCGGCTTCCTTTAACTCAGGCCTTCTCTTCTTCTAACACTAATTTCACATGATTCACATGACTTACAAAGACCGTAAATACAAACCTAAACAAGCCCTCCAAAAATCACCTAAACCTTTAAACATTTCGTTCTCCAACATCCGGGGCATTAGAACCAATTTCTGCAGTGTGGAACCTTTCCTCATTGCAAAGTGCCCGGATATACTGGCTCTGTGTGAGACCAATCTTGACTCCTCTATCCCTTCCTCTGATCTCTCGATCCATGGCTACCTTCCTCTCCTCAGAAAAGACTCTCTAACCCACATGCATGGCTTTGGTGTCTACGTCAAGGACCATCTCCCTCTGGCTATAGAATGCTCTCTATTCGTACTTGTGTCTCCGGCTATCTCTTCTCAATGCTGTAAGCTATCTCTTCTTCCTCTATCGCTCTCCATCCTCTCGGAACTGTGGAATACTCGATGTCATTTCTGACAGCATAGACAAGGCTCTCTCTCTCTCCCCATCCGTTCGCTCACATATTTGTGTTTGGCGATTTTAACGCCCATCACAAGTGGCTTAAGAATGCTACTGCCGACCTCGCAGGCATTCATACTCTCAACTTTTCAGTTTCTCAATCCCTCACACAGATAATTGATTTCCCCACGCGTTTTGCCTATCTGGTCTTCCTCCAAACCTTCTGTAACCCCTTGCGTGCTAGTGGCTTCCAGCCTTGCTTGGGGTTAAAAAGCTTAAAAAAAAAATTATTTTTTTGTAAAATACTTGGAAATGATATTGTTGCAACTTAGGGAAGGTTACTGAATAGAATAATCAAACGGTTCGTAATGAACGATAATACTTAGGACAAGAACAACACATACAAGATTCGCCAGCGGCCCGTAGAAAAATATATCAACTGCTAGAAGTGAATTCCACAATGAATCTCCAACTGTAGGATAACTACCAACCGCCCCACGCGGTGGGATGTGGCACAAGTGTAAATTGAATGCGGGGTACCCAAGCCCGTAGGCTCGGTCAAAATTCCCCCGTAGATCCCGTATAAAAAGAGGGTCGGGTTGCTGTCCAGTGGAGGAGGGACGTATTCAATATTTGCTAATTTTGCGGCAATACGCGCTTAAAGATTTTAGGCAGTTTTGATTAACATTTCTTTTCATGGTCAGGCATAAGGTATTGTAAATGTCGGAATACGTTATACTTAAGTAAAATAATAATAATAATAATAATAATAATAATAATAATAATAATAATAATAATATTTATTAAGAATTTATTTCAGGAAATATCAAATTTTATGGAAACATTGATGACAGTTATGTATTTAGTTACATAACAAATAAATAAAAATAATATAAATTTTGATGCTATATTTGATTTATTTTTATATTATATTTCATTTTCTTTGTTATTGGCAGCATTTTAGAATACTTTGACTGCAATGCTAAGTTTCCTAAGTTAAACAAAGTGGAGTTATTTCGTTTAAGCTTTGTTAACTCACTTTTCAATTGCTGTTTTTAGATCGCTTTCTTCCAGTCATTTTGATGGGCAATAGCGAAATTCTGGAATTCTGAATGATTTTATTCCATTTAAAAAATAAAGCCTGTAAATGGAATATTTTAACTTAATACACGACCAAAAATAAAATGCTTTTGACAAAAAAACCTTTATGATTTCGCTATAATTATGTAACAATAATGTAATGATATTCCGCAGACAAAACTACGGTTTATGAAACCTGATCTCATTGCATGGTTAGGAAATATAAACTTAAATTGAGCTTGATATATTGTTTAATCGGCTTAAATTTTTGTAAAATGCTTGGATATAATATAATGAATAATTTTCCGCAAAAAACGCAATTATCGACTTTTTGTTGAATAAGCCCCATCCGCCCTCTGCCGAACGCGTCGTATAGTTAAAGAATAAGTTCTTTAATCAAATATTATTTTTAATTATTATAAACGTTAATTTAGAAGATATAGATGCTTACGTATATATATAATGCAATATAATTAACCTCTAACAGCCTGGGCACTCGGAAATTTTAATAGCGTCTAGAGAATTTTCGACGGCCTATGAAGATAGACGTCAATCCAGGATCACGATCATGGGTCCCGTAACCCCCGAGAGGCGTAGGGCCGCCACATGTACGAGAGACGTAGCAGCATTATTGGGCCATATAGCCTGAACGAGCGCAAACCTCTCCAGGCTGCTTTGAATTCAGTTTGTTCCTTCTCCCATCGTGTTTGCCAACAAAGGCTATAGGACCCAGTCTGTCTTGATATGTATCCATAGCTTCGAGGAGAATAGACGGATTCATTTAATTTCGCAAATCTATTTGTGTCAAAATAAATGTAACATATTCGAATGTAATTCGAACTAGGCTCTCCGATTTCTCATTCCGAACCAATTACACCACCGCGCATCCACAGACGTCAGTTAGACTGTTAAAAAAACTAAAAACAGAAATGCTGACCTAAACAAATATATCCACGAAATATAATGTTAATAGTATATTTATGTATCTTCTTAGAATTTCTCGAATTCTGTCCTTTCCAAAATATTTTACCCAAATAACCAACATAGTTCCGTTACATTGATGACACGGTACATGTATATCCTCTTAATACTGATGTACCTGACCTAGTAGATCAACTAAAGAATATCGAACGGACAAGGGAATTTACATACGAAATGGAAGAACACAATTCATTAGTCCTCCTAGATATCAAGCTACATAGCGTTAACAAGAGTTTAAAAAACGGTGTCCACGGAAAGGAACCAACAAAAATGGTCTAATAAATTTCTATTCACATCATAAGAAAAAAAAAATCCGGCATAATCATCGGATTCTACCTAAGAGCACTAAGAATGTGCAGCCCTCAATATTTACAGAAAGAGAAGAAATACATAGAAAACACTTTAACTCTCCTCCAGTACCCTACTCATTTCATATTTAAATCGAAACAAACTTCCCATAAAATATCCCCTCCAAAAAAAAGTTCCCTCCTGAGAAAACCAATTAATTAAAAATATATTATCCTGCTATTAATTCTATCACATCTCAACATAATTGTCACTACTACATCCAAAACAATAAAAAAATATTCAATACTAAACAAAACAATAAGCTAGAACCTAAAGGAGGAGTTTAATCCATCGCCTGTAATATATGTTATAAAAAATACAGAGGAGAAACCTGAAGAAATGTAAATAAAAGATTAAATGAACACAAAAGGGATATTTACAAAATAATACGTTAAAAGCGTTGGTTACCGACCGAATGAGACTGATCATAATTTTAACATAAAAAATAGCTACTCAAATCAAAGGAGAAAATAATTCATTACGGCGTAAATGTCTAAATCGGAAGGTCATCTAAAGTATATTTTCACCATGGCTCTCACAACATTTCATAATTCCTGACAGGGCTTCTAATATCACATAACTACTTACAAAATGATACATTATTTACATTATTCGGATTATTGTCCTCAGCTTTGATGTAAAGGACACAGGGCACAGTGGACAAAGGCGCTAGTTAGATCCAGTGACAGGACCCAAAGAGTGTGAGTTCAATACCCGGCTAAGGCAGTGGAGAACTTTCAGAGGGAAATTAACAGGAGATAACTGATAACTGATATCCATTAAACATGGCACGTGGAACTAAAACAGTCTACCCCAGTGAGCAAAATAAAAGGTTCAGTTCGGCATTCCAACCACCTGAAGAAGGCCGGGGCGTACAACGGCCGAAATGTTGCAATAAATATGGCGACAAAGATGAGGACAATATTCCGAATAACGTAAATAGTTTACATAATACCTCATCTCAGAAATATAGACAAATTAATATATTTCAATAAAATCTTTGTCATCTGAGTTCCCGTATGTTTTTGCAAGGTTTCAGGGTATTGTTTTAGTTTATTTGAACCATTCAATGATTTTCTTGCGAAGGTTTCCCACAACAGAGGCTCGAAGATTGTATTCTGAAGACCTGTCGATTAGTAAGCAACTCGTGTGTCAATGGCCAGACAGCTACTGAGGTGCAGTGCTTTCTAAAAGGGCTCTTGAAACCTCGGTACGCTGTGACGTCATGGTGAAACCTCGGTACGCTGTAACGTCATGGTGCTGTTGCCGCGTAAAAATTCCAGATTTATCTGCGACACACTGTATTTTCTCCAGATCAGATCGAAAATTGAATAATGCGACCATCTATGGACAGAATCTGCCAATTCTTCAGTTTCCAGTCTCGACAGATTCCAAATGCGTCTCTGTGTCCTTGTCGATGATTCCTTTACCCAGAGACGAAACGTCATCATCTTTCCACGGTTCTATCGCTATTTCGATGGAGAGTCTTCAGACTAACTACATTCCTAGATTCCACCTGCTCTAAACTTCACGGCTAAAATCCACCGTGTCATGCTACTTGTAGCGAACCAACATTATTCTCCTTTTGGTGAGTTGTAAGTTCAACTCAAGCAGGTTTTTCTCCCGAATCACTTCTTTGTGGAACCGACTCCCAAGTGGATGCTTCCTCGATCGCTACAATCTTAACTGATTCAACTGTAGTGCCAAACGTTATCTTCCCCCTATGTTCTCATAAACTGTGCCTCTTTCTCTGCCGCCCTCTATAAAATCATCTTTCGAAATGCCCTTTTACATAGAGGATTTCGACCAATGACTTCTTGCATTGCAGTGGAGTAGCCATTTCAACACCTTATTGAATCATATCTCTCACTCTCACCCTCTTTCTCTTTCTGTTTGTTCACGACATTCTCTAAATCCCTGTCTTCTTTCTCTTCTCTTGCGTTTTCTACAGAGTGAACATCTTTGTAAAAAAAAAAAAAAAAAAAAAAAAATGACTTCAATTTTACCGTTTTTTTTCCCTTCGTAAGCTAAACTTAAATTTAAACGTTGTATAAATAATACAGGAATACAATCGTTGGTGTGAAATTGTCGAAAATATATTTCAAAATTAAATCATTAAAAACATTTCTCCCACCTGAGGGTAAAGTGAAGTCTGGGGAATCAGTAATCGTATAAAATTATGTTAGATTTAATGAAAAGAGTTTTTGGTTTTTTCATGTTTCATTGTTTCATTGTTTCTCTATATTTTCATTTTTCTTAACATGATCTCAGGTTAAAATTAAATTCTTCAACTACGTATTTAATAATAATAATAATAATAATAATAATAATAATAATAATAATAATAATCACGGTGGCCGTTCAAAAATGAAACACACGAAAAGAGAATGAAAAAGCTGGAGGGAAAAATATGGAAAGAGAAAAACGCGGTCCAATCTAAGAAAAAGAACGGGAAAATGAATGAGAGAGAGAGAATAAAATGAGGCGAAATAACGAAAGAAAGAAAACAAAAAGAAAGAGTGAGAATAAAAAGAGAAAAAACGCGAGGAAATCAGAAGGAAGGAAATACAAACGGTGTTAAATGTGAACAAAAAAAAGTAAATACCGAGGAAGAAGAATGAAAAATACAAAGAAAAAAAAAAGAAAGAAAGAAAGAACGTAACAAGATTTGAGAATGAATCAAGCAATAGAAAAAAGGAAGGTAAAGGTTAACAGAAGTAAAAACAAAAAACGGAAAAAGAAAAGCGAACGGTTAAAGGAAAAAAAACGTTAAAAAAAAGAAAAAAGAAACAGAAATAAATAAAAGACAAAGTAAAAGAGAGAGAGAGAGAGAGAGAAAGAGGCGAGCTTCTGTATGAAAATGAGAAAGAGAGAAAGGATTTAATAATTAAAAATTTAAATGAAAAGAGAAAGATTGGACAAAGGTAAGTGCAACAATGGAAAATAAACAATTTAAAAATAAAAGAAATTAAAAAAATAGTTAAACAAAAAGAAAAAAAAACTAATAGAAAAACGCTTAAAAGAAAATTAAAGCAAGCAAGAAGAGGGAAAAAATACGGTGAGAAAATGTGAAGAAAATCAAAGAAAACGTAAGTGAGAAATACAACAAAGGGAAACAATGAAGTGAAGAGAAAAAACTGACAAAAAAAAAAATAAAGATGGAGGAAAACCGGAAGTGAAGAAGAAAAAAGTACAACAGAAAGAACGAAACATGTCCAAATATAGAGAAAAAAGAAGGAAACAATGTGAGTAAATAGAAGAAACACAAAATGCTTGAAATTAAAAAGAAATAGAATAAACGAAAGATTTCAAGAAAAAAATCAAGAATAACTTAGACGAAAATTAAAACAAGCAAGCTAAAAAGAAAGAAGGGAAGAAAGAGAAACAAGTTAAAGAAGATTAAAGAATTAAAAACAAAGAATGAAAGTAAAAAGAAATGTAAAGTAAGAACGAAAGAAAGAAAGAAAAAAGAAAAGAAAGAAAACAAAATCAGTTATAGTAAAAAAAAAAAGAACAGGCAAAGAAAGATAAAATAAAAGACAGAAAACAAAACAGTTATATAAAAAGAAAGAAATGGCAAAGAACGAAAAAAAAAAGAAAGAAACACAAAAGAGAAAGAAAGAAACAACAGTTATAGAAAAGAAAAAAGAACAGTTAATGAAAAAGAGAAAGAAAGAAAAAGAAAGAAAAAATAAATAATAGCAGTTATAGAAAAGAAAGAACAGGTAAAGAAAGAAAAAGAAAGAAAGAAAAAAGAAAGAAAGACAAAAGTAATAGAAAGAAAACAAAAGCAGTTATAGAAAAAATGAACAGGTAAAGAAAAGGAAACAGTTATAGAAAAGAAAGAAAGAACAGGTAAAGAATGAAAAAGAAAGAAAGAAAAAAGAAAGAAAAAGACAGAAGAAAGAAAGCAGGAATGAAAAATTAAACCAATAAATAAGTAAAAAGGAATAAGAGGTAAAAATATGCAAGCAAGGAAGAACGAATGAAAGTAAGAAAGAAAGTAAAAAGAAAGAAAGAAAGGAAGGAAGAATATAGCAAATAAATTAAAGGTTAGAGAAAGCAAGGAAAAGAAATAAATAAATTAACAAAGCACATATTTTTAAAGAGAGAATGAAAAAGAATGCAAGAATAATCGAGAAAAATTATAAGGAAAACAAGACGTCAAAGCGAAAAAGCAGACGATATTTCTTCGCCTTCATAAAATAATATAGAAACAATGAAACATCCAGAAAAAGACACAATTTCTTTTTCTATTTTCGACGCAAATCCGATTGTATTTTTATTAAAAATAACGTCCATGCCCTCAGAAAATTTGGGCGCAATTATTAAAAGCCTCGGGCAATTTTTCGCTTGCTCGTATTCGACGAGAATTTGTAAGCCTCTATCTAGTTCTTTCCAGGAATAAACAGGTTTGAAACAAGCCTCGGGTTTCAATTCATAAAAATATTTTATAGAATGTCTATCGAACTCTGAAAGTCGTAAAAGGGGGGAACTGGTAATAATAGATATGATATAACCATATTCTGCCAATGATATTTACTCTAATTCCTGACCACTGACAATCCCTTTCTTTCAGATTTTCAATATATTTCTATTGTAAAACCGTTGTGATATGGAGTCTGAGAAGACACAACAGTCCGACGTGATAGTAATATCTTATACTCAGCTAGACAATAGTATTATCTTCTGTTCCTTCTCGACAATTACTATGGATTGTTTCTGAATGGGTCAGTCCATTCCTGATTTTCAGGAGAGGTAACTGGCTCACATCTCAACAAAAAAACATTAGCAATGCATTTACATTATATAAAATCTCTTTTCTTACTGTAAAGCCTATATTAAAGCATATTATATATATATATATATATATATATATATATATATATATATATATATATATATATATATATATATATATATATATATATATGCACATTTCATTAAAAACGACTGACAAGGTGCTTTTATTTAGTTTTTTATATAATTTCTCGTGCGATCTAATAAAGTTTTTCTTGTCAGAGGATAAATTAGATAAAAACTGTCCGAATGTTCTTTTTATCCGAGCGCTTTCGGCTATACATTTAGCCATTTTCAAGGATTATATTTCAACTGTTAGAATTAGAAATATAAATAATTTGTTATATGTATGTTTTATAAAGTGATTCATTTTTTTTTGTTTCAAAACACGGTCAAGATATTATGCCCATGTTCAAAGTTAATATTATTAAGTGTTGGTTTGTTTGTTTTTATTGAACATGGACATAATATCTTGACCGTGTTTTGAAACAAAAAAAATGAATCACTTTATAAAACATACATATAACAAACTATTTCTATTTCTAATTCTAACAGTTGAAATATAATCCTTGAAAATGGCTAAATGTATAGCCGAAAGCGCTCGGATAAAAAGAACATTCGGACAGTTTTTATATAATTTATCCTCTGAAAAGAAAAACTTTATTAGATCGCACAAGAAATTATATAAAAAACTAAATAAAAGCACCTTGTCAGTCGTTTTTAATGAAATGTGCATGAAAGAAGGATTGCTGTCTAAATACACAAATATATATATATATATATATATATATATATATATATATATATATATATATATATGATAAAATGTAGTTTTAAGGTATGCTATATTTATGGTTTAAAGTAATCGTTAATATAGAGATAGAGCGTTTGTAAATAGAAAAGTGGACAGTGAAGTCACCACCCATAGGCGACAGTCTGCTTCATGCTTAAGCGCAATTTTCTGTTCTGTCGCCTTTGTGTGTTGACTTCACTGTCCACTATATACAGTAGGAGGCCAAAAAAAGGGAGTATCCATAGAAAGTCGACTTCTATATTTTTAACAAGATAAGTGAGTAATAGAATTTGTTTATTAATACAGGGTATTAATACAGGTGTACATATGTGCATTATACAAGTAAAAAATGTTTTAGTATTTTGTTGGGTTAACTTTTGCTTTAATAACGGCCTGAATACTTCGTGTCATGCTATAGGCTAAATACTTTAGTAAGTCAAGTGTCTTCCTTTAATTCGCGAAAAAGCTTATTTTCTGTGTTAACTTTCCTATTACGGGCACGCTTGCCCATTATCGCCCAAAGGTTTTCAATTGGTTTTAGATCAGGACTTTGACTAGGCCACTGGAATAGTTGCAGTTTACGCTCGTCGTGGTTACTCTCTAGATAACGTTTATTCTTTAAGGCAGTATTCTTAGGATCATTATCGTTGTTAAATCATTCTTTTGACTTGTATAATGTACATATGTACACCTGTACTAATACACTGTATTAAACGAATTCTATTACTCACTTGTCTTGGTAAAAATACAAAAAATGATTTTCTATGGGTGTGTCCATTTTTTACCATGCACACACACACACACACACACACACACACACACACACACACACACATATATATATATATATTATGAAATGGACAAAGCCCGACAATTATTTTAAGACATTTTTTTTTATGTTTAACATTCGGCCACAGATTCGACCTTGCGAACCGAACGATCCTCTGTGGCCGAATCTGTTAAAAAGGCACGTAAGGCTATATGACGGTTCCGTATAGGATACAGGTTCGAATTCTGTCGGACGATGAATATTATCTATGAAAATTTCTCGGACATTCATGTCGGTAAATGTTATTTAATACTGTTTATTATAAAACAGAGCATTTACTTAAATACTTGTATCTATAAAAAGAATGTTAAACATAAAAAATATGTTAATATATATATATATATATATATATATATATATATATATATATATATATATATATATATATATATATATATATATATATATATATGAGATAACGATATATATTTTTATATGTCAATAAAAATATCATGTCATATGTCAATAAAAATATCGGCGAAATTGTATAACAAAGCGGAAAATTTTACTGGTGCGAATATACATGCACAGGAACGACTGATGCTGGGGATATTTGTATTTTTTTTTAGATATCTGGCCTAATTCATTTATAGTGTTTTCCTATTCTTTTCCATCACTACTGTTAGCGGTTATCCCACAACAAAATAAAATTCGACATAAACATCGGATTATACTTAAGAGCACTCAGAATATGCAGCCCGGATTATTTACACAAAGAGGAGAAATACATTGAAAACAACTACAAATTTCTCCAGTACCATAATTATTTAATATTCAATGCGAAACAATAGGCCCTAAAATATTTTAAACAAGGAAACGGTCCCTCTTAACAAACACAAAGAACCAAAAAATGTATAATCCCACTAACTAATTCGATCATATCTACACTTGAGAAGACTTTTATCTAAACTCAAAATAAAATTTGTTACTACTACATCCAAAAATATGAATGACTTAGTCAATATTAAACAACACAATAATCTAAAACCTGAAGGAGGAATTTACTCCATAGGTTGCAATAACTGTCACAGAAATACATATGAGCAACCTCACAGAATCTAAATAAAAGATTGGCACCCAGGTTCCTCCCTTTTTTCTGTTGAAATAGTTAAATTTACACACCACTTCTACTTCAGCAGTTTATTTTCTCTCATTTCCAGACTGTGGAACTCCTTCCACTTACTTGCTTCTTTCATATCTACAATCTTCAACAATTTAAATGCATCGTCAAAGGCCATGATTTAAACCCCGTTCATCTTTTATCCTTCCCTCATTCCCCCTATATCTATTCTTTTCTCTCACTTTCACTCTTTGTAATCCCATGCGTTTAGTGGCACTCCCTACTTGTTTGGGGTAAAAATGCTTAAAATAAATATATACATATATATGTATTTGGGCAGCAATCCCTTTATTATATATGTTTTATTAAATACAACTGACAATGAATCTTAGAGAAGAATATATTAGTATAGAACTTACGGTAACATTCTGAAATCCACTCAAGGGAACATAATTAAACCTTTGATTTAATTACACGTATCACTATTTTTCGAAGACATTCAGTTATGAGGAGAAATGATTTGATTTTTTTTTTTACTTAAGAAGACGTTAGTTTATGTTGTTAGGTCATTTGAATTTATTAATAAGTTATTTATTAATGGAAATTTTGCGTTGAATTGTAAACGTAGCGATACGTTTCACCTCCCGGCGGGATTCTCGTGCGATCTAATAAAGTTTTTCTTGTCAGAGGATAAATTAGATAAAAACTGTCCGAATGTTCTTTTTATCCGAGCGCTTTCGGCTATACATTTAGCCATTTTCAAGGATTATATTTCAACTGTTAGAATTAGAAATATAAATAATTTGTTATATGTATGTTTTATAAAGTGATTCATTTTTTTTTGTTTCAAAACACGGTCAAGATATTATGCCCATGTTCAAAGTTAATATTATTAAGTGTTGGTTTGTTTGTTTTTATTGAACATGGACATAATATCTTGACCGTGTTTTGAAACAAAAAAAATGAATCACTTTATAAAACATACATATAACAAACTATTTCTATTTCGGGTAATGTTTCTTGATAATTTTCTATTTATAAGCTGTTACATATGGTTTATATATATATATATATATATATATATATATATATATATATATATATATATATATATATATATGATTTGCTATTATAGCAAAATTGTCCTAATCGTGTAAGAGCAAAATTGTCCAATTGTTAATTTAAGCTCTGAACCGATGTATCTTAGAAATGATTAAAGATATCTTACTGGAATTCTCCGACGTTTTTATAACACTATTGGACTCAACTTTGAGTTATAACGATGCGTAATTACTCATTAAATAATCATAACTAAGAATCGGAAGCTAATGAAGTATTGAAATAAAGTTCATATATATATATATATATATATATATATTTGTCATCCACAGACAGACTGTTTCGCTGTTTCACAGCTCATCAGTGTGGCTAGACGTCCGGTTGCCTCTAGCTAGGATCGAAACGCGACTGAATTGGCGTCAGTCGGAACATCTACCACTAAGCCGTCGGCGCAGGGATGAAGGTGAATTTTAGTGTGTTTATTTTTAGATTTAGATAAACACACAGTGACTGACACTGACTCAATTCTGTCGAAGAGTCATGCTATATTAGCTTAAATAGTCACTGTTTACAAACTCACACCTCAAACCAACAGAGCACAACCGAAATTAATTTTTCAGGAGTCAATATTTTTGTCATTTCGCTGTTTCACATCAGTGTGGCTAGACGTCCTCTAGCTAGGATCGAAACCCGACTGAATTGGCGTCAGTCGGAACTCCTATCACTAAGCCGTCGGTGCAAGGCAGGGATGAAGGTGAATTTTAGCGTGTTTATTTTTAGATTTAGATAAACACACAGTGACTGACAGTGACTCAATTCTGCCGAAGAGTCATGCTAAAAAGTCCCTGGTATATATATATATATATATATATATATATATATATATTATAAATTAATAGATTTAAAATATGGTTTTACCGCTACACAGTGAGGGTCATCACTGTGTAGCGGTAAAACCATATTTTAAATCTATTAATTTATAATATTAATGCTCTGTAAATTTAAATTTACATAGAGCACTATTGTATAAAAATAAAAATATCTATAAGAACACCGGATTTTATATCTTACTGTTCTTTCCTTTTTATTTATATATATATATATATATATATATATATATATATATATATATATATATATATATATATGCAAAAAGCTCCTGGAATATATATATATATATATATATATATATATATATATATATATATATATATATATGCAAAAAGCTCCTGGAATATATATATATATATATATATATATATATATATATATATATATATATATATTCACTGGGCTTTTTCTAATTTATTCAAGATCATCTTCCCCATTCTCTATCCCTCTAACTTTCTGTCCTTAAGTAACAAGATGCCTAACATGTTACACGTACAATTTCATTTTCAAGTTTTTTTTCACTGCTTTTTGGACTGTCATAGCCGAAACCCCTTTCTCCCGTGCCAAACTTCTTATGAATTGAGTTGGATCTTTTCTAATTGATCTCTTT